>PHFE01000022.1:416125-630104 GCA_002796755.1 Paracorniculantispora psalliotae | reverse complement strand
AAAAAAAAAAAAAAAAAAAAAAAAAAAAAAGACGGAAAGACGCCAGGGAAAGGGTGTAGCAGAAAACATCCGACGTTATGCAACACTTGTACCGTCACCGTTTTCGTCGCAAAACGATCGACAATGCCCTCGGCCATGTACCTCTGGCCTTGCACATTCAGCAATTGGTCATTAATTTAATACCATCTGATTCGCTGCGAAATTCAGCAAAAAAAAAACGTGCCCAAATAACCCTGCGCTCCTCTCAGGCTGGCGGCCCTGGACATTGCACTGTCGCATTGGGGGCCCTCTGCCAAATTACCTATGGGGACGCTACGCCCGAAACCCAATGACCACCCCAGCCCACGATTTCAAATTTCGCAGCCCAAAAGCTTGGGCCTTTGTTATTATCAACTTGTTCCTTGACCCTTTTTCCCTTCACTATTTTTCCTCTTATCCATCTTCTATGTACAAAAGCTCCCAAGGATACTGGTGACGCCATCTCCCATCCCATGTCCTTGCTCGTCTCCTCTACCTTACTTCACCGCATCTCGGCATCACGGCAATAAACGGATAAAGTCTTCACACTATCCGCTGCTTCTCTGCTCCATGTAGTAAAAGCTCTTGCAATTTTATTTATATACCATGATAAACTATCTTCACCAACAAAACTCCTTGTATATTCATTACATCCAACTGTATTCAAAAAAGCAAATCGTCTCGACAATGCTAAAAACAAATCATCATCATAAGGCTCCAATCTAATGCCATCAAGGAAACATGCCCTGGTTGTCCCACGTCTGCTCCTGGTTCGTCGCCTGCATATGCGGCGAGTGCGAGTACGTCGACAGCGTCTCGTGCCCGCTAAATGGGCTCCCGTTGACGCTCGCCCTCTGCTGCATCATCCCATTCCCGTTCTCGTACATCACATGTCCTCCCACATCACCCTGCATTCCCTGCACTCCGAGTCCCTCCAGAGACGGAAACGGCTCCAGCCCGTTGCTGCCCATGTTGCCACTGAGCCCACCGTCGAGATTCATGTAGCTCTGGTCTGCTTGGCCAAACTGTCCGCTGCTCGCTCCCATGCTGTGCATGCTTCGATCCGCATTGTAGCCATTCATCCCCGACATGTCCGTCATCGTATTAAACCCATTCAGGTTCATAGTGTTGGTCATGCCGTTCAACCCGCTGCTCATGTCCGCCATCGACGTCTGCATGGTCTGGCCCATGCCTCCGTACTGGCTCTGGTAAAACTGCGAATTGCCTTGTGTCACGCCATACCCAAATCCACCCATGTTCTGGCTGAATCCCATCTGTGCGTGATTTGGGTGCAGCGCTTGGTTGCCAAAACCCATGCCCATTCCCGGTTGGTCGCTGGGTACAGGCAGCATTTGTCGCACCGGCGGATCTTGTACCGGGCTGATGATGGAATCCGCGGCAAGCTCCTTGGCCTTCATGTCTACGAGTCGCAGAACCGGTAGCGAGATTTGCTCCATGTGCTTAGCCAAGTGCACCGTGAGCTTCTTCCAGGTGGGAAAGGCGCGCCCGCAAAACTTGCACGGCTCGTCTTGTGGTCGCTTCTGTGTCTCCATATGACACTCTTCCACCTTTTGCCAAGTTGGCTCAACGCCTCCGGCCCGCTTCATGGCGGCCTTGGTCTTCACCTTGGGCTCAACAAATTTGTGCTCGCGCACCAGGTGTTGCAAAAAGTTGTCCTTGCGATAGCAGGTATGGCGACAGTCCTCCACGTCACACGTCCACCATTCAAGGTGTCGGTGGCCTTCATTCTCATGTCGCACCCAATCCGCTTTACGCTTAAACGTCTTGGGATCTTTGCACTTATCCCAAGTACATGTAAAGGGGCCGACATCTTCGTGGACATGCTTGGTCCAATCAGACGGCTTCTGGAATTTCTTCTTCTGATAGCACAATTGACACTCGAATTCTGCAGGGAGATATTGAGTCGGCGGCATCGGGATATCGGGCGGGAAGCTCTCAGCGCTGATGATACCTTCAACAGGGCTATCATCACCCTCGAAGCGGGCGGCTAGCAGGTCAATGCCCTTGTCTCCCTTTCCGTCGCCTAGAATCTTGGCCGAGCCGCCCATGGCCACGCACAGTGGCCCACAAGAGCAGTTGGCGCCTTGTCGGAGGTGGATCACTTTGAGGTTGAGGAGATGCTTATATCGCACCACCTGCTGATGGGCTATGCGATCAACAAGATAAAGACCGCCCGGTTCCAGCCCAGGATTTAACTTCAACGCATGCTCTTGGAAACCTGCATATGTGGGCGGGATGCTGTCAATTTCATTGGGGTTTTTATTCATGGCAGCATCCTCGAGCAGCTCGTCTTCATCGTCGTCATCGTCATCATCAGCCTCATGCGCACCTATGATAGACACAGGTCTACTCGTCGACGCAACAACGGGAGGGTTCTTCTTCCACGAATCCAGTGATGTCTTGGGGTCATCAGTGGTCACAGTCAACGGTGACGTTTTTGGCAGCTCGGATTTGCTTCGCGGACGTCGCAACACTTTATCAACGGCTAGAGAAAAGGGGCTCTTCGGTGAGGCGACCGGCGTGATACCACTGATCGATCCACTTCGAGTGTGAGTCGAGCCAATCGAAGCCAGTGGTGTTGCCATCGTGGCGAACACTGAGTTGATACTAGGAGTAGCCTGCTTCCCCCAGCTGGATGTCCGCGAGGTCGGGGACAGGTGTGGGGAGCTGTCTCTGCGCTCGTCTGACTGCTGGCTATCCTTGCGGTAGAGGTCGTCGCCTTGGGCGCTCTTCGAGCGACTACGCGACCTCTTGCGTATGGAAGAACTGCTCGTTCGTCGAACTAGGCCTCGAAGTTCAGCCAGGAAGCCAGTCGGCTTGGGTTTCTTTGGCTCCGGTTTGCTGATGGCGAGTCGAGAGAAGAAGTTCCCACCAATGATACTTTCAGTATCCATTTCGTTGGGAAAACTGCGTCTACGAGTTCCCCACGTGGCAGAGCGAGAAAGGATAGAGTCATTGTCCCGGAGCATTCGTTCCCAACGTTCAATCGCGGCTTGCGATGATTCGGGCTGAAAGCGCCCTTGCTCGGCGGAAATGATAGGGTGTGAGGTGGGACCAGATTCCCAACGGTTGGCGGAATGGATA
Source organism: Paracorniculantispora psalliotae (assembly GCA_002796755.1). Classification (NCBI taxonomy): domain Eukaryota; kingdom Fungi; phylum Ascomycota; class Sordariomycetes; order Hypocreales; family Cordycipitaceae; genus Paracorniculantispora; species Paracorniculantispora psalliotae. The sequence continues at coordinate 626,981 of PHFE01000022.1, read as the reverse complement.
ATTTTGAAATCCTCGTCGTTCAATGGACCACCATTGGGGTTTATATAGACTTGTCCGGCAACGTGTCTATTTTCGGTGTTGTTGCCTAAAGGAATGCCATCGTCATCCTCACGGGGTTGGTTGAGAGCCTGGATCTCCTCGGCAGACTTTTCTGTTGGCGCTGTAATGTCGTTGAGTTCTTCTTGCAGCCAGCGCCCGACCTCGTGATTTTTCTCTTCGCGAGCGTTCTGCGCGGCCAAATCGTTGACACTTGTGACTTCCGCAGAGGATCTATTTCTGGGGTCGATACCTGAGTGACCGGTTCGCGTATCGGGCTCCCATCGGCCAAGCGAGTCCCGTCTGGCGGTGCCGGGTGTGCCAGGTCGACTTGTCGAAATCAGTTCGCCGACGGAATGGACGCCACGGACTGTGCTGTTGTCGTCGAATGTGCGTTCCATAGCGGGCACGGGGGCCAGGCCGTTGTCATGGTCCCAGTTTGAGACAGTGACTCTAGGGCTCTGCACAGGCATAGGTACTGGTACAGGCGCAAGGCCGTCCTCGCTTGAGCGGCCACTGCCTGTGGGAGCTGGTGTGAGTTGGGAGGATTCGGTGGAGAGCGTGGCGCCCTTGAAGTTTCGCTGGAGCTCGCGCGGGGAGACGGAGCGCGGCAGATTGGCGGCGCTGTTGGCGAGAGGTGAGGCTATATTTAGTGTGGACGATTGGTCGGGAGTCAATGGATATGTCACGGCATAACTGTTTTCCGGTTGTACTGGTCCGACAGCAGGCTCTTCGGGCAGTCCTGACTGCTCCCAGATGCCAGCTTCTTCTAAGAAGCTTGGGCCCCCAGCGTGAGGGTTTGTAAAGTCGACACCGAAGAAGGGATCTTCGTCTGCGTCGAGGTCACTATAGTCGTCGGCCTGGTAGCCTGGCGTAGAGTGGGAGGCGTCGGGTGTGTCGAGATGAACAATGGAGGGGGATAGTGATTCGCTGTTGACACGCGACAGCACAGGGGAAATATCGTCGGCAGCAGAGAACTGCTGATTGAGGGCTGGGTTCTGGTAGGACGAAGAGTTGCGGGGTTCGTGGTCAGTGTCGGGCAGCGAGTCGTGGAGATCACTCTGCGACAAGGTAAATGCGGACGCCATGACTGGCGGTTGCGGGTGTGGCTGGGCCACGTCGGGTATATAGCCAGGCAACAGTAAAGTCGGGAGAGTTGCGGGAGGCCTAGTAAAAGCGATGCGCGAGGGTGACTAGAGAGAGGCCGCTGGGCGCATATTCGCACGAGCCTGTCTAGTCGGGATCCTGTAGTGGGTGGCTTGGAGAATAAGCCCCGGATGCAAGCGAGTGCCCCAGTCTGACAGGGGAATCGAAGAATGGGTCAGTCGGCCAGAGAAGAGGCGATGAAGAGGCAGAGAGAGGGAAAGTCGGAAGTGAGGCAGCAGGAGAGAGAATGAGCAGCGGTGCGCTTGCGCTGGGCGGAGAAGGCTGATGGAGACTGGAGACTGGAGACGGCGTAGTGGACAGACCAGTTGGTGCAAGCAAGCCAAAACAATGACAGCAGAAGCGCTTGGGAAGCGAATCCCTGCTAGCTTGCCAGGAAAAGATGGATGGCGAGTCGGGCAACGGCTGCTGGGGGCGACGTGTCGGAGGATAGGTAGATACGGGGTGGTCGGGAAGCCGAGATGAGAGCTACCGCGAACGTTTGCTGATCAGCGATGCCTAATAAAATTGGCAGTGCGATTACTGAGATGGATGACGGCGATGGAGAGAAAGTGTGCCTCGCGAGCCTAACGAGGAAAGGCAGGATTAAAAAAAAGCTGCGGCGGCGAGGCGAATGGGGGATGGTGAGAGACGAGCGGGCGGTTTAGGGTGGTGGAGATTTGTGAGCCTGGCGGGACACAGCTGTGCAGACTGTGGTGGTGACTGTGGTGGGCAAACGCCGCTCAGTGGTTGCAATGGTGCCTCGTGGAATTGGAGCTGAACGAGCGGGCAGACGGGACCGGCAAGTTACAGCCCAACGCGACTTCCTGATTGGGACGCCCCAGGATAGCCCAGCCCACGAGAATCCGCCAGCTGGCACCAGCTGTTCCGCCAGCTGAAAAGCCTTCTCTGCGCTGCCGGCCCGTCATGTTTGCCGGCCCGTCAGGCCTCCGTTTGTCGTCTTGAAACCTCCAGAGTTGGATCTGGTGATAATTACAAACGCGCAACAAATACCTTCATTACAGTAACCTTCACTTTGCTCGTGCATTTGCCTAGTCCAGCCGTTCTGCCCGTCCCGAAACTCTCCCTCTCTACCCGCCGTCGCTTCTTGGCGTCCATAAGGCTGTGTGCTGGTGCGTGCCTGACACCCGCACATCAGACTCGCTGCAACCACCATAATCAACCAGTTGCGAACCTCCTCGCCCACTCTATTCTTTAGCACAGACTTTAAAACAAATTAACAACTGTTACAGCGCATGCCGTCATGCCATCCACCCTCCACCTCCACCGCCACGGCAGCCTCGCTCCTCAATGCTCCAGTCGTCTCACCGTGCCACCAGCCTAGTCGCCCCGGTCGTGGGGCTCCTGGCCACAAGTCCGCCTTAGCTTCCCTCGCAGAACGCCTCGCGTGGTGCAGCCTCTCGTCGCCCTACCTCGCCCTACCAGCAAAAGCCCGCGGGAATGGCTCGGTCCTGCATACAGGGGCTCAACAAGTGTGCCTTGCCTTGCTTGCATATTGGCTTATCTGAACCACCTTCGACCCCAACTCTCGGTCGCAACCTTGCATCGCAAGGCCTCCAAGGCAGTTTTTCTGCCCCTGCAGCATTGGCTGCCGTTCGAGGCTGCCCACCTTGTCCCAAAGAAGGTCAATAGAGTGAGACTGCACGATCAAGGCTACCAGATCCCAAGGCACCTCTCTTATTAATGGTGGGCGGCCCTGGCACCTGCAGCTGCTACATGGAGCATGAACAGTCACCGCGTCACTGACACAAACACTGAGAAACGTCATAATTCATGCCAACGTGATAACGTTACCAAAACTACCTAATCCCTTGTCAGACGCAGAGTCAAGACAAGCAAAGTGGCATATGCCAGAAAGCTAAGAATAGTCAATAGCATCACAGTATCGCCCGATGTCCGAAATTTTCGAGTCAATAGACCATCTGCCGACTCTTTGGTGAAGAACTGGCGTTGGCCCTCGTACCGCCGGTACACGGCAACCAGCAAGATGGCAGTGCCGTAGACGGCAAACAGTGCTCCGATTGGATAGAACTCGCTGGTAAAAATTTTCAAAATCACGAGTGAAAACGAAAACTGTCCCAGCGCAGTACGCATGTATGCGCCTTCAAATGTTCGCTGCGCAGCCCGAATCTCAACTAGCCTGTAATAAGGTCAGCGTCCATAACGCGATCGCCATACCCAGCATCGATAGCTGACGTACTCGGCATTAGTGAGAACAACGGATTGGGCGCGGTGCAAACGCAGGTGAAATTGCTGCTCTGGGTGTGGCTGCACTTATATTAGCTGCAGGATGCATTCTGCTGCAACGCCAGTGACATACCTCCCACATCGTGTACGTGGCTTGTGGTGGTGAGGGCGATTATTCGCCAGTCCACGGCATAGCGAGATCTCGCCAGCAGGGGGGGATATGAGCTTGCCACGCTTTCGAGGCTGCGATTCCACAAGCTTTTGCAGCGTTTTAGAGGCACATCAGCTCCGACGGTGTGTGACGACGATGGACGGACACGACGGATGCAGAGCCGAGATCAGTGACGCGATGCGCCCAGCCCAAGTCGTGCCAGTTACATCACGTGGGTCCCTGAAAGTCAATATCCCAAAATATCGCCTGTGACCCGGCGAGTTAAAAATTAAGTTCCAAATTCCAGAAAGAGTATCTCAGGTATACATGCTCTAATTTAGACTAGATACAACCCTGCGCGTTCCCCCAGTTCCGTCATTCCGCAGTTCCGCCGCTGTGATCTCGACAAGGCTAACCAATGCTCGCAAGGAAACACAAGCAGCAAAGATGCGCTGCGATTCTGTTTCCTTGATTTTAAAAAGAATGCACGAAATCTCGATCATTTTGGTTCGGGAATTTCCCCTCGCGGTAGCGCGCCCATGACAGACCAGTCGCCTTGCGTCCAAATGCTCTTGAGCCGCCAGACCTTGACCTTCCACAGGGGCCCCTGGCCCGACGCAGCGTCGCCCTCCACCTTGACCAGGTCAATCGAGTACATGCTTCCCACGACCAGACGCTGCGTGTTGCCGTCGTTCTCCATTGCAAGGCCCTTACCCGCCGGGTAGTGGTGGGCGAGCCCATGCGCCGTTGTCGTGGCCGAGAGCCCGTCCGGCGAAAACGTGGTGCGGACGTTGCTCGTCATGTGCGTCGTGTCCAGCTGAGCAACGTTGTCGTACGTGTTGGCGCTGATCTCGTCGATGCCCTTGAGCTGCTTGCCGTTTAGGTCGAAGACGGCGTCCTCGGTGAAGGCGGAGCGGAACAGCGCATTGTCAGCCGCGTCGATGCCGCACACGCATCGCGCAATGGCGTCGACGACAGCCTCGCGGTCGTTGGGCGCCGGAGATAGCTGTGCCGGAAGCGAAAAACTCATTGTCGCCTGCCTCCCCAGCCTGTGGTTTGTGCGACACGACGTGTACTTTTTCGACGATGTGTGTTCGCTGACAAAGTCTAGATGGCGGGGGCCGTCTATTCAGTTGCCTCTTGTTTTGGAGGGGCGCAGACTGGGCAAAACTGAGCCTTCTCAAACGCAATTTGCAGGAGCAAATTTGTCTGAAGATGCAAAATTCGATTGATAAAAGGTCTGGCCTGAAAGCGCTTTATCAGTGCATCAGACTTGAATTATGGAAAGTGCAATGGGGAGGAGAAACAATAACAAGATCCAAGCTCCCCTCTTTTGAACTAGGTTATAGCTCCGACTAAGAAAAGCCTCGCCGGTGGCGGGGCCGTGGTTGGCGGCCGGCGCAGGACTGGGCCAGCGACTGCGGCTTTCTTAGTTGTAGACCCGGATTTGTTATTAACAAGCGTGTTTGATCTTGTAGTCTGGGCTTTGACTTCTTTAGGGCCCTTTTTTCCCGCTGACCTAGCGTTACTTGTTGGCTCGTATGGGCGAAATGGCAAGAACGTGCCGCCCCAAATGACTGTCATCTAGTATAGGGTGGCTGTTATCCTACGATTTCCTGCGACGACTGCACGATCGTGTAATGCTGAAATACCCTCGTTGGAGAATGTAGACGAGATAGCATAGAACTCATTTTTTTTTGTCCCATCCTTCTCTTGTATTCTTGTCTGTCGAGACAGCGCACTCCCCTTCTTCGACATTGGGTATTGACTCTCAACGCATAGTCTTTCAAGTGATGGTTTGAAGGCGCACAGTCGTTGTTTCATCACCCGATTGATATAGTTGGCCGCTTTTATACAGGGAAAAGGGCCTACCAAACTTGGAAAGCCAAACTGATATTTGTTCCTCAGTAGTTACTTCAACCATCACCACGCCGCGCTCGACGTTTAAACGCATCCCCGCCGCGTGTATACATGATAATAGGCAAAGGCTCCAAAAAAGAAAAGGACATTTGGAGGAAAGGAGCTTTCTAATCTAATATTTTCTAATTAAATTAGTAAGAAACTCTGAAACACTGCTCGTCACATTTAGAATTCGTAATAAATGGTTCAATCAGAAAGCAAGAAACAATGCACGCACGACATTAAATCGAAATAAAAGCACCAACAAAGCATCCATCATCGCAATCATCCTAGTACCGAAAACAAAAATATCATTCATTATGCATAATGCGCCGTTCCCGTCAAAAACCCATGCCGTCCAATCATATAATTAGCACGTAAAGAAATATCCAATGCCCGTCAATGCGGATATAACCCATTCTCTCTCTCTCTCTCTTATTTCCTCCGGAACATCCTGTTCGTGTCCGCTCCCTTTCCCAATTAGCCGAACCCGAAATAATAAAGCACCGCGCCGTTGTACCATGTCAAGTGGGTAGTTTGCACTCATCCGCCGTCTGTCGCCCTTTCTAATAGAATCAAAAATCCGTTGGGTCGATATTAAAAAGTTCCAAAACGTGTTCGTATTCAACATCACGTCGCCGTTGTTGGAGAGCAGAAGTGATGGGTTGCCTTTCGCGAAGGGAACCCCGTTCCACGCTCCTGGGTCCTCGTAATGGCGACGCAACATAGCACTCGTTAAAAAAAAAAAAGAAACGCTCGCATAGCCCGAATCTGTTCGCTCGGTATCGTTTGTCTGTAGTATATCTTGTCCAAAAATAAAAAAGGACATGGCCTGTGTTGCTCTTTGTCGCGCCGTTTTCCTGTTTTCGCCTGTTCCACAAATCGAAGAGATCGATGATGATTATTCGAATCAACACCAATAATCGATCACCTAAATATATATGTCCTTGTTGAAATAGTCCTTGGAACTGTTTTTCTTCTTTGTATGTCGTATGTTGCTGGAAAGCATCCTATCCTCAAAAGAACGCCCGTGGTGCTGGTTTGCCGGCAGTTCGTCTTTCAAGGTTGCCTTGCTTCATGCATCCTGCTTCACATGGACGGACCGTTTCCGTGAGAGATACTCCAGGCTTCGTAATCCATGTTTTGCTGCCGAGGTTGCTGCTGCTGAAGCGTCGGCTGCGGCGTCGGCTGCCAGTTGCCGCTAGACTGGCTCGACTGATGACCGGGCCCTGGAGGTTGGCTCAACGGCGACGTGAACATGCCACCCATCTCTGGTCCTCCTCTGTTATATGGCGCATTACTTGGTACAGGCACGAATTGCTGCTGATGTTGCCCCATGCTTTCGCCGCTAAAGGACATGGATCTCGCTTGTGTCGTTGGTGGTAGACCATTATTCCAGTGCCAGTCGCCTGGCGGTACTGTTGAGGGCGTTGCTGCCATCCAGCTGGATGCTGTGCTAGAACCAGGGCCGAAGGGTGATATTTGATCACTGGGTGCCGACTCGCTGCCATATGGACGCCAACCGTAGCCCATGTCCATGGATCCTGGCAACGTTACCGGGCTTGGTTCAGCAGAACCCCAGGCAAGACTCGATCCGGGGGAGACACTGAAGTTTTGTTCTGCGGGGACAGGCATTCCCAACCCTTTTATAATCGTCAGTATCCTGTATTCATCGAATCGTCAGGGCTTTCTGCCCGTTTTACAAACCTTCACTTGTAACGCTGCCGTACCCAACACTTGATGGGACAATAGGAACATGTCCCAGTGAATCTTGGATAGGGCCCGCTCCATACATAGATCTCGAAGTCAGGTCAACTGGGTGTCCAGGGGCAAGGGCGGGCGAAGAAGACTGCGAATGAGCCGTCGAGCCGTCAGTTCCTTGCCCAGTAGGCTTGCCTCGCGAGTCCAACATCGCTTGCTGGTCAACAGGGAAGAAGCTGCAGTCCTTCTTGAGGCGTATACAGTTTATACATCGATTTTGAATCTCTGGCGATACGATACAGCGGATTTTTCGGCGTCTGCAGTGGCCTGTTGTGTCACCACGTTAGTCAATGCCAAGCCACTGGCGAGGCTCGCAGTAGCCCAAAGCCGCTACACGGTCGCTCGACAAGCTCTAAAGCCTGTAAATCAGAATCGGTAAAACACTTACTGCATGCTATCGATGTTCGGTGATATCCCAGTTTGTTGCGCTTCTTTTCCCCCGCCGATGCTGCGCTTTCTTGAGTCATGGAGCCCACCGCGGGTGTGGAACAGGATCGCTTCAGAATAGGAGTAGGCTCTCCGGGCTTCGCTATCATACCGAGAGGTGCGGACCTGCTTAGATCGGCGTGTGGTTTTTCTTGACGAGAATTATCCGGTACACCGTGTCCCGAAACGGAGACCTTATCCATCTCACGGGTCCCGTTGGACGGTAGCTGGTGATGCGGTCCCTGTCGAAGGTGGTCGCTGCCGATGTTCGTGGTGCCGTTGCGGTTGTTGCTGCTATTTGATGCGGAAAAGACGCTTTTACCACGCGCAGGTGATCGGTTATGCCCTGTATCCCACGACTGCAGTGTAGAATGGCGAGGCAAGGAGCAGGTAGCAGCCATCAAGAAGCCGCGGGCCAACGCCAGTCGAACTCTACCAGAGATGCGCGCTGAAATAGCTTGTCACTTTTTCTTGTGTAAGGAAGAAAAGTGAGGGAGGAGGCTGCAAGATTAACTTGCGAGGAGCAGGGAATCTTGTCTCCGCCGATAAGAGTGTGGGAATAATAAGCAAAAAGAGACAAATGGTGCCCAGTCTAAAAATGCTATTTGGACTTTTCGCCACAGGCAACAGTAGGGGAGGGGAGAGAGGGAAGGAAAAAGGCAGCAGGGGAGGAAAATAGTAGTAATTGGGCAGCTGCCCGCACCTTGTTGCCAACAAGACCAGACTGTCGAGAAGCGTTATTCTTTGGCAAATGTGGCGTAACGGGCGCAGCCCATCGTCGCAGGCGGCACCCTTGTCTTCTTAAGGTAATCAGAGCTCCAGGAATGCCAAATTATCGAGATTAGGCCCCATACGTGTACGCACGAAATCAAGCTCTCGGTGAGTTTAAAGTTTCGTGCCTCTGTTGGGCGGAGTCGGAGCAAGGAGCAAAGGAGAAAAGACAAGAGTAATGAGAGAATATTACGAAGTGCGACTGCGGTCGGGTCCTTTGTGTTTGACTAAAGGAGTTGATTGCAATGTGTTGACAGAAAGAAACAAGGTGTGAATGGATGTTCGTTAGGGCAGAGGGTGGAAAGCACGATGCAGATGGTCCTCTGGCGAACATATAAGTCAGCAATTTCTCGTTGCACCCTGTTCTACATCCTAGAGCTTTATTTACTGCTCGAAAATTCCTAGTGCCACATTTAATCATCTGTTGGGGGGTTTCGGGATAACTGCGCGAAACGGCTGTCTCTGATCATCTATCCTCCATGTCCTGTAGCAGCCCGCCATACCAGGCGAGCGAGCATGACAAAGGACAGTACCTTTCCAGCTGGTGTGGTTACAATGCGAGCGAGAATATGGGACAAGGTGTGCAGCTTGCGGTGCTACCCCCAGGCGTCCGCGTAAAACATGGTGTCCTCATACGTATAAGCTGGCGCACCACCAGGTCGTTGTTAGCTTTGCCCCTCCTCGTCCAGATTATATTTTCACATCCCTGCCGCTTAATTAAAGTCTCTGCTCTCCCCCCTCGGTGGAGCTTGGAATGGAGCTAGGATGATAAGGCAGGCCGGAAAGACAGTGCAGAATGGTTGGGAAGGGATTTACGGACAACCGGCTTTTTACGATTCAGTAGCGGCTAGCCGTTGTTCAAATCCAGGGTGGCAATCCCTGGCCAATTCAGCTGAGCTGAGGATCGGACGTGGCGTTCAGACGTCAGAAAAATACCACTGACAGGAAACCGGAGACGGGGAAACAGATCTTTGTAGGTGAGGGGTATGAAGACAGAAAAAAAAAACCCCCGAAAGGCAGTCGAATTTTGATGAGAAGCAGAGAGCAAAGCATATCATTTTTCTGCGGCAGACATGTGAACGGCTGTCGACAAATACATTGCATACCCAGCTGATCGGGGCTACAGCCATACTTCGACTCGCCCCGATTTCTTGGTCCCCATTGTCTGAGGAGAGTCGACGCCAGTTGTCGAGCAACATGGCATGAGACAGGGGTACGCGACGGGTGCAATTCGGGCTCTTGCCATGAGGCACTAGAGTTGTATCCTATTCAGCGCGCCCCCCTTCTCCTTCTTCGTCTTAGTCTGCGTGCATGTCTGCAGCTCTGGGCGGGCCCTACAGGGAAGGCTTGGACGAAGTGAAGAGGAAGGGGGGTTGGCAGGGTGTGCACGCCCAAATGTTCCAAGAGACCGGTTCTTGGGAAGAGGGATCGCCTCTGTGGCCGATTTGCCTGCAACGCCCGTCTAGCCCGCCTCCGCCTGCCAAACCGGCGGGAGTGGAGTGGGTGGCAATGTGGCAGGGCAGAGATAGGTCTTTTCTTCAGCTGCCTCAGCCTACCTGGCCAACTGGCTTTGCCTAGGACCGACATCCATCGGAGAGGGGGAAAGATATTTTCCTCGCGCGCCGGGCCTTGCAGGACTGGATGACGAAAGTGCCAAAAGAAAGGTCAGACCCCTGCAACCAAAACGGCGCCAACTCCATGGTCCGGGAAAGCTATCCACGACCCTAGCAGTTTAGCTGCTTCGAACCCATGTCTCCGGAGAGCTGACACAACTTACAAGGTAGGCTCGTTATTTAGCTGTGAGCTAGGCTTCAGGCTCTCAACGAAACAAAGTCTCTTTTTTCTATACGGTTACATGGTTTACATGGTGACAACTTTACGGCGGGAGAAGCAAGAAAAAGAGTTCAGTGAGTAGGAGAAGCTAGCGGACGAACAAGTATACGATGAGGAATCACCCGTCATGCTATGCTCCCTTGCCAACCTTGCGTTCATGCTCCGTGAGTTACCCCCTGTTAGGTTGTTGCTGTCTTTCTCTTTGAGCCGCGTTGGGCGCCACCAGCGCCACCATCATTTGCTGTCCGCTGGGACGGAGGGGCGGGGCTGAGAACGCGACATTACATAGCTCCAGGGATCGGCTTGGGGGCATCTAGACCACCTGCTGCCAGGAGAGTTTCCGGGTCCACTTGCCCCAAAAGTTGCTGCGTTCGTCCCAAGGTTCCCACGGACAGTTTAAATCCCCCGTGTGGCCTATAAGTGGCTGCGGCGGGCTCGATCCCGGCCAGAGTTCCCTGGTTCGCGGACTTTTGGCCCAATCTTGACCCTCGCCTTGGCCTAGTGGCCTGTCTCTCAGAAGTGCTTCTCCGTTTTGCCAATCTCATTCGTCTGTGGACCTGCTCGCGTGGGACGACCAGTACGCGCTACTACCGCGGATGCTCCCTCCCGCAGTTGAGTCGGTGGGCCGGTGGAGTTTTGGCCTGGCTGCTTGACTTCTTCTTTTGCTTGCCTAGAAAGAGGAAAAAAATTAATCATTTCGTAAAAGGCGAATGCTACGTGCGGAAATTAGACTTCCATTCCTCTGAAGTTGCGGAGGATTGGGTCTCATTCGTGTCGGTGAGTCCAGCATCCACCCATGGTGATTAGCGAGATTTGTCTCATCCAAACCTTTTCTTTGTACTCCGTATGACAGAATACCACGACCATGGCCGTGGGTGGCAGGACAACGAAGATCCTACATACTCTGATGCAGATGCAGCCCCCGCCTCATGATGTGGTACTTCCATCTATTTTAAACCGTCCGCCTTTGGCCCAACATTTTGAATGATCGGCACAGTAAGCCTAGCTCGCTGCTGAGACATGCTTGCGCTGTAATCGCAGCACTGTTGTCGACAGATTGCTTGCTTCAAGGAGCACTTGGAGTTGCCTGCAGCGCTACCAATGCTGGTCTAGAACGTCTTCATCATGCGGGTTGAATGCGAGTAACTCGAGGGCATTTCTGCTAGCTAGTCCCAATACGCGGAATTCTGAGTCTCATGCTAGGTGGGGGATCGATTCACTGCGTGAGAGGTTTTTTCACACCTTTAGCTTTTGGCGAGTCGCGAGACCGATATCCGTAGTGTACTCAAAGACCCCTGTCCGGCAACCCTTGTCTCGGCGATTGATCAGCAAGCAACCCACATGTCTTGAAGAAATTCAAGACGACAATAACACACAGACGACAGAGCAGCTACCAGTCTCGACAATTTCTGTTAGTCAGTGGGTCGTAGCCAAGGCCCACGTCAAAACCACTGGCCCTCTGCTACTGCACAGGGGAACATCCGCGGTCCACTAAGTCTGCAGCACACGAAAGAGGCTGCGCGGTCGCTGCTTTCTCCGGGCAGCTCCGGTGAAGTTATCGATGCGAGCGGGGGCAAGCAGAGTGTGACTACTAAAAAATGACGCTGTGATGCAGCTCTTTCCATGATTCCATCTCTCACGCGCAAGTGCAACTCGACGACCACGTGTGCAGGAACGGCTTGCACTGCTCAGCAGAAGGAACAAGGTTAAGAAAGTTCATCACGTGCTATGCCGAGAGACACACGTCAAGGGAGAATCATATCCTAGACGGGGAGACATCTCTTGTTCCAAGATGCAGGGCCACACTACACACAATCTGTAGGACCCTTATACTGTGTTATTCTTTCAACCCGAACACTTCGTACAGAGGGAAAGAAACTTTGGCTCAGCTGTTCTCTTTCCCTGTATGACAGTACAGTCCAGCGTAACATTGTTCTGAGATATCCATCGGTGACAGCCATGCTGGATGCTTTCAACAGGCCAAACCAGAGGTGGCGTGACTTTTTTTCTGCTCGATGCTGTCCGCCGCAGCCAAATCTCCCATCGTGCCAGTAAGCCGCACCTATCAGGAGCTTTCGGTCAATGTTTTGCTGCTGCCAACATTGTTCAACAGCCAATCCTGAGCTCTATTGAGTACCAAATAGTGGAATGCGGTCAATTACGGCCAATCACGGTAAGTTTCCCGTTCATCTAAAAAAAAAAGTCTTTTCGCGCAAGATGGCTACAAATTGATGTTAGTCTCCATCATGAAAAGGCTGCGGAGGTTTTTTCCCCCATTTTGCTCCGCCGCTAAAAGACAACCACCTGGGCCGGTTTGGGGCTTTTAGGAAATCCTTGAGTCGCTGTGGACAGCAACCGGAGCCTACTTCCTCGGCCACTTTTGATTGATCGAAATTAACAATCAAATACGAATACCCTCCTGTTGTACCACCCTTCGTACTGCCCCTGGTTGTTGTTCTTGCTTTCAACACTTATACATGCCGAATAACGGCGGGGGAAAACTCGCTGCGATTCGTGGCTTTGCTTTTGTCACGGCATTCCCCAGCAGCCTGTCAAAGTGAACCCCTGTCCCAGGTGGGCGTGTGCCGATCCTCCACCTTACGAGGAAGTGGATTGCAGTGAAGGGAGGGGGGCCACTCGAGCAACAGACTGACAGACAGTGGCTATCGGTGTTGGATGCTGGGGAGGAGAATGGCTCGAGGTAGTCAGAGATCGTCGTCCGTGAACCCTGTCAAGCTGATCGAGGACGTGCGCTGGTGCCGCCATCGGGTGCATCCAGTCGTACCGTCGTACAGGCTCCCAGAAATGGTATAGGACCTGATGTGCCATTATCATCTGGCCGAACATTGCAGCCCAGATCGTGGCGTTGATGCCAGTGGTGAGAAATATGTGTGTTGACTGATGTCACTGTCCATTGTTGACACTTTTTCATCTTTTGGCTAGGATACTCATACCTGCCTGAGTCTGATCGCAGTCATTTCTTTTTTAGGTCCTTTCAAAGACGCTGGGACTGACTGGCTTGAGAGCCTGGAGCAACTCGCAGCCGATGCGACTTGCACGGGTGCTGCCATCTCACAATATGCTTACTCTATAGCGATGAAGCTGCATCTTGCCAAAGTAATTTTGGTCAGGTTCGACAAGCGACTTCCGTAGAAACAGGATTAGGATTAGAAGGATCGAACCGATAAATTATATCTCGCGATGATCGGAAGAAGCTAAATAGCCGAAGGCTAATGACTAGTTCGTTGCCCATTTTTGGTGGTCACGCCGTTGAGTTCGGCGCCTCCTGATTTCAGCCCGACCAAGCGGAAACAACAGTATCGAGCTTCTATTTTTCTTCATTTTTTTGACTTCGGGAAATCTCCGTTGAAACAGCATTTGGGGGCCCAGGATCCAGAAACATATTATGTGGGTATACAGTGATCACGCCCTCTCTGTCTTTACGTTTCTGAGACATGTTGCCAGAGCGCGCCCTCCTTCAGACGCAGTGAGAATGAAGCTCTCTTTATACTGTCGAAATACATGAACGCGGGTTCCGCATACCAGTTGATGGTTTCACATCGTATGATCAATCATGTTCTCCGAGGCACGCTACGAGTATGAAGACAAAGAACACACCCATGCCCCTTACTCGTGCCTGCTTAGATTGTTTCACACGAGACGCTGTCAGCAAATGTCTCATTTACTAGTTGCGGCACTCTTGCACATTGTTGAGGGGGGGTTGAGATGGCTGGAGCCGAGGCTGTCCCTCTACGCTGTAGCTGTCTTCGACGCGTGTGGCTGAATGCCTGCAGATCGCGACGTCTGGTTTACATACCGCCGCCGCCGCCGCCGCCGCCGCCGGGTCCGCGAAAGAGAACGCCCACCTCTTCCAGATCTTGTCGCCAATGGCCGCTGCTGTATCGCCACCGGTCAGCGTCTGACTCTTGCAGCTCGAAGAATCACGTCTGCAGGGAGAATCCGGTGCGCGTATCATCGTATACAAGGCAGAGCAAGTGCTGAGCTTAAGACCAGCGACTTACTCCGCCTCAGGGTTCTGCACCACTCACTATTCGCCGGGCGGGTCAGCTGTGCACAGCGACGGCAGTAACCCAAGAAACCATTGGGTTGATCGCCATGGTAGCAGAAGTCCATAATGTGGGTTCGGTCAAAGGGTAAAGAGAAGATAAAACCTGGAGAGAGGGTATGTACTATGTAGCCTGTCGAATTGCCCAGGAGCAGCAAAGTCCCACTTCGTGCGAGAGAGACTGGAGCTAAATAAGTTGGAAACTACGCAAAACGGCGCATCGATTCGGCTATCTTAGACTTGGTTACAATGACAACTTTGATTCAAACATGTCGTTTATGACCAATTTGTTAGTGCAGGGGCCGGTCGCGGCTGCGGGCGCGGCTGCGGGCGCGGCTGACACTGATGCGAAAAAAAGAAGGCTCATTTAACTCATACCAATGTCTTGCTGAGCAAAAATAGCACGGCGCCATGCAAGATGGCTAGATTGTGTGTGAAAATTGGAGATTGCGCGGAGGTGAAAGTGCAGGACGCAGCATGCACTGTGCTGCTGGCGCATTTTTGCAGGCGTCTCCACAGTGCGCCACGACCCCGCGCCACCAAACCATGTGATGAAACGCACGCATGAACCAGAGACCTTTTTGACCGCCATCGAGGACTGACGGCTGGACCCTTTCCTCGCGTGTGCAATGAGCGATCTTCAGAGGGCCTGGGCCAAGGCCAAGCTCGGGATCCCGCACGAGGCGTTTGACGAGGCCGAGGAGGATTACCCGGTTGCCGAGGCCGCGGATGCCGCCGACGACGACTCGTCGTCCGCGTCCTCTGCGTCGTCGGTGTCTTCGACTGGCACCATTGTTCCGACTGCAAACCAGAGGCTCTTTGCGCGGCCCAACGGGTAGGTCTCTCCATCTGCGTTGAACCGGGAAGAGGAGCCATCTGCTAACCCGGTGTGCAGCGTCACCCGAGGGCGGACACTGGAACCGACACCATGGACGACATACTTTGAGCGGGAGCTGTACATGGAGTCGGAAGATCAGTCGGTGACATTCCACGCCTATCTTAGCTCGCCCGTCGACAAGGGGCCGCTGTTTGTCATGCACCACGGAGCTGGCTCGTCGGGGCTGACCTTTGCGGTGGTTGGTTCCGAGATTCGCAAGAGGATGCCCAACGCCGGCATCCTGGCTGTGGACTGCCGCGGCCACGGCTCGACCACGACCAAAAACGAAGCCGACGTGGATCTGAAGCTGCAGACGCTCTCCGCCGACCTGCTCTTCATGATTGAGCAGGTCCAGACGCAGATGAGCTGGGCGTCGCTGCCGCCGCTCGTGCTCGTGGGCCACTCCCTCGGCGGCGCCGTCATCACGGACCTCGCCAGCACCGGCCGTCTCGGGACCGCGCTGCTCGCCTACGCCGTGCTCGACGTGGTGGAGGGCTCCGCCATGGACGCGCTGCAGAGCATGCAGACGTACCTGTCGACGCGGCCGAGCGGGTTCGCGAGCGTGGCGTCGGGCATCGACTGGCACATCCGGACGCGGACGGTGCGCAACTCGACATCGGCGCGCGCGTCCGTCCCGGCGCTTTTACGGGAAGAGGACAGCATGCCCGGCCTCGAGCGGCCGTGGCGCTGGCGGACCAACCTCGCCGCGACGCAGCCGTTCTGGGAGGACTGGTTCGTGGGGCTGAGCCGCAAGTTCCTGGCGGCGAAAGGCGGCAAGCTGCTGCTGCTGGCGGGGACCGACCGTCTGGACACGGAGCTGACGATTGGGCAGATGCAGGGGAAATACAACCTGCAGGTGTTTCCGGAGGCGGGCCACTTCATCCACGAGGACCTGCCGGAGCAGACGGCGGTCAGCCTGGTGGACTTTTACACGCGCAACGACCGCAACCAGCTGGTGCTGCCGCCGAAGGTGTCTGATTTGTTACGGCAGGGCAAAAAGGTATAAAAGAGGCGACAGGTGATGGTTCTGGCGCAGGACCGAGGCGTCTGTGCTACAGTTGAATTTACGGCTATTTTTCTCCAAGAGATGTTTGAACTATATTTTTTATCAATGGCTATTTCTGGCAGCGGCAGAGGGTGGCGGAATTAAAGTAGAGATATATGCAGGGAATGCTATATTTGGCGTATGCAGCTCATGATGGTATACAGTCAGTTTAACGATTGCGCATGACATAGTGACTGGTATTTTGATATTTCGGATACATCTCCCAATTTTCCTATATTTTTAGGACTATCTTTGTCTTTACTGTTCTCTTAATTGTTCTTTCTCTTTCCTGCCTACTTTTCTTCTCTTCTCTTTGGTCTCGCAGCGATGCAGCACCAACTTCCAGCATCTACACCCGTCGTCAGATGCCAATTTCTTGGAACTCGGTCATCGTCGTCTCCCCTGTACTGCAGCCAAACTACGTTACATGGGCTGTTTCGGAGCATCGTCCAGGAGCAGGTTCTACGGGCGGCGCTAGCTCGACATTGGCCAGGGCACACGACAGGAAGCTAGTAGCGATTTGGCGGCTGGGCCGAGAGCAAGCAAGCTAATTTTGGCTTGCTGATTCGTTCATCGGCCAAATTTCACACCCAAAATTAAATAGGAAGTAATTACGGATACAGGGCCACCCACACCCCGCTGGCTCGCTCATCGGTGCCGAAGCTGAGCTGCGGAACAGCGATTGGCCGGCAAGGGTAGTATTGGAGTGACGATGATGCGCCGGCCATCTTTGCCACTTGAAGAGAAGAGCTGCGCGCTGGGGTGGGTGGTGGTACCGGTACGAGGGTGACGGGTGCGGGTTTATATTTTCTGGTGGACTATTTTCTTTTTATAATATTCCAACAACCAATAGTCATGATGCGCTGATTTAGTGGTTGTATGACCAGTGCTGCGGGCAAAGCCGAAGACGAAAACGAGCCAACCACCACGATTGAGCCTCAATTCGGTTCCTGGTGTGTACCTCGACCACTATCGGCCCGGAATACGGACTGCCACCGACAACATGGCGAAAAAGCAAGGGCTCGTATGTAGCTACATAGCATGTGGGCGTGGTGCAGCGCGAGGTACCCTTCTCCGCCACTGGTGCGCCGCCACGGCGCCATGTCGACAGCCTCTTTCCCAGCCCCTGGAGCCAGCCAGTGACAGCCATCCTCTGTCACTGTGACGGGCAATTCTTTCTGCCGGCAGACGGTCTCTGGGGAACCCTGCGCTGACGGCCGAGAGAAATTGATGTGCGTCAGGCCCTGGAGCAGCATCAGCGCAATCTCAAGGGAGTTGGCGAGGTACCAATACAAACGGTCCCCACTTGAGCTCCGAGGCCCCCGTGCCTGGCGTCGAGACTTGTGCGCCTCCCCAGAAAGCCCATCATAATTAATTTGGGCGCCAACTTCTGTCTAGCTTTTTACTCTTTCTTCCTATTCTCTCCTCATCCATTTTCGTCTTCTTCCATCGACATTTCTCCCTCCTGCAACTCTTCAATCTCCATCTCAACTCGTCAATTCCTAGACAAACACCACCTCCCCCTCCACAGCCAAAATGCAGTTCACCCTCTCTCTCCTCGCCGTCGCCGGCCTCGTCGCCGCTCAGGGCAACCCCCTCAACGACATTCCCAGCTGCGCTGTAAGTATTACCGACGGGACGGACAACGGGCCGTCGCATATCCGATCTCGCCTTCTTTTTACTGATATGGCTCTCAGAAAACCTGCGTTGGCAAGTTCCTCAGCGGCTCCAACATTGCCGGCTGCAGTCTCCTCGACTACAAGTGCGTCTGCGGCAACAAGGAGTTCATCAACAACATTGCCTGCTGCCTCGCCCCCGTCTGCGACGACAAGGGCAAGGCCGACACCATTGCCCTCGCCAACAAGCTCTGCAAGGCCTTTGACGTCGACCTGCCCACCGCCGTCACCTGCAACACGGCCGCCGCCACCTCGACCGGCGATGCCTCGACCGGCTCTGCTGCCTCGGCCTCGTCCACCCCCGCTGCCACCACCACCAGCGGCTCCGGCTCCGGCTCCACGACCACTGGCGCCTCTTCCTCTGGTGCTCAGTCCACCGGCTCCGTGAGCACCGGTGCCAGCAGCGGCGCCGGCAGCAGCTCGGCCGCCTCCTCCACCAACAAGCCCGGCGCCGCTCCTACCAACATGGCTGGCCTTGTCGGTGCTGCCGCCGCTCTCGCCTTTGCTCTGTAAATGACGATCTGAAAGAATTCGTGTCGAGGGGTATTATTTAGCCAATGAAGAGTCGTCGCGACGCTATCAAGATGGAATTGGGATGATTTGCACGCAGAGTTACGCATGTCACGAAGCCTTTGTAATGCTACGAATGGAGGAAAGGGGTGTTTGCAGAATCAGTCACGACGTTTCGCCATAGTGACTGTATTTAATGAACGGATTTGCTTGCTCTGGTAACTAGTATCGGCCGCAACATGGTCTCGACGTAATATACATGAATGCCTCATTTTAATTGTCTCTGTGCTTCCCCAGATTTTCGGCATTTCGTCAAGTCTGTCCCCCACACTCGGACATGCCCCGCATATATAACTGCCGGCCTGAGGTATATCACATCATACCAAAAAATATTTTACAGTTTACATTTAGTTACTTTTACTATTACAAAAACGCATTCACATTCAATTCATCAATAGTATGTGAAATGCGACGTCGAGGAATTGAAGCTACTTGATTCATTCGCTCGACTGCGGCAGCACCTCCTTGAGAACCTTGATCAGCCCAAGCACCTCTTCCACTGCAACACCGAAGATTAGTATCCGCGAAAAACAGCAACGCATGTACCAACTCGTCTCTCGCGTTTTTGTCAAGACAACTTACTCGTATTGTAATGCGCCAGGCTCACGCGCACCACACCGTCCTCCTTGAGCAGCAGCGTCTCGCGCACCAGCCGGTTGGAGTAGAAGGCGCCCCAGCGCAGGCCGTAGTTGGAGCGCTTCTCGACGGCCTCGACGAGGGCCTGCGAGTTCCAGCCGTCCACGGTGAAGCTCACAATCGGCAGCCGCGACTCCTGCACGCCGCGCTTGCCGTAGATCGTAATCCCCGGCACCTCGCGGAGGTACTCGAGCAGGGCCTCGGTCAGGGCCTCCTCGTGCTCCTCCATGGTGCTCCACGAGCCGTACTCGCGGTCGCCGAGGTACGACACGACGGCCGACACGCTCTGGCACAGCTCGTAGCTGCCGCCCGCCAGGCCCATCTTGTCGACGAGGCTGGTGTGCGGGTTGAAGAAGTGGCCGAGCGACCGCATCTGCGTCTGCGCCGCCCAGCTCGCGTACAGCGTCGCCACGTGCGGGCCGTACACTTTGTACCAGGAGAAGACGTAAAAGTCGGCGCCGAGCTCGCGCACGTCGACGAGCCGGTGCGGCGCGTAGGCCACGCCGTCGACGCAGACGAGCGCGCCGACGCCGTGCGCGAGGTTGGCAATGGCGCGGATGTCGGTGACGGTGCCAAGCAGGTTGCTCGCGTGCGTGCAGCACACGAGGCGCGTGCGCGGCGACAGCAGCGCCGCCAGGTCCAGCGGGTGCAGCTCCGGGTCGAGCGCGTCCTTGGGCTTCCACCACTTGATGTCGAGGCCCTGGCGCTCGGCGAGGTCGACCCACGGCGCAATGTTGGCCTCGTGGTCGATGGCGGAGAGCACAATCTCGTCGCCGGGCTTGAAGCGCAGCGTCCACGACAGATTGCGCAGCAGCTGCGTCGTGGACGCGCCAAACACCACCTCGTCGACGTTGGCCTTGATGAAGTCGGCGGCGTCGGTGAACGCCCGCGTATAGCTGGCCGTCGCGCGCCGGCCTACGGTGTAGGAGGCGCCGAGCTGCACGTTGGAGTGGCTCAGGTACTCCCGGATCGACTCAATGACCGTGTCCAGCGTCTGGCTGCCGCCGGCGTTGTCGAAGAAGACCTGCGCGCTGTCCTTGAGTGCGGGGAACCGCTTGCGGGCCTCGGGGTAGAAATCCGCCATGGCTGCTGTCCCGGACGTTGGCGGTGGGTAAGAAGGGGGATGAATTACAGAATACAGATGTTACGAAGCTAGATGGTACCGATATCTGATGAAATCGGTGAGATGAATTGGTTGGTGAGGGGAAACAAGTGATGCATCTGCCGGAGGTGCAAGTCGCGTGCCGCTTTCGATGCGCCCGCGTCACGTGCGGGGCTGCCAACCATCTTCCAAATTGTGAAATGCATCGCGAAGAAATGTGCTATATTTTGTTATACTGTTTCAGTATGTCAATTGTATTCTTATATCCAGCCAACAAATAGATAATTGTCGCATCTGGACGGGCTCCTCGCGTCCGCATCGCAGTCCGTCCGTGTCTGCTTGACCCCGCTTGTCCGGCCGGTGCGCACGTCCACTTGAGCTCCGGTCCCATCGGCTGAACCTTTTTGCATTTTGTTCGCAATTATTGTATTGGCGCATCTTTGACGTTATTTCCATTTGCGACACGACTGTTCTGCTGCAAACCTTGGCCGCTTCTCCTGACGCCGTGGTTGTCTGCGTGCTCGGGTTGCTCGACAGTCCGCACTCACTATGAATTCAGATGTTGTTCAAGTAAACCATTCGAGTCAATTCGAGTCAATTCGAGTCAATTCATGAGCTGCTCTTGGTATTTGTTACAACAACTTGATAAAGTCATCACCTGCACCTGGATTCAAAAGTCCGGCCCCTGCTGCGTGTTTCATTCCGGCAGCCCACCGGCGTCTACCAACCAGCCGGTCAGTTGCCGCGGCTCAGCATCAAGAACGAAATCAGCCCATTCGTTCGCTCGGCCAGTCCCTCAACCAGGATGGGCCGACGAGCGATCCGAAACTCCGCACATTTCAAACGTAGACGAATTATGGAGACGATTTTCACGCTGTGATGCGTAATTAACGGGGAAATGACAAAGGCAAACACCGGCAACCCCGCGGAGTCATCGGCTGGGGTACGTACCCTTTTCCACTTCGGCTCGGGAGACCCTGCAACTTGCAGGGCGGCGCGTTTTCCTTAAAAAGATCCCTGACCTTTCTTCTGCGACTCTTGCAGCGCCCGCTGGTCTCAAGCCTTCTCCAGAATATTTTTTTTCTTTTCTCCTCTATCATAATTGCCTCGTGTCGTGATACACATATTCACTTGCTGCAGCAACTGCAAACAATCAGTTACCCAAAAGAGCTCCAATCGCTGCAATGGCTGACAGTAGCGGCCGCAAGTTTGACTACGACGTTCTCATCGTCGGCGCTGGTATTTCCGGCATTAGCTTTGCCTACCGGCTAAAGGAGGCGAATCCTCATCTCACATATGCCATTGTCGAAGGGCGACACGAAATTGGTGGCACATGGAGTTTGTTCACATATCCTGGTAAGCGCACTACCCGCAGCCTTACCCTCCTAACCGCTGCTGACCGCATTCCGATCTAGGCATCCGGTCCGATTCTGATCTCTACACATTCAGCTTCCCGTGGAAGCCATGGACCAAGGGCCCAGCCATTGCCGAGGGGCCTCTGATCCAGGAGTATTTGCATGAAGCTGTCGAGGAGGAGGGCATCGCGCCGCACATCCGATTCCACCACAAGGTAGACGCCCTGAACTGGTCCAGCAAGACCAACACCTGGACACTCGACGTGACCGTCAACGGCGCCACCCACACACAGCTGCGCAGCCGCTTCGTCTGCCTCGGGTCCGGCTACTACGACTACGACGAGCCGCTCAAGGCCGTCATCCCCGGCATCGAGCAGTTCCAGGGACGCGTCGTCCACCCGCAGTTCTGGCCCGAGGACCTCGACTACGCAGGCAAGAACGTCGTCATCATCGGCTCCGGCGCCACAGCCGTGACGCTGCTTCCGAGCATGGCGGACAAGGCCGCGCACGTCACCATGCTGCAGCGCTCGCCGAGCTACATCATCCCCGTGCCCAACCGCAGCTCGGGGCTCGAGGCCTGGATGCTGCGCTGGCTGCCCGTCCGTCTCTCGTCCGTCCTCGTGCGCTTCCAACGCTCGCTAGTCAACCTCACCTTTGTGAGCTGGTGCCTGCGCAACCCCACCGCGGCGCGCAAGTTCCTGCTCGGCGCCATGGCCGCGCAGCTGCCCGCGGACAGCGACCCCGCGCCCGACTTCGTGCCCGGCTACGACCCCTGGACGCAGCGACTGTGCGCGACGCCCGACGCAGACTTTTACGCCGCGCTGCGCGCCGGCACCGCCAGCGTCCAGACGGGCGCCATCGCCGCCGTTACGGAAAAGACCATCAACCTGACCTCGGGCGCGCAGCTGCACCCGGACATCATCATCACCGCCACCGGCCTGCGCACCGTCGTCGGCGGCAAGGCCCGCGTCACCGTCGACGGCGAGGAAGTACACCTACCGGACCGGTACGCGTGGAAGAGCACCATGATCGAAGGTCTGCCCAACTGGTTCTTTGCCTTTGGCTACGTCGACGCGAGCTGGACGCCCGGCGCCGACGCGACCGCGCAGCTAGCTGCCCGCATGATCAAGCAGCTCGACCGCGAGGGCAAGCAGGCCCTGGTCCCGACGCGCACGGAGAAGGAGAAGCGCACGATGGAGGAAGTGCCGTTTATGCGTCTCAAGTCGACGTATGTCAAGAGTGGACTGAGCAATCTGCCCAAGGCCGGTAGTTCCAAGCAGTGGCAGCCGCGGTCCTACTGGTTCAAGGATGTATTGGGCGCGTGGTGGGGAGACATTCGGTCGAGCATTGAGTGGAGGTAGCGGGCGACGGTTTATGGTTGCATCATCTGTAAAATAGATCTAATAATACTACATTTCATCATTCGGTCAGAAAATGTGCGACATTCTCTGCACGTGAAGAATACGTGAGAGCAGGACTTCGTTTGTCGGGATGCTCGTGTGGAGGGTTGTTACCCTGGAGCAAACGCCGAGGTGCGTGTTGTGCATGAACAATCATGCAGGGGCTCGAAAAATAGGTCGTAAGCTGTAGAGGCACTCGACATCGACGCTGAAATTATAAATCCGTCTCAAGGAACCTTGTGGCCGCGTCCGATTTTTCAGTTTGTCTAAGCTGTATCATAATACGATGTCGTGTGCGTGTTGAGATCATGCGGAGAGACGAGATCGCAACCAATCCAACACGCACACCATAAAATCGACAGGCTCTCGGCAGTACAGAATAGCCGCCCACATAGTACACCGCATAAATTGTTTTTGCCGTGCTATCTGCAGCTTCCCCTGCATCGCCAGTTACTCTGCAGCAAGGGGCGGCGGCAAGCTGTCGGCGGGGCCACCCATCTAAAGAGCCAGACCCATTAAAAAGTCGTCACTTCCAGCACCATGGCCTGACTTTTTTTCATCAAGATCGTCATTTTCTCTACAAACCGCACCTTCAGCCAATTCAACTTGAAATAAACCCAATTGCAAGATGAAGAGAAAGGCTACCGGCTCCTCTGAAGCAAAGCCCTCACCGGCCAAGAGAGCCAAGGCTGGTAAGTTCAGTCCACAGCTCTCGGCTACACACCGTTGCAATGCGCCGAATGTCCGAGAGATTGTCGCTAACAAACAGCCTTTAGCTTTGAGCCCCGAAGATGCGCAGAGGCGATTCCGTGACGGGCTCTTTGACCGCAAGAACCTCGACGCATACCAGACCGAATACGCAGAATCGACGCCGTACAAACACGCCGTCATCCACGAGCTGGTCAACGACGAGCTGCTGCGCAACGTCCGCAAGGAAGTGCAGGCCAATGTGCACTTTACGCCCAAGGAGACCGACATTTACAAGATTCACCAGTCTGGTGATCTTGCCAACCTGGACGGCCTCGATGACGAGTCCCTCGCCAAGCTCCCCTCGCTGCTGGCGCTGCGCGACGCCATCTACTCCGAGTCCTTCCGCAGTTACGTCGCGGGCATCACCGGCTGCGGCCCGCTGAGCGGTCGCAAGACGGACATGGCCATCAACGTCTACACGCCAGGCTGCTACCTGCTGTGCCACGACGACGTCATTGGCAGCCGTCGCGTCAGCTACATCCTGTACCTGACGGACCCGGACACGCCCTGGCAGGCCGAATGGGGCGGCGCCCTGCGCCTGTTCCCCGTGGAGGAGAAGGTGGGCGATGACGGCGTGGCGGCCAAGACGCCGCTTCCCGACGTGGTCAAGAGCATCCCTCCCGCGTGGAACCAGCTCAGCTTCTTCGCCGTCCAGCCCGGCGAGAGCTTCCACGACGTCGAGGAGGTGTACCACGCCGAGACCAAGGCGCAGCTGGAAAAGGACGGCGGCCGCGTGCGCATGGCCATCAGCGGCTGGTTCCACATCCCCCAGCCGGGTGAAGAGGGTTTCGTTCAGGGTGAGGAGGAAAAGAACGCCAAAAACAGCAGTCTGATGCAGCTGCAAGGCAATCCCGCCCAGTACGACGCGCCGCAGGCCCGCGTCGTGCCCGTCACCAAGACGGCGAAGCCCAAGGCCGAGGCTGAGGACGATGGCGACGAGTTCGACGAGGCGGATCTTGAGTTCCTGCTCAAGTACATCGCGCCGACATACCTTACCCCAGACACCCTCGGTGAGGTCTCAGAATTCTTCCTCGAGCGCTCCATCATCACCCTCGACAACTTCCTGAGCAAGAAGTTTGCCGAGCGCGTGCGCAACTACATTGAAGAGCAGGAGAAGAAGGGCCTTCCGGAGGAAAGCAGCGCCATCGAGAAGACGACGCCCTGGAAGGTCGCCCGCCCGCCGCACAAGCACCGCTACCTCTACCAGCAGCCCAGCCTGCCCACCGAGCTGCGCACCTCGCAGGACGAGTCGCCCATCACAGAGCTGCTCGACCACGTGCTTCCCAGCCGCGCGTTCCGCAACTGGCTTGAAGTCGCCGCCCACGGCCTCGTGCAGAACCACGACATCATCGCCCGTCGCTTCCGTCACGGCCATGACTACACGCTGGCGACGAACCACGAAGGCGCGGCCCGTCTGGAGATGAACCTCTCCATCACGCCGACCGCCGGCTGGGGTGAGGATGCGGACAAGGAGGATGCCGAGGAGGAAGATGAGGAGGCGGCGGAGGAGGAGGCCAAGGATAAGGGCAAAGGTAAAGCCAAGGCCGAGGAGCCCAAGACCAACGGCAAGGGCAAGGGCAAGGCGACGGCGGAGAAGGAGACGGAGAAGGAAGAGGGCGCCGAGGAAGAGGTCGAGGATATCGGCGGCCAGGAGGTCTACATGGCCGACGACGACGAGGACGACGAGGACGCCGCCGTGTACAAGGCGAGCAGCGACGAGGACAACATCCTGTTTCACCAGAACGCGGCCTGGAACAAGCTGACCCTCGTGATGCGCGACAGCGGCACCCTCAAATTTACCAAGTACGTCAGCCGCAAGGCGCAGGGCGACCGCTGGGACATTTGGGGCCTCTTCGATATCGAGGACCAGGGCGACGAGGAGGAGGATGACGAGGATGGCGAGGCCGGCCCGTCGAATGGCGAGGTGCCGCTCGGCGAGTCGGATATTGACGAGACGTTCAACGGCTTCTCGGATTCAGGCGAAGAATCCGACTAGAACGCAGAATATTGTGTTTACGTGTCGTGTGACGTGAAAAAAAAAGAGAATGAAAAAAAGATTTGAAGCGTCTGAATTTGTTTATTTATAGCTACGGCGCATGTTTGATAGAATGGTGTGGTGGTCGGATTCGGTACTGTCACTAGAGATGTTGGTAATGGTCTTTATGAATACAATAAAAATATTTTTCATTGAAAAAATTGTAACGGTCCTGTTCCTATGCAAATGCAAGCATGTTTAATGCTGAAATATGGTCATATATAAGTTCTATTTGTACAAGGGGGTTTTCATGGGCTCGCCATGGTTGAGAGGGTATCATGAGAAACAAAAAGGGAATAGTGATGGATGACCAGGTTTAATTGGTCTGCTCCTGCGGCGTAAACAGCACCGTCAGCTCCTCCTGCAAGATTTGCGTGAGCGACTGCGCCTCGTGGCCGAGCCCCGACGTCGTCAGGTGGTTGACGGTGTCGTAGCCGAGGTACGCGACCCAGGGCACGACGGAGAGGCTCTTCTCCTTGTACTGCCCGAGTTTTTCGCGGGTGAGGCCGCGGACGAGCGCGCGCAGCTGCTTCTTGTCGTGGAAGAAGCGCAGCGCGGGCGCGGGGTCCGGGTGCGTCGGGTGGTACAGGTGCAGGTGCGCCGTCTCGACGGGGAGGCGGCGCTGCAGGCGGCGCTCCGCCGTGTCGAGGTGC
This sequence comes from Paracorniculantispora psalliotae, assembly GCA_002796755.1. NCBI lineage: Eukaryota > Fungi > Ascomycota > Sordariomycetes > Hypocreales > Cordycipitaceae > Paracorniculantispora > Paracorniculantispora psalliotae. The sequence continues at coordinate 600,588 of PHFE01000022.1, read as the reverse complement.
GCGTCAAAGAGCGGCGCCGAGGGCGCGAGGTGGCTGTAGGATTCCACCGTCGACAGCCACGAGACGGAGCGCCACGGCAGGACGAGGAGCTTGGCCAGCAGCGGGTCGCGGGCGAGGACCTGCTCGGCGCGCAGGATCGTGGTGATGGCGCCGTCGAGGTCGCCGTGCTGCGGCTGGCTCTTGATGTGGACGAGCTGCGCGAGCAGGAACGAGGCGCGGCGGAGACGCACGGTATCGCTGACAGCCTCTTTTGAGACTGGTTGCTGCTGCATCGTGCGGCTGATCCACTGCCAGGCAATCTCCTCCATGTTCTCGGCGACCAGGAACGGCGCCAGCGCCTTGATAAACGGCTGGTGCTCGAGGAAGACCATGTCGTTCTCAGCACCTGTCGAGCGCAGCCAGCGCACCACGCGCAGCGCCGTGGCGGACTTGGACGCAGGGCCTGTGTCTATTTCCCGGGAATCAATCTGTCTCTGCTTGGTCATCATGCAGCCCGTGGCCGCGTTGATCGTCATCAGGCCCTTGGCGACGGCGTGGTCAAAGTCGTCCATGGGATCGCGCGTCGGTAGGGCTTGGGGCGCGAGGACTGTGGAGGAGGCGGAGGTCTGTCGGTTTGTGTCGTAGGAGAAGAGCGGGTTGGCGAGGATGGTCCGAAGATGCCGGCTCGCGGCAGAGTGTCGCACCACATCGTGGCCATTGGCGGCAGAGCTGACGGATTTGGATCTTGGCCTTGATTTTGTGTGTTTTGTGACAGCCGTCGGGCCATATTCCTGGTCCAGTCGCAGACGAAAGGACGACTTTAGACCGTCGAGCAGCTTTTGCGTTTGCTGCGCTGTGAGGCCGGCGGGTTCATGATAGCGAGCGAAGAGGTTCCGCAGCGAGAGGGACGGCTTAGTGGAAAACATGATGTCGGCTGCCGTATGTGATCTAATATGGTTATATCACGGCACTGCCGATTGGCAGCCCGGGTAGAGTATGGGAGGCGCCGTATTAGAGATGGGCAATGGCTTGCGGTTGATGAGGTTCGTTGACGTCGCCCCATCTGGTCCAAACGCACGCTCGTCCGATTCACCGTGTCGGCTATCGATAATGCGTAAATCACGTGATTTAGATGGGGAGAGCTCTCTTTGGCGGAGACGCCTGGCAAAAAAGAGGAAAGTGGAACCAGCAAACACAAGTGGGGCATCTAGCGGTGCTGCTAGCTCTTGACCTGTCCCTGGTGGCGAGAGCTGGCGAACAGAAGGGACAAGAGCACAAGTACCGAAACATGAGTCGGCGGTGGGCTGCGCTGAGGGATGAGCAGTTCAAGGTACAGAGGCCTGAGGTATCGCTGGCCTCCCTCTCATCGGCTCGCCAATGGGCGAAATCTGGGCAAGAGTAGGCGGGCGTTGTTGCGGTGTATGTTATCTGGTACCACTCCGTGCTGCAAGCCCCTATCTAGTACATGCATGCAGCTGCTCGTGTGCTGCCCGGCTGAACGACCGTGAATCAAGCGTGTAAGCCAATGCGTGCAGGGGCAGTTGCATCGGGTGTTACACGACGCAACCAGTAGCTATTTTTATTTCTTTTTTTCATTCGTGTAGTGCCAGGCTTATTACGTGCGCAATTGAAGGCAACTGGGGCGGTACAACTGAGAAAGAAAAGAGAGGCGAGTGGGCGGGAAGGGAGGTCAGGTACCGGTACTTGCTTGGGCACGTTGCCCTGGGCAGCAAGGAGGTCAAGGCTACCCGGGCACGGCCTTGCGTGCGGGTAGGTGAATCGTCAGGCAGCCACGCACAGCCACAGGCACAGGGCCACTGTAAACTCAGCGGGCCTGGTGGCAGCCCCAGTGGGTTCAGTGGGATACGCCAGGCGCTAAGCCCCCTGTAGGAGGTGTGGCTCAGGCATCCAGGGCCCTGTAAGGTGCTCCACGATCCACTGGTGCTTCTGAACCTGAGCTGGCAACAGGGCAACAGTGGCAGGAAGGGGGCCGTCACCACCTGGCACCGGTCCGCTAAGCGTCGAAACCTTCACGCTGCACCTTGGGGAAAACCCTCTTCGCTTCCAACAAACCTCCACTCTATTCCTCCTCTCATCAACCAACCATCTCCCCCATCGTCGTCGCTCCTGTCGATAACCTCCTCCATCTCGCCCACCGTCGATTCGGACTCGGTAGCTGGTCGTTCCTCTGTTTACGCACCTCTGCCTGTCCTCGTTTGCTTGCAGAGGCCACCTGACCGGCCGCTGCCCTTGTCACGAAAAAGCACACGCTCAAAAATTCCATCCTCCAGCTCTCCCAGCTCCTCTCCCCTCATCCATCCACATCAATCCTCTACATCCATCTACGCCATGTCAGAGGTCACATCGCGGTCGTCCGCTTCGCGCGGCAGAGGCTCGGCCCGCGGCGGTCGTGGCGGTTTCGCTGGTCGCGGAGGTCGCAGACCCAACGGTGACAAGCCCGAGGGCGATTCCCCCGCCGCCTTTGACGACGACGGCGACCTGGGCGAGCTCCGAAAGCTGTATGGAGATAAGACTTCTGTCATCCGCGAGATGTTCCCAGACTGGTCCGAGGCCGACGTTCTTTTTGCCCTCCAAGAGACAAACGGTGATCAATCCGAAGCTGTGACGCGCATCGCTGAAGGTAGGCGTGCTCTTTTTTTCTCTTCTCAGCCAGCAAACACTGCTCTAGCACGGGCGCGCATCATCGACTGCGCGGCAACTCAACAACAACGTCGCTACCCAACTTGCCCAATCGCTGCATGCTCTGTTTTCTACCTTCTACCCGTTCAACGAGCTAACCCAACCGCCTTCTAGGTACCATTTCTCAATGGGGCGAAGTCTCCAAGACCAAGAAGCCCTCTCGCACAAAGGCCAAGGACGCTGCTCCTGCTGCCGCGACCACCACCTCTACCGAACAGACATTTACCGCTTCCCGCGCCGCTCGCGGTGGCCGCACCGTTTCCGAAGGAGGCCGAGGACGAGGCCGAGCTACAGAGAGAGGCGGCCGTGGTGGCGCGGCCCCCCGTGGTCGCACCGCCCAGCCTGCGACCAACGGCTCTTCGCGCAACAAGGAGAACCAGCAGCTGTCCGTCCCTACTGAGGAATCTTCTGCTTGGGGCGAGACCGCGGCCAAGACTGAAACGACCGACAGCAAGCCTGCGCCTGCCGCTGGCGGTGCCAAGACCTGGGCCAGCATGCTTCGCCAGTCCACCGTCCCAGCAAAGCTTGCTCCGGCCCCCAACCAGGCCAAGGCCAACCCTGCCGAACCAACTGAACTTGTCGCCGAACCTCTCGAACCTGTTGCTGCTCCTGCTCCCGTTGCCGAAGAAAAGACAAAGGCCGACGAGGAGACGACCCCTGTTGCCACCCGTGCCGACCTAGTCATTGACGAGCCCGCCCTGGCACCCTCCAAGGATAATCTCACAGAGACGAATCTTGAACAGGTTATTGACGACTCCCAGCCAGCCGCGACTGGCACCGCCGCAAGCACTGCCGCTGACTCTTGGGATCCCCGACAGAGCCCTATTAGTTCCACCGCCACTCCTCTCTCCGCCGCCCACCAGCAGCACCAGCGTGCGCCCATCAGTGGCTACGCCGCCTCTGCTATTAAGGCTACTGAGAGAACCACCCGACCCCCCGGCTTCCAGCGCCGCGTTCTCGACCAGGAAGAGGCTGTTCGCATGCCTGGCAACCGTGAGGTTGATCGCGCTGCTGTCCAATTCGGCGCTTTCAACCTTGGTGATGGCGACGAAGACGTTGATGGCGAGCGTGAGGATGCTGAGACTCGTGGCCAGCCTCCTGCCGACTCTCCTGTTGCTCAACCTCGTGCTTCTCTCCCTCCTGCCGCCCAGGCCTCTGCCGTATCCGAATCCTACCCCAAGGCCGCTGCTCCTGGTATGTTGGCACGAAGCCAAACAAGTCACGCTGCCCCTGCGCTGAGCAATACTGACGCTTCCATAGGTGCAGGAGTCGCTGCTCAAATTCCTACACAACGTAAGCCTACTTGAACTCTCTCTTCTCAGTGCCCCAAACTAACTCTGCATAGCCGCCCAAGCTTCCATTCCTAATCAGCAGTACGGCCGTTTCGGCCAAGATCCGGCTGCCCAAAAGACCATCGATCCTTTTGGCCAGCAGACTACTCCCGTCTCCCAACCTCCCTTCGACAGCTTCTCTACCGCCACGACCCAACCCCCCTCCCAGGGCGCTTTCAGCTCTGCTCCTTCCGACTACTCCAACTACTACACTGCCAACCAGCAGGACCGCAACGCCTATAACAACTACTACGCTCAGCATTACGCTCAGCAGCAGGCCCCCCATGCTCAGCATGATGCCCAACAGCGACCTCTTGGCGGCTACAACGCTGCTCAGGCCGATAGCCTGAGCCAGTACCCCCAGAGCGGAGCCTCCCACGGCCAGCCCCGTTTTGGCGTCGCTGCCGACAGCCAGAACAGCGGCCACTCTACCCCCAACCCTGCTGCTCAGGCGCAGCAGCAGCTTCCCCAGGGCCAGCAAGCTCAACCCGGCCAGCAGGCCCAGGCTGGCGCCCCCGGCTCTCAACCTCAGGGTCACGGACAACAGTACCCCGGCTACAACCACCCGTACTACCCGTACTACCACCAGTACTACTCTGGATATGGCCAGGGTGGTAACTTTGCGCCTTATGGAGGCAAGGGTGGCATGTACGGCCAGCCCTACGGTGTCTCGCCCAACGCTCCTTATGACCACGCCAGCTCGCCCGCCAACTTCACCCCCTCGAACGCTCACCGCGATAACAGCGCCAGCTCTGGCCTGGGTGATTACGGTCGTGGAGCTACTAGCCAGGCTGGCTCTCAGCCCGGTCTCGGCGCCACTGGCTTTGGCGGCTCGCACGACAGCTTTGCTCGCGGCGGATCCGCTTTCCAGTCGCAGGCGCAGGGTTTCAACAGCCAAAACCAGCCCAACACTGGTGCTTCGGCCGCTGACGACCTGAAGCCATTTGGCGAAGGCAAGGGTGCCTCCGGACCCTCTCCCTCTCTCGGCGGTGCCCGCCCTGGATCGGCCACCAACACTGGCCCTGGTGGCCAGGGCAGTGGTCTTCCCCCTCCCCAGACTTCGCAGATGGGCGGTGCCTATGGCGGCTACCCTAACCACTTGCAGCAGCAGCAGCAGCAGCAGCAGCAGGGTCACGCCGCTCACGGCAGCGGTGCCTACGGCATGGGCGGTGCTGGCGCTGGCGCTAACCAGCACGGCAACACCCCTTACGGCTCCTACGGCAACCAGGGCTTCGGTAGCGGTGGCTACTACGGCGCCGGCCAGCAGCAGCAGCGCGGCTGGGGTGGCAACTACCATTAGTGGGGTAGGAACCGCGATGATAAGCGGCGCGGCCGCCATCGTCGAGGAGGCATGAGCTTCCGCGACACCGAAATGCGAGAGGAGGGAAGAATGCGAGCACTTGCGCTTGGCTCGCCACGATGCAGCGCTCAGAGATGATGAAGCTGCGAGTCTGTTTGACTCGTAGCGCGAAATGTATTTTGTTTGTCACCGGGAAACAAGGTGACTAGGGGAAACTGGGACGGAAGTGCGAGACGGACGGATTGTCTCGACTGTTCAACTATGCATAACGTGTACGATTGTTTCTATGGACTAGTTTTTTCTATCTCTTTTTTTGATTTTGCTCGTTTTCTTATTCCCAAAACTCACCAAAGGAGGACACGGCGCAAGCTCAGGACAAGCACTGGCAACGTGTATTTGACGAGGATCAGCTGGGGGGTTGACCAGAGCGCTGGGCTTGCCGTGGACGGCTTCGGCTGTTTGCTTCCGAAAGGTGATGCGGTCGGTATTTCTGTTTTCACTTGCACTGCTATAGCAATACGAAGGAAGGGAACATCAAAATGTCTATGATTATGGGAACGGAAAGGGAGAAGAATTAGCAACGGCAAAGGAAAGATTGGTCATATGTATAGGGGCATGATGGCTGTTTGGCATGAGAGATGCTATGGGGATGTGTATAGTCTAGACAGCCAGAATGAACGCATTGACAAGGATGTGACTTGGGCCGAGTGTGATGTGTGTGACAATGTATGTGACTGGGAAATGAGGGTGCGCCTTGCTTGGTTCATCCGATGTGACAGCATTCCTGTACTAGCACTCCACCGACCACTAACGCGGGGTTCCCTGCCCGATGGCATTGTCCCTCGTACAACCATCTCGTGCCGGAGCCGTCCAAGCCGCCCGATATGCCGTCCAACAAGAATGCGCAGGCCATCATGAGCGCCATTGCCACGGACGCGAGCAAGGTCCTCGGCGTCGTCATTGGCGACAAGAAGATTGAGCCCCCCGGGCTGTACATTCCCCGCGGCGGTGCGCACCACACCCCTTCCCACGCTCTTCTACATCATTGCTAATGAATCTTTCTTGTTAAAAATCTAGAAGCCAGGGCACTTCCGCAGATTAGCTTCTCCGTGCCCGACGGCGCTCCGTCGGCGCGGTACATAATCGTCAGCATGGACTTTGACGCGCCCTATCCCTCTCTGCCGTTCTTCGGCCCCGTGCTGCACTGGATACAGCCGAACCTCAACCCCTCTTCGACCTCTGAAGATGGAACTGTGCGGTTGGAAATTGAACAGGACGCGGCGTGTATCGCGAATTACCTTTCGCCGAACCCGCCGCCGGGGAGCGCGCCGCATCGGTACGGGTTTTACCTGTACGCGCAGCCCGAGGGCTTTGAGGCGGCGCGGTGGGCGCCGAAGGATGGGGAGAAGATGGGGAATATGAAGAGGATACGGTATGGGTTGGATGAGTGGGAGAGGGAGGCGGGCTTGGGGCCGATATTGGCGGCGAATTACTTTACGAGCAACTGATCGGGGCGGTTGGGCGAGTCAAGCGAGGGATAATTTGGTGAAGAAACGGCTGAGGTTTTGACAAGGTAGGACAGAAACCACATCTAGTCTGCTGTGTCTACTGTTTTATGTCAACCACTTTGAAATCTGGCCCTTGGCCACTCTGTGGGCATGATTACTTGCAATGGAATGCGCGTCCTTGGTTATGTACGGGTGTGTTTTACTTGTTTCCTTTTTTTTATTTTGCATGAGATATCTTCCTCATACCCTCTTTTTTTTGTTTTGTTTCTTGATAAGCCGACCAGAGACTCAGAGTAACATTATAGCCTCCGCTTTCAGTTCGCCTCTTGCATTGGCCCTGTCTTACCTGGACCTTGCCGCCCGCGGAATGCGGACGGCCCTGGCCGAGACATGTAGCCGTCTGCGAAAGCTCATTACATTTCATCCATGTAAGGATATACTGTTCTTCGTCTTGTTTTGCTTTCTCGTTTTGCTAGTTACCAAGATCTCTTTCGGATTCCCATTCCGTTCAATTCTTTTTTTCTTACAAGAGGACAAAAAAACACACACGAGCAAGTAATGAGAATGTCCTGCGGGACAACGTATTGGCGCCGGGGTCTTGTTTCACGATAAACACTCATTCAAAAGTGGCATGGATAACAGCAAAAAATGAGCCAAGGCGAAAAGAGAGGTCTTCCGCTGCTTGGTGAACTCGCCGACAACACCCAGTCTCAGTGCCTTGCGAGATTAGATATGCGGGACCAGAGACATGTCAGTCACTCGCGGGGACGCACATTATTGACTCACATCGCTCCTCGGACGGCGTCGGAAGTTACTATGACCGACGTTCTCATTGCTATATGTGAGAAACACGGTCTGAAGTCAGCTAGCTTCTATACTTGCTTGATTTAAAAGTCATGTTTGCTCTCAAGTATATAGGACCCCAAGAGAACCTCCCATCTCGTCAAGCCATCACTCACATCCTCACACAACAGTTCATTTTCCAGAAAAAGAAAACACTTCTTCTTACCATTTATTCCACCATGCGTTTCTCCGTCGCTCTTGTCACCATCGCCGCTGCCTTTGTGGTCGCTGCTCCTGCTGAGCAGCCCGAGATGCTGGAGAAGAAGAGTCTCTTTGACGTGCGTCGACCCCCCCTCATTTTCTATGCTGTTCTTGCGACTAATGCGAGCTGTGATAGTTTGCCTTCAATGGCAATGTAGAAGTTGGCCCGCCCAACTAAAACAGGGTTTCGTAACAGGGACGGTTGTTTTTCTTTCTTTCCATTTGCTCAATGAAAAAGTAGTTGTCACATGCAATGAATAACACAAGGGATAAGTCATTCGAAAAAGTAATTTGAAAACAAAACGCCACCAATTTTGAAGTACGGATGCATCAGCGCGAGATTAAACATGTAAGAATGCACCAGTGCTGATTCATTCGTCATCTACAGTGGCTTTAGCTACGATTCCTAACCAGCTCCCCGCAGCTCCAATTCTTAACATTTCCTAAAACCGGTATTCCTGTACAAAGAATCTTCATCAGTCCTTACACCTTGATAAACCACCCCTCTACGCCGCCAGTCCATCCAAAAGTCATTCAACAGCATCACAGAACAAGAACATTGCTTAGTCAATATTTATTCTCTACCATCTCTATCCACCGCACTCTCTCTCCCCGGTAGGTATCAAAAATCGAAATCGTCTCTTGTCCTTCAAGAGCCCGGCTTCCCACGACACCACCACTAATTCCACCAAAATCACAAGAGGGAGATGCTTTCCACGCATTCCCAACTCCCAACATAAAACTTCTAAAATCTCGCAAATGACTGCAAGCAACAAAACGAATAACCAAAAGCAATAAAAAAACACAGGAAATACAATAAGACAGTGAGAAAGAAAGTGTGTGTGTCTTTTGTTAAGAAAACGCCCTCCAGGTATAAACCCGCAGCAAAAAAAAGAAGAAAGAAAATGATTGAATACTCTGATGAGGCATCGAGTAAGAAGAAAAAAACGATGAACAATGAGGGGATATTGAAACGGCTTGTACCAATGATTAAAAACACAGATATCAGAAAAGAGGCTGTAGTAGAATCAAAGGGGGGGTAAATACGCTGGCACACTTGGGCATTTTGCCTTTGGCCAACCACCTATGAATGAACTCAAGTTCACAAATGAAAAGAAGAAATGAGTCGCTTTGTTCGGCCATGAATGCTGCCAACATGATCCGTGGCAGGAAAAAAAAAGTGTTGATGAGAAATGAAAATAAAAAGGCTCCAAGGGCAAAAATATTATGAAAAAAAATCGTAAAGTCGTAAAATGGGCTAGAATAGCACCTGCATTTACATGACCACGCAGCAGCCGCAGCCTCCCTTCTTGGCATCTTCGGTTTCAAACTGCGGCATCTGTTGTATTTGTGGCGTCGTCTGCGGCGAGCCCATGAGGGCGTTGTTAGCCGGGCGCGGGCTCGGTACGGGCGTGCCCGGCGGCTTGTCCGAGATCTTGGGCATGGTCGAGTACATGGACGGGCTGCGCATAAGTGGTCGGTTGGTACTGGCCGGCTTGAGCGGCCACTCATCTTCCGCTGGCTCGCCATCCTTTTCGGGGTCGGCACCGGGCCGCGACAGACCAAAGGCATTGGTGTTGAGAGGACGGAAATCCTTGTCGTATGCGTCGCCAAACTTGCCATCCCTCTCCATCTGCTCCTGGGCCATCTTCTTGGCGACAAACGGAGGAATCTGCTGATCGGGCGGCAGACGCGGGTCAGGCTTGAAGGTGTTGGCCATCCACGGCGGCTCGCCCTCGGGGTGTTTCGCTCGAGATGCGGCTCGTCCATTTCGGGTGGCTGGCCGGGACCCGGCACTACCAGGAGATTCCTTGCCTCTTGTGCCGGGTCGAGTAGGCGTGCTGGCACTATTCTTGCGGACGTGCTTCTTTGGCGAAGAATCTGTGATGGAGCGTTTACCGCGTGGCCCGTTGTTGCCGGTATCTCTAAACGCAGCACTGGCACTGCGAGAACGCGTCTTGTTGTACGGCAAGCTATCATCCTCGTCCGAGTTTTGGCGAGCCGCAAGCGAGCCGTGTTCGAGGAAATCCAGGGAGATGGGCGCGGGACTGATTTTGGCGACGGGGATGCGGGTGCTGCCTGTTAGGGCGTTCGACGTGAAATAGGAATTGTGTGCGGCTTCGGCAATTTCTTGAGGCGTTCGCAAGTCCCAGCTTGGCGGCGACGAGAGCGGCTCAAAATTCTTGGCGCGATTAAGGTTGGGCTCGGATTCGGTATTATGGCTGAGGCGGCTATCGTTTCTGCGCGCGCGGCTTGAGGTTCTTCCTTTGGGTAGGAAGAAGCCGGCCGCCTCGAGCTCTTCCGTTTCTATCCTGGCCAGCTTGTCTCTATGAATCCACTTTGACTGGTCCTGGCTGTAGACGAACTGGTCGCTCTGGGCCTTTTCCTCTTCGGAGAGGCCAGGGAGCAGCTCGCGCTGATAGTCGGACATCTTGGTCCATTTGGAGCTGTGTAAATTATCTGCGGACCGCATTTTGCGGGCGGTCATGTCCTGTGAATATGTTCTGGGTGCGGTACGGGTATCGAGTGAAGGAAAAGCAGAGGATTTCTGAGACTGTTCGTATGAGGCGGCGGCATTGTCGCGGAGACGGCCCTGATTGGGGGGCGAACGGGTGGTTAGCTTGGCGGTTCATGCCCCTGGCGAGGGTGAGTATCAGATGGAACGACATACCTCTGCTTGCACGCCTGCATAATCCCAGTCGTTTTCATCGCCATGACTGCTGCTGGGAGGAGTCAAAGCCGACGCCGGGCCAGGCGCAGACGCCACGGCCGCCATTGGTCAGGATGGTAACGGCTGGAGTCGACAACGGTACGAGGTGACGGATGGTGGTGGCGAGCGAGAGGAGCGTCGGGGAGGAAAGAGCTGCAGATGATGCACGACGCAGAGAGAACAAGTAGAAAAAAGCAGTTGCTGGTAGAGAAGAATGCACGGACGCAATCGAGGACCGGGCCTTGGCGGGCGGCAGGACGGTATCACAGAAATTGGGCGCGGCCGGAGGAGCTTCGGTGGGAGGCGAGGTGAGCAGGGCGAATCAAGGGTCGATCTCCTGAGAGCGGTGCTCAAAGGTGCTCACAGGCAGCTCATCTAATGCTGGAGGCGATGTTGCAGAAGAGACAATTGCAGATACGGAGAGACGGGGGCAAGATTGCTGGACATGGGATTAACGAGACGAGGAGGAGAAGAGACGAGAGAGAAAATGTGCAGCGGCAGACCAAGGATGGGCAAAGCGGAGCAGCGCCATGCATTCACTGGCGATGCAGATTGGGAAAGGTGTGTGTATCCGTACAGAGTGTGTGGATTGTGTGGATGAAGGGGGTGGACGGGAGTGGACGGGCGGGCTGGACGGGGTGGTGGAGGAAGATGGAGGCTGGAGGCCATCAAGGAGGCGTCCAAGGGAGGCATCACCAGGTTGGAGAGGTGGATGAGGGTTACAGGGCATGTGAAGACGTTACAGTGGAGGCTGTTGAAGTTGTCGGCGAAATTACAGCGGTGATGCTCTGTAATGTCCGCTGTAGACTCGACAATGTGCGCTAAATCAGCCACGCACCCACCGTATTTCTTTGCTTTTTCTTGTCGCCTTGCCACGGCCCAGCTTATGCGCTGTCGACTCACGACAGCTGAGACAAAAGAAGCAAAACCAGCTCGAGAATAAAAGTAAAAAAGACGGCTACATCCCACACGGTCCCTCGTCACGCAGAATCTTTTGCCTTTTTACAGCTGCCGGAATGGGTCGGCTGTTGGTGTTCATTTACCGTCCTCCCCAACAGGCTACCAGACGTGAGGTACCTTGGTACTTACCTAAGGTACTGCTACAGATTGATTGCTTGCTGGGGTCTCGAACCGTGCGCCGTCCGGCAGACGGGCATTGGCAAACACGTCACATTTGCACCAACACTGCCTTTTCTTATATACATGTGTGTGTGAATATAAAATTACGCGTGCCTGGACTCGTGGCGTGTCTATTTTGGGCTTATACCTGGTTACCGTACCTGGTGCCTGACGTGTATGTGGTGCTGCCGCTTCCGCCACCAGCTGCCGCCTGTTGGCTGTGCCCAACGTCCTCTTCCTCCTCTCGCGCCTCAAACAGGCAAACTCAATTGCTTCATCCATCCGCCATCCAATGAGTAACCTCCCCGTCATCGCATCACGCTGCATGCATCAGCTCCATCACCCGCTTCCTCACCTCCGTCAATCGCTGCCTCAATCGATGCTGCTTCCCGCTGCTCCCGCTTCCCCCATCAGTTCTCATTCCCTGTCGCCTCCTCCTCCTCCTCCTCCGACCGACGCGTCTTGGTTCCCGCTCCGCGCAAAATGCTGTCACTGGTCTCGACGCTACTGCCCATAGCGTCCTCCGCTGCCAGCCAAGCCAGGGTCGCCATTCGTGCCATTGTCATCTTTCACCGGGGCCGGCACTAATTCAGGTACGCTCTCAACTCCCATGTGGGCTCGTCTCTGCAAACCATGTCCGCGGATTCAAGCCTGTGTTTGCTCACTGCTACGTGTGGCTGTCCTCAACGCCCCGTTGCATTACAAACAGTAACGCCCTCGAGCAAACCGTCTTTAATACGCACTCATCAGCCGCCTTCCTCAGCAATTTCAACTCTCCTCTACCACCAGCACAGCCAGCGCATATCCAAGGGCGATCATCGCCGCACGGCTGCTCCGTTCGCCTGGTTCGTGCTGCTGGCCACCCACCCAGAGTCCCGACTGCTGGGCCTGCCGAAATTACGACTCTGCCTTCCTGCGACCCCGGTCCAACCCAGCGGTACCATCTCCCCGTTCACATTAGCACCGTCAATAGCCCGTCTGGCGGACCCCCCTGCCCACGCCTAGTTCGTCCAGAACAATCGAAGCCAGCCAATAACCCCTCGGTCTGGCCTTGCTCTCCTCGACGCCCGCACACAAACAATGGGTTCTGATTCGATATATCGCCGTTGTGGCTTGCTGTTGCTCTCTCGGCTCTCTCCAGCGCGAGCCGGGTTGCTTTGCACCAATGGCGACCGCCAGATCATCGCTCTTGATTCAGACCCTGTCTATAACACCCTGCCACGCAGAAGACTGCCATCACGTACGGCCCAATCACCATCACGTACCGCCCAGTGGCACCACTCCATCGATGAATCGTCACAATGCAATTTTGTCGACTGTAACACCTGCAAAAACTCTTGCTGGCCGCTGTGCGCAAAGCAACCTCGCTCCACTCAGTGACAGCTGCCCCCATGGATCTGTAATATGCCGCTCGGTCACAATAACTGCGTCACTCTGTCACTGCACACAACAGCTCCTTGCCGTTGTGGTCACATTGCACATGCTGCCAAGTCGGACGGAGGCTGACTTCCCACAACTCATTTACTTCGTTGCCATCTTTAGAAGCACTTCGGACTTTCGCAAACAGAAGCCCTCGAATCAATAGTATGTCAACAAGGCGAGATGATACATCTACAGGCGTCTGCTGGCGGCATGGGCCTGTGGAGTTTAGCATTGACAGCATTGAGAATGCAAGCCAGGGCTGTCGCGGTAACATGTGATTACAGTATTGAAGCACACTGCGAATATCCCATGTAGAGGACGAGCCGTGAGTTTTCGTATGCTGCGGGCAAGCACATATCGTGCATCAGGTCATCGATCTGGACGCCTTGCCTGGCGTCGCCGCCAATTTACCCCATCTATACCACGACTGTATCTGCCTTTTGAGGGAATAGACGGACGAAATTGTATGTTTCTGTAAATGGTCATCATAAAAAATTGCAGCCGTTTTCTGTTCATTCGTAGTACGTCGGGGTCGATTCGGCGCGATGGCTGTCTGGTGATTGGTGGAGTTGGAAAGCCTCACCGTCAGCCTCGCATATCCCAACGTTTTGTCCCTTGCATCATGGCGACAACAGACAAGACGAAGTCGCGGACCACTCGTCGAACCCGGATCGTTTGCATCTCCGATACGCACAACTGCACGGTGAAGCTCCCGCCCGGCGATGTGCTCATCCACGCAGGCGACATAACCAACCAGGGCAGCTACTCAGAGGTGTGACTCACATTGTCACTACGCAGCGCAACATTGACGAGGTGTACATAGCTCTCCAAGGCGGTAAAATGGCTGCAAGGACTGCAATATGAAGCCAAGATTATAATAGCAGGTTTGTTTCATGGAGAAGGTGATGCGAAGCCGCTCACTGACACTCACGGACACTGGCAGGCAACCACGACATCACCCTCGATGCTGATTTCTACGCCAGATATGGCCACGAATTTCACAACAAAAAGACGGAGTCTCATGAAGAATGTCTATCTCTGCTGAAGAATGCGCCGTCGCTCACTTACCTGCAGCACGAGACGGCCACGATCAAGCTGTCCTCGCCCACCGGCCCGCGCACCCAGTTCACCGTCTTTGGGTCGCCTCGCGCGCCGCTCTTTGGAAAATGGGCCTTTTACTACCCTCCCTACAACCGCACCGATCTGTCTCTTCACAATGACGATGTCCTCAGCACAGAAGAACAGCTTCGCAGTGCTCCCTGGGACGACATCCGCGCGCGCGCCGACGTCGTCGTGACGCATACACCGCCGCGCGGCCACTGCGACGACTGCGGCGGCGTCGACCGGCCCGCCGGTTGCGAAGCGCTCCGCCGTGCGCTCTGGCGCGTGCGGCCGCGGCTGGCGGTCTGCGGCCACATGCACGAGGGTCGCGGCGTGGAGCGCGTATCCTGGGATTTGCGCAGTCTATACGGCGAGCGGACGGACGGGACGGGCGAGTCGGCGTGGGCGGATCCGGGCGCGGGAGGGGGAAATAAAATCAGCCTCGTGGACTTGACGGGTCGAAAAGGACAGCGACCCTTGGAGAATGATGGGCGGTGCGAGGGGGAAGGGGACGATGGATGCGGCGAGGCGGCGGCGGCGGAGGTTGCGTTGACAGACGGGGCGCCGGGCGGGCACGGACGGCGGGAGACGTGCATCGTCAACGCGGCGGTGATGAAGAGCAGGTTTCCGCATGCAGGCGGCAAGCAGTTTTACAAGCCCATCGTCGTCGACCTGGATCTGCCCGTGGTAGAGGACGACGAGAGCGAATGAAATCGAAGCTGCTGGTTCACAAGCACGTCTGTGCCTAACACCGCAAGGGTTGTCGCAATAGACACCATTGAACAATGTGACAATCGTGATGAGTATAACTGTTTGCATCCGTATTTTATAAATGCCGGCGGCAGGTTGCGGCGGTCACCTTGCAAGTCCAAGTTTGACAACCCAGATTAGACATTTAGATGCGCGGCTCCATGTCCATAACAGCTTTCTTTCATTTTTTTTTTCTTCTCGTGTTTTGGTGTTTATTGTGCGAAACTGTAGACATGCGCAACTCAAAACTACAACAATACAAAGCCACAAGACTTAAAAAGAGAGTTCGCCGTCTCGCCAAATCAGCCCTGCTTCGTACGCCCTGCGGCTCCCCAACCTCTTTCTATTGTTCGGCACATGCCTAGTTTCCCTCCCAACCTCCCTCGGCCAAAGAATAACGATCTGCATCGTATGTGTTGGATTTAAACCGTTTTCTTTGTTCTGTTTTTTTCGGCGGTTTTCGCAGCGCTGCATGTGATGTGCATCCTATTTTCGCGTCCCATGACGTAGGTGGGTGCTGCATGATGTGGATCGCGGGGATGCAAGGAGCATCATCGATCCGGGGTCGTCTCACGTCCTACGTAACAAAAAGAAAAGAAATATAGGAGGGAGGCTGATGGGGACGTCATTGTGAGTACTTGGCGGAAAGATGTATCTTTATGTACTGTGAATGAATGGCTTGGCGATGGGGAGTTTTTGTTTGATCTGCGAACGGTGAGGCTTGTAACCCTGGATTGCACGGCATACGTTGCTATTACGTGCAAAGATGCTCAACGGAATAACAAATCCCCTTTTTTATAATCTAGCGTTTCTTGTCTATTCTGGGAAGTCTAGTCTTTTACAGCTTGAAGTGTATAGGACAATGGTAAGCGCCAGGGCTCCTTCTTGAGCGCCCACTCGTTGACCTCGACCTCCTCCATCTGGCCGGGTATCGCCTCCCACGGCACGCTCTGGTGCTCCTGCATGGCCGTGACCCTCAGTCCAGCATCCAGCAGCGCCTGCACAATCTCGCCAATACCATGATTAAACTCGGCGGTTACCGTTTGCTGAAACTCGTGCTCCTCGTGCCTTACATACGTCGCGCCCTCGTCAAACAGCAGCGCCTCTCCACCACGCTCAAAATACGGAAACTTGACAATCAGGTTCTCTTTGTCCTTATCGTCCATCGCCCACAGCAAAGGGTGGCCTTCGCGGATGAATAACCGTCCGCCGCCGGGCTTCAGCAGCCCCGCGACGACGCGCGCCCAGCGTTGAATGTCCGGGATCCAGCACAGCGCGCCGATGCCCGTGAAGACGAGGTCAAACGCCTGCGCCGGGAGCACGTCGAGCGCGTCGTACACGGAGGCCTCGACGAAATCCACTTTGGAGCCGCCGGTGGCGTGTGTCGCCGCGACGAGCTTGCGCGCCTCGACCAGCGAGGCCGGGGAGAAGTCGAGGCCGGTGACGGCGGCGGCGCCGCGCCGCGCGAGGCTCAGCGTGTCGGTGCCAATGTGGCACTGGAGATGTACGCAGCGCAGGCCGGCAATGTCCCCGAGAAGCGGGATGTCGAAGCGCACGACGTCGGAGAGGTAGGTGGCGTCGGCGACAAAGTCTTTAAAGTTGTAGTCGGGCGAGGCGGCGTGCTGCGAACACGGTAAGTTTTTGCGGGAGGTCAAGGAGAGGGGGTGGGCATACAAGAGGAGCACGCTCATCCCAATTTTTCTTGTTAATATCTTCCCAGTCTACGTTGGCCATTTTTGCGTCCAAAGAGTGTAATACCTGTAGAAAGAAAGGTAAATCAGAATATATAATAGCTCTCAGACAAAGTTCAAGCTGGATGTAGTCTTGAAGATATATCGCGGACGATTGCCCCGCGCTAAACCCGACTCAGCTCGCCGCGCTGAAAGAGGTAGCTCGGACAGCTGCCCGGATTGCTCAACGGCGTGAATCACACCAGACTTGGCAGATGTTTCAAATAAAGAGTTTATTAAATAAACATACGTTTGTATTTTTCTTCTATTGGACGCGGCGGCTCCGCAATCGATTTAAACCATGGATCGGTCGTTGGCGCCGTTGAGAGATCTGGCACGGGCCAACACCAAAACGTGGCAACAATTGATATTTCCGCTTCCATGGGGCGTATTAAGATATTAAAACAAAAGAATATTTCAGTAACGGGTTTATTCGGTTCGGTTCGGTGATGGATCCGAATATCAGGCCATCTTCATCCCCACCGACAACACCGAGCTCTCAATCGGTTTACGATGGGTCACCCGCGCGGAGGACTCAGTGGGTTTGTTGAATTCGAGAGAAAGTCAATCTCTGGAATTCAGTGAACACAATCACAGTTTTCGACTGCTTTTTTTCCTCTATTGCTATTTTCGTAAAAGACAACACATACGAGAATCAGGATCTGCCGCCAAGTGCAGATGCCATTTCCATGTACTTCAATCGGAAATCAAGCAATGCTTCATCAGTAGTCAATTCACGTTTGTACCAAAGCTATATTTATATCATTGAGACTCGCTGAAGCCAATTGGCTCTTTTCAAGTATATAGTTGGAGTGACCAGAACCCTGTTCGGCATGTTAGCATGCTCATGTATGTGAAGAGGTGTAGACGACTTACAGCGCATCCAGGGGCGTAGACGCCGTTGCCAGTGTTGTAAGGCTGCAAAAATTGTCAGTCTCAAATTCAAATCTAAAGCCTTCTTGTAAAAGAAAAGTTTCTACGGTGGTAAACCTACAGTGCACTTGTGAGGAGGAGCGCAGCCGGTGTTGGGATACTTTGGCCAGTCGCAGGGCTGGGTCTTGGCCGCGGCCATGGCAACGAGAGCGGAGAAGATGGCGACCTTCATGATGAATGTCCACTTGTATTTGATACGGAATGAGAGCATCTTTGCCTCCCTGGTGGCACGGCCAAGTTATATTTATAGACACTGCCAGAATCCTATCTAGTCTATTCTACTCCTCAGAAACCTACCTTTTTATACTATTGTAGTATTATCTGATCGCTCACCGTTGCCCGAACGGGAAGTGTGATTTCCAAGACTTGTTTTTCAAATTTTTAAAGTACGTAAATTCTCGATTGATGAAAACAACCGAGAAAACTAGGAAGAATAGATGGGAGAGGGGATCTAAGGTTGTTTCGAGCCAACATAGGCAGTACTAAACGATCTATCTGTACCTCCGACCATGGCATCACCTACTGGATTCCAGGAGCGGAATAAAGGTCATGTAATTATAGTGTGTTGAATGGCAGGATGCAAATTAGGACATAGTAATTGGATTTTCGGAGGCCCGTCTTTTGATGAAGGACAGCTTGCGCAACTCGGCGATGGCTGCCCTATACCAATGATGGATGGCATCAGCAAACTACAGCCATTGCCGAGCTCCATCGCATCGGACCACGCAGCATACACAATGGAATAAAAGTGAGACAAGTTTAACAAATGCAAGCAATATCAAGCGTTAATTGCCGACTTGTTATCCAGTCCCGTGAATATTGTGATGCAGAGAGCGTTTCAAGGCTGTTCGCGCCGCATATCCAGCGCGCAGCACATTGGCCTCGTAGCAAGGGGCACGATTCGCTGTCGTCGGCCGGTGGTATATCCGGCCACCACATAATCCCCTCACCCAACGTTTCCCCCTCAAACCCCTCCCCCTTTGCTACTTTGAGATTAAACACCCATTACGAATCGGGCGCAGCATCTCTCCTACGGAATTCCCTTGCGACGCAAAGAATTAAAGTTTTAGTTGCACTGCCCACGGCTTGTGCCGTTGTACCTGGCGGTACCTGACTGTTAGCTTACGGGGTTGGCATCATCGAATCCCGTCAGCAAATAATGCTCACCCCGGGCTTGTCTCCTTCGTCATCATACTGTGGCTCGGCGGCCCAGATTCAGCAGTGCCTCATTATCTGATTCAGATTCCATCGCCATTCATGCTTTGGCCTCCAGGTTTGACGCTCCGATTTCGCCACGGGCTGGGGATGGGATAAACTCCGTGTCTCGCTAGCCTCCAGCCAGCGCCCAGCCCAACGCCGGCTGTTGTGGCGAGCGACAGCTCACTTTCACTTACCCGGTACCACATGACAGAAAGGCTTTCATTCACGAGTACGGCGGAGTGTGCCCAGACGGCAAAAAGTGACATATGTGACGAGAAAGTCTCACCCGGATCGGGCGTTTTATCTTACCCTGCTTTTTGCTCTGCTTTTTGCCCGCATCTTATGCGTGCCTCTGTGAATTACAACGTGGCGACCAGAAGTTGGTGGCGTGGCCCAACCTGCTTACAAGGCTTATTATGCAGCGGGTTACTCCTAATCCCAGACTTTCGGTACGCAAGTGGTACGCATGTGGCGTTTCTGTTCATCACACGGGTCATGATTTACCCCAAGTAAGGCAGGCCTCGATAATTAGGCAGCGATTTAAACGTGTGTAGCTCTTCCACAGCCAGGCTACGCTGCCGCTCCATAGATGGATATGTACCGATGTAGTGGTGGGTGGGCATGTGCTGTCCCGGAGTAACTAGTGAGCCACCGAAAACGTGCCGTCAACGTGTCCATCGGCACTTGCAGCCCAAGATCGACCGAAGCCGAACAAAAAGAAGACGGCATAAAGTCATGGTCCTTTGAATTGCGCCTTGGGAGCCCTTGCGTGGACACAGCAGGCTGGGCCGCTAACCAGTCGCATCGTCAGCTCGAGGACTGGGCTTGGGTTGGTGGCTTGCAAGCCCGGCGCTTAGTGTGCATGGTGCTATCGTGGGGGAGAGTGATGGGCATCCTGAGGCCTGCACGCATATACCTGCTTCCTTTGTGAGCGACGGGGCAAGACGCCCGCCGGAGCTATCTGTGGATTATTATTGGACATTTCGGCTGAGGGCGTTGCTCGCAAAGTGAGGAGAAGCTGCAGCGTTGGCCTATATTGCTTCTGGGCTGGTTTAATTCTGTCCCACAGCTGCGTCAGTCACGAACGCATCCGCAGTGGATGGAAGAGGGGGGACCTACAAGGTCGAGAACGGGACAGGGTCGTGACGTACGGTGATGATGGTGAGGCGGCCGAAAAAAAGCCCGAAAAATACATATCAAGACTTCTGATGGTGTGCTGCATTTCGTCCATTCACAGACAGGAGAGGCCCAACCGACGCCCATCACCGGAGCAGACAAAGTGGCTGAAAAGAGAAGGGCTTGCATGAGAGGCGTCAGATACCACCCTGTCAGGAACGACACAGCTCCGGGTCTGGTCCCAAGGCTTGGATGGGTTTTTTGATGCTGTGTATGTACATATTACTTCCGGGCTGATGCTGGGGGTCGGCCGGCCCCTCCACACCATCACCGGATACATGCTGGACCAATCTCTGCGCGGGCGTGCTATGCGAAGTGATGCGGATATCATCACAGCGTGTGTGTGGCTCACTGGGCTGGATGAGCTCGATAGGACAGGACAGGATATGATAGGATTGTTTTGTACGGACATGCAACGACCGGGCTCCATTAGCTACAAGTCAGATACCCCACAGCGAATGCAGCCCTCGAGAGAGGGGAACAAGACCGTCTACTGCAGAGAGATGAGCAGCAGACCTGGGATGGGGTCAGATTCAAAAGATACGATTGGTAAGAGGTTCGCAACGGTACGGCGGGCCGATGCTAGGGCCAGCTGCAGTAGGGATGTTTAAATGTGATGTGGAAGCAGGGCCGCCGGCCACAAGTGTGCGAGAAGGAGGGGGGGCGGATGATGTGACGGGAGCGGCAGCAACGTGGGCTTGCTTTCGTGTCACCTGGATGTCTTGCACTTGGTGGCCCAACGCAGCCGTAGCAGATGGGCAAGGTTGGAGCAAGGGATCATGGCCAATGTTGCGGCCCTAGCGTCTTCAGATACGATGTACTTTCGTATGCCGAGCACGTATAAGAGACCGTGTATAGCGGCCTGGGGCCTCTGTTACGGCCAACCGAGCTTTTGCTACTGGGATGATGGATGATGGTGATGGGATGTGATTCAGCGCGGCAGGCCCCTCGCCAAGGCAGACCTGATGAAGCTGACAAGGCGAGCGGACGAAAGAGGCTCTCGCGTTATTCATGTTTATGGCCGCACTGCGGGGGAGGAGGGGGTTGAAAGTGAGCCAGCCGTGGAGAGAGGAGGAGCACCTGTCTCGCTCATGAGGAGGAGGAGACAGGGCTAAGCCTGAATCGATTGAAATGGTGATAAATGATGGGCAAATAGGAGTGGGCAAAAAGGGCCAAGATGCGGAGTAGCTGTGTCTGGAAAGCTGTTCGACGGGTGTGTGTGTGTAAGGGGAAGTGGTGAGGTGCGAGCAGATGAGTGGACGGCGGGCGGCGGCTGGTGGCGGGCGGGAAGCGTTGCTTCTGTTCCAACTGCCACTAAGAGCCACTAAGAAGGTGCCAAATATAGTCATGTTGGCACAGCTTTGCAGGGCCTCTCTCTCTTTGTCTCTGGTCAACTGAGGAAAGGAAACTAGGTTTACGGGGAAGAGGCGCAGCTGGTTACCCGAAAAGAGAGTTGGTGTCCAGCTGTTCTGGGCATTCCTTTTGGTATTCATGTGCAGCGAGTCACAGCAAGCAAAACTGGAGCCGCCCCTCGTTGGAGGCCGTTTGACCTACGGTAATAGATTGGTGGCCTCATCATTCGGAGTTGAAGCCTGGTAACAAACCCGCCTCTTTTGTCGTCAGCTGCTGCGCCAACGAGAGAAAGCAGCCGGACCGAGTTTTTGTACCCTTTTTGTTATTCTTGTTATTATTTGCAAGGAATATGGAAATAGTGACCGACTTTGGGACCATCTGCGCCCGCCCACGCCAGCTTCACCGCTTGTCTCAAGGGTTTCCCCTCCCCCGCCTGGTGCCGGGGTCTCGTATGCAGGCCGATGGATGTAGATGCGAGGGTAAGGCCAGGCCTGTAGAAGGAGACGATGGTTGTCGGGGGAATGAGAGCAGGTAGACGTCAATAAAAACAAGCAAGTTGTAAACCAAAGCAGACATGACTTCTTTCTCCAAATTACAATTTATTGAATTTACTGCAGATATTGGGCTGCAGTGCATCACATATCGAGACACACACATACATACATACACAAACCATCCACACACACCAACCACCCGAGCCACGCGTGACAGGTGCATCAACGATCGCTACAACTTGCAAAGCCACCCACACACACCATCCATCCACCAAGACCCAGGAGAAACACCACCAACCACGCGCGCACTGTAACCGCTGGACGGGTGCCACACATACCTCAGCTGGACGCCCCTCATCGTCTGGTGGCTCTGAATCGCTCTGCACAGAAGTACATTGGAGACTTTTTCCGTTGGGAAGTGCATCTGCAGCGGAGCAGACGGCGAGTCAATCACTTGGCAGTCGACGAGAAATCGAGAGTCGCAAATTATCGACGATTGTTTGTGATTATTCGTCAGTGTTTGAGTAATCATTGATTTGTTCATCGAGCACTCTATTTTTTTCCTGATTCAAAAGTCCGGGGCAATCGCCGTCGCCGAAAGAAGGCACGCACCAAACAAAGGTACATTCATCGGTACCTACTTCTCCGCTTTTCGCACCGCTCTTCTGTGGGTACCCGGCTCGTGCCTTGCTGGTACCTTGCAACCTTGTTCCTCTCGACATTTTGCCCACGGAGACGCCACCAACCAGAGGCGACACTACTGGGCCTAGCATCAGACGCTAGTAAGTTGATTTTTCTGCATTTTTATCGAGTATTTTCGATCAGATTCTGCTGCGAAGCCAAGGGAAAGGACGGCAATGTGTGTGGTGCGGGATTCCACGGGCGGGCGCAAACAGAAACAGCCCATTGCGAGACAAAACGATGCCAGTCCTGCAATGACCACACCATTCTGAACGGGGAGGACTATGTCGCTCTCCCCGTGGTCTTCGGACGGATTGGTCATGCATTCCGTGGGCGATGGAAACAAATGGCACATTGCATCATCAAGACACGGCACACGAGGCTGACATGATGATTTCGACCGCAGGACAAATCAGGATAGCAATTCTTGTTTGAGCAAGAAGAAACAACGGATTTGAATTCGGTTTACTCGTACAAAAACCGATCCCGACACAGCGCCTCGCAGCCTACGTCCGCAGCGTACGTACCATCCGTTCGCCTTCTCCGCTACGACCACCGCTGGAGAAGGCTTTGGGCTCTAGAACCATCCTTGCCTCGCCTCCTCCCAGCGAGCCGTACCTACAGTGGCGTAGCAGCGTGGAGCTGCTTCTGCACGCTGCTCGAAAGGGCCAGCGCAAAAAGAAAACTGACAGGCTGCGGTACATTGGAACGATAGGCTGTGTCTAGTCCGGGTACATCCCCATCCAGCCCACCTTCGGACTGCTTCCCTCTACTGGCCCTGCTTGTCAATCACCTGAGTTTCTGGCTTGCTCGCCTGGTCCACAGCGCACCTTGGCCGCCCTTGACAGAGACCACTCAGAGGCCCAGATTCAGAAAGCCGGGCTCCTCTACGCTAGACCACAGCACGCCTGCATCGTCCGCACCACACCCACGACGCAAAACCCGCTGGAGTCGCCCCACCGAGGTGTCTGGTCTGTCTGTAGTTGGCAAGCTGCGACGCAACAAAGACAACAGGTACCTCGCTGTACCTCGCCTTCGTCCTCCTCCCACCTCTCGACCAATCATTGGCTAGCCCGCCTGCCCACCGCACAAACCCGCTGCATCCCGCTTGTGACGTCCGTCATTCAACGCTAGCAGCGCCCACCAAACCTCCCGCCACACAGATTCCCGTCCGAGGTACCTTCAAGTACCTCTCGTTCTGCTGGTGTCTTCTTGTCCCTACGTACCGTACCGCCCGGCCCCCCCTGCCAGAAGGCAGTCGACTACATCTTCACCGCAGTGCCCGCCTCTTCGTCCTTTTGTCAACCACCGCTCGCTCGGCACCTCGCTTGAGCGACATTCTCCCTCTTCCTACTCTCCATTACCAACCAAACGCCGAAGCCAGAGATCCCGGGGACTTGACTGTTCTCCGATTCGCCACTGGCTTCGTTATTTTTTTCTCGGTTCTTTCTTCTATTTGGGTTTTGGGTCTCTTTTTTCACTTCGAAATCGCTCCGCCGCCTTGTATTACTGCCACTTTACGCCTCTCTGTTACTCCCGCCTACCAGCCCGCTGTACTAGTCATCCATCGCACGCTTTTCCCGCCTTAGTCATTCCACTCTCACCAATCGTCGTTCCGTCACTCAACGCCTGTGACTCGTTCGACTCTGTTCTACGGCTCACTGCATTTATTACACACGGTACACGCACCACCCACACGGGGCAAACTCATTACGCATCACTGCACCGCCGACAAGTCTCCCATTCAGTCATTGGCCCTTCAATGACCCCAGCGCTTATTATATTCGCCACGCACCCTGCTTAACTCGATCCCCTCGTTTCCGCACACGCACGCTTCCTTTTCCACCTCGCACCCCCCGGAAACCCGCCTACTCGCCTGGCCATGGCTCCCCTTCCGCCGGACCCCTACAAGATCCTGGGCGTGCCCAAGGAGTCGCAGACCCCCGAGATTCGCTCCGCCTATCGCAAACTCGTCCTCAAGTGCCATCCCGACAAGGTCCAGGACCCCAAGCTCAAGGAGGAGAAGCAGAACGAATTCCAGCGCGTCCAACAAGCCTACGAGCTCCTCACCAACGATGCTGAACGCCAAAAATACGACGACAAGATCAGGCTCGAAGATCTCCGCCGCCAGATGAAGGAAAAGGCACACATTTCCAGTCCCAAGCCTTCCCCTAAGTACTCTGGTGAATTCGAGATCCGCACTCCCGAGATGCGTTCTTCCACCTTCAAGTCGTCCACCTCGCCATCCAAGGTTTACTCCTTCAGTCGCTACGACGATGACTACGGCCGCAGCACCCGCATCTTTGAGACCAAGAGCAGCCGCTCCTCCAAGCGCGACGCCAGCTTTTCCGAACGCTACTCCAGCAAGCGCGACTCTGAAAAGGAGCGTGAACGTGAAAAGGACAAGGATCGTGAGCGCCGCAAGAAGGAGGACGAAGCCAGCCGCCGCAAGGCTGATATGAAGGCCGAGAAGAAGCGCCAGGAAAAGATCCGCGATCGGGAAATTAGGCGCGACACCGAAGAGAAGCACCGCGCTCGCTACGCCAAACCATCCGTCGAGGTCTACGAGGACGAGCTGCCCAAGTCGGAACGCAAGCGCTCCAGCAAGAAGCACGACGACAAGGGCGGCCGCACTTCGCCCCGCGAAGACAAACCCATCCCGTCGTCTCGCCCTCCCCTGAGCAAGAGCTTCTACTCCAGCACTGATCGCAACACGTACGAGAGCGCGTCCTTTTACGTCCAAGCCTCGCGTGCCCCGCCCGGCCTGGCCCGCTCCTACTCGTACTCCGGCCGTCCCGCGTACCCACCCGCCGCACCTTCGCCGCCGCCAACCCAACCCAAGAAGGCCTTTGTCATGGACGACTCCGAAGAGGACGACTACGTGCGTAGATCATCCGCTCCTTCTCGCCGCGGTTCCGGTGACGGCCCTCGCAGCTCCCGCGAGCGCTCCGCCTACCGCAAGTCGTCTGCCGAAGTCCTCGAGGACCAGGCCCCTTCGGCACCTTCGCCCGCCGCTCGCCGTGCCGCCTCCTTCAGCCGCTCGCCGCCCATGGGCAGCTCGCCGCCACGTTACGATCTGGGACGCACCAACTCGATGCCGCAGCCGCCCAACATGTCGCGACCTGGTCCTGGCATCGCCCGCGCGCACACGTTTGCCGCTTCCGATCTGCCTCGCGGCCGTGACCGCTCCCGCGCTCAGGCGCAGGTTCTGCCCGACTCGTCCGACTCTGATGAAGAGTACGAGCGCGAGCGCGCCGAGCGCAAGTACCGGAGCCGCCGGACGGCCTCGCCCGAGCCGGTCCCTCAAGTCTGGCACTACGAGGTTGACCCTCAACGCCGCACGCGCCGCATCCCGCCGCCGCCTGTCGAGATCGACAGCCCGCACGGCCACTACGTCCACGCGCAGCCCGTCCGCGTCGCCGAGTCGCGCATCCCCCCGGTCTACCGCGAGAGCAGCCACCCTCCCATGCCCTCCTCGCGCGCGTACCCCGCCAACGTCAAGACGTCCCGCTACGACCCTGTCCGCTACAGCGAGTACCCTCCGTACGGCACCACCGTCCGGGCCTAGCATTTTTCCAGCAATGGCGGGGATTTTCCTGCCTTGTTTTGTGCCATTTGTCTACTTGCCATTTTTGTTTTGGATTTCTTCTCTCTCTCGCGTTGTTGAAACGAGACATGTCTTGATGAACACCTTTCTTTATACACACATTTGAAATATATGCAGGCATGAAAACCTCGTGGAGGTGGTTCATGCTTGTGAGCATTTGGGACGGAGTTGTTTCGGGTTTTTTTTCTAGGGATTCGGGGCATTTTGCATATGGATTGGTCTCTTTTTTACCAGGATTTGGCCTCGACTTTAACTGTTCGGCAACTTGTTGTCCAGAGCGGGGAAAGGTTGGGAGTCAAGATCTGGACTGCTTTTTTTTGCGGGCGAATACTCGGAGTGGTGGTATACCAAACACACTCTCATTTATATAGTGGACATTGGGACTGTCGGCCACGCTTGTGACGACGTCCTGCGAATGATTTCCACGGTGGCGTTTTAGATTCTTTTAATGAATTTGGCTTTTTCTCTCTCCTTACACTATGATCATTTGTGACTTGAATTATGCATGGGGTGATGGTTGAAAGATTTGGAGAGTTGGCAGATGAGGTCGTCTGTCTGGATGCTGTTGCATGTGCAGATTTAGACGAATTCGACCTCGCGAATGACAACTCATAGACAGCATAGAGACAGAAACTCGGAGACATTCGAGTACACGCCAACTGACCTCAACTATTCACGCTGGCCTGCCTGGTAAAAGACCCGCAGGCCGAGACCACGATCAGGCTGCCGCTAGCCCACGCTTTGGTTCCTTGGAAAAGCGAGTCAGCTAGTTATTATATAATAGTGCCTGCCGCCTTTTCACCATCAACGGTAAAAAATCCACCAATCACCCATTTTACTCTCTCTTTGCATAGTATTCGCACCCGGAATTCGTCGTCATGAACCTCCTGCAGCTGCCCGCCGAGCTGCTGGGCATAATTGCCCAGGACGCTCTGCCGTACAGCTTCGAGAACCTGAGCCTCACCTGCAAGCAGCTCTACAGGCTCGCGGCGCCGTTTCTCCCCCGTCACAACGAGCTGCGCAAAAAGTACCGCTCCGTCGTCTTTGGCGATAGCGGTTCTCATTCGACCGTGTCCGCGTTGCTGGCGGAGATTGCCGCGGAGCCCATCATCGCCGCCTACATTGTGCACGTGGATCTTGACAACCGCGAGTTGCGCGAAGAGGGCGACAATGATGAGGAGTACATGGAAGAAATGACGGAGACGCTGAGACCGCTGGTGCTCGGGTCGCCGCACCTGGCACTGCTGAGTGAGGAGGAGGCGGATGAGTCGGTGGCAGAGACGTGGCTGGAGAAGATTGTGCAGGACGTGTCGGACGAGGACATGTACGAGGATAACGCGGCTGATTTTTCGATTCCTTTCCTGGCGTCCCTTCTCGTCAACGTCGAGACGCTCACGCTGCCGGACAACTGGTGCGATTCGAGCATCTTCAAGGGCCGTCTCGAAGACGAGGACGAGGATGAAGGCGAGAAACACCCCGTCACGGCGCTGCTGCAGCTGCTCGTCGCGCGCGCCAACGACACGCGCTTGGCGGGCCAGCCGCTGCAGCGATTGCGCAAAATCAAACCCACATACGAGCTCATTGAGCAGAACGGCACGCACATGGAGCGATTGTTTCCCTTTATGGCGCTCGACGCCCTGCGGGAAGTCCATCACTACTGCGGCTCCTGCGACAATGTCCGCGCGAGCAACAAGGGCATGCCGTTCCCCACGTTCGGCCGCCATCTCGAGGTGCTGAAGCTCGACAGCTACGCGCTCGACGCGCACTCGATCGAGGTGCTGTTCGCGCACACGCAGCGCCTGCGCGTGCTGGAGCTCGAGTACTCCATGAAGGACGAGCTCGGGTACGAATTTGCGGCCGACATCTTTATGCGGCGTGCGCTGACGGCGACGCACGCGAGCCTGGAGCGGCTGGTGCTGACGGCCGGGCAGGTAAACCCGGACACGGACGTGGTGGAGTGCTCGCTGCGGGAGTTTAGCAAGTTGCAGTATCTGGAGCTGAGTACGGTGTTTCTGGTCAATGGCCCGGGGGCGATGTCGTCGGACTTCACGGAGGAGTACTTTGACACGGAGGTGGAGGAGGAGAGCAGCGATGAAGAGGAGCAAGATGGGGAGGATGAGGGGCGGCAGGAAGATGAAGATATCGGAGACGGAGAGGGTGGAGGAAACGATGGCGAAGATGAAGATGGCGATGCTGCAAATGATATGGAAGGGCAGGCACCGGGGGATGAAGACATGGAAGACGAGCAAGACGAAGGCGACGACGACGACGAAAGTCTCAAGGTCGAGCCCGTTGTCCTCCGCGGCGGCGAATACCACCCCGACGACAAGATCAAGCGCTACACCAACGGCAAGGCCGTCTGGCGGCTCGTCAGCGTGCTGCCCGCCTCGCTCGAGACGCTCGTGCTGCACGTGCCCGCCGCGCCGCGCCACGCCGCCTGCGTCGAGCGCATGTTCTGGCGCTTCGAGGAGTTGTGCGCCGAGAGACTCCCGCGGCTCACGAGGATGGAGGTGCGCGTGCGCACGAAGACGACATGGGGCCAGGAGTTGGAGGAGAGCGCGGAGCAAGTGGCGCGGCTGGAGCGGTTCTTTGCGGACAAGAAGATTTTGACAAAGTTTGAGGTGAATTGATGTAAAAGCTGGTAATGACGAGACAAAATGCGTTGGTAGAGAAGGAGTAATCGGCAATAGAGGGTAAATAGACAATAGCGTTAACGAGGACGGGTAAAAGGATGGTTTATTTGGATAGATCTGAATAAGGACTGGCAATGTTGGTGGCACAGGTGGCACTGATGCCTTGGTGGTGGTGAAAAAAATATAACATGGTACAAAATACTAGTCTTCTTACATATGTCACTATACAATCTGGCCATCTATCTAGCTCTTATTACATAGTACCACATCCTCTGACAATCTCCCAGGCCGCCGTAATCACACAGTCATACGGGCGCGGCATCGCGGTGTAACCAAGGTAGCTTGTGAGGAACATGCCAAGTACAGCGCTGACCCTGAATGAAGGAGTAGCCAGACTACTGGCATATACTCCGCGCCTGACAAGAAGTTTATGGAAGCTACACCTGCCGCAGTACGGTTATCAGCAACCCAGCCGTAGCAGTGTACAGAGAGAGATTCCTGTACAAGTAGTCTCTCATTTCATGGCTCCCCGCTAATGACTCGAATGAGATTAATGCTACTATGAAGGCGCCCGATACGCAGAGAGCCGTTGATTATGGTCCAAACCCAGAGCTGGTTCCGGGGTTACGTGTACCATGTACCGCACCTCGAGGCTGAAGCTCTCGTTCCAAGAACGGGGGTAATCCGGCAGACGACAGGCCGCCTGAGTAGTATTAATAAAACCGTTGAAGTGGAGACTGGGGAATACGCTGGGATGGAATCGGGGTATGCCTAAAAACTGTGATGCAGTGCCAATCTACAAGTCTCTCGTTCCGTAACTCCTGCCAAAGAGCCACGCAACGTTGCTGCCGTTTTCCTACAACGAACTGCCGTAGCAGTACGGAAACGATCAAACCCCCTACAATACGCGATATCAGCCCTGGCAATGCCGACGCCGTCGTCAATTTTTTTTTCGTTTGTGGGGTTGACCTCTTTCAGCTCTCGTCTGGAAGCTTCCTATTTTGGCTTTTTGTCCGGCCCATCGCCCTGTCTGTGGAGTTGCGCTGAACTTGAATTGTCTTGGCATAAAAGTGGCGGCGGATATAAAAAGGTGCCCTTCCAGTCCGTTAACAAGGTCAACCTAGCTACATCACAGCATTTACTCAACTGAGCAATAACACGACCAAGATGCAGTTCAAGTTTCTCATTCTCAGCGTGGCCGCCATTGGCATGGCGATGCCTTCCCCCGCCGACGACGGCACGACACTGGCTGTGGAGGCGGCGATCGGCACCGCTGACGCCGCACTCATCGATGCGAGAGCGCCGCCCACGAAGTGGCAGGCCAAGGGCGGCTGCAAGACCGACTGGGGCGGCAAATGCCTCAACCAGTGCAAGAAGGAGGCCAAAGACAAGGGCCAAACCTGCAAGCTTGGATCAAACATTTGGAAGAGCGACTGCTGGCTCGGCTGGTGCGTGTGTGACTGCTACTGCACCAAGTGAGATGGACACATTGACCTCGAGCGGCATTATGAGAGACCTGCGAGTACGAATAGAGCGTTTGGGTGCCTCTGCCTATTCAGCACCTGGGCGGCCATATATGTTACCAACGGGGAGACGGGTTAGAACATGATGCATGGTTTGCCAGTTTTAGCGTTTGCTTCTACAAATACAATACCAAGTAGTTCCACGCACAATGCTCTTCATCGCCCTCGCTTGTTAATATTTCTCTCATGTGGCTTTATCTGTGCTGCAGCAACTTCGCTCCACGTAGCCATCTCGCCGGCACTATAGAGCCCTATCAAACACCCGACTGCAAGTTAACGAGTTTAGATTGACTGAGTCTAGTGGTCATGTACTTCAAATACTGGCGAGTATTGTATTAGTTTCAAATTCCTCCCTTCTCGTGCCTTCGTCCATTCACTAATTTTTTCCGGCCGTCGGTCGCCCACTGTTGAAGGCATTCTGGCGGCATACTTTGTTAAGGGTGTTGAAGTTCAGCCGAATTGTGCGCATATAAACTGATTTGTTTAAAGTACTGGTACATACGGCCATAGGTATCAGAAATTCGGGATACCGTCTAGCTCTTCTTTATAGTTGCTTGGACTGTGAAATCCGAGGCTGGTCACCACATTTCCACAGTCGTCTGCCTCCATTTTTTGGTACCCAATCACCACCCAGACCCACCCAACTATCATACGACCCGCCAGCCTCATTGCCCTGGCTAGAGCAAAGTCGCTTCACGGGCTAGCACACCGTTTATAACGCTAAACGGTTTGGTAATCAGTGCTGCCTAATGTTTTTGCCTGAACCCCGCACCAAATGTAGTATTAGAGCCAGTGTCTCGTTTCCATCTCAGTGGTGAGTTGATAAGCCATAAACAACTTGATGAAAATGCCTCTCGCAGCTATTCCTACTACGTTTCTCCTTTCAAAGGAACAAGTTTCACTTGGTGAATTTACCACGAACCTGGCTGCGGTTCATGAAAATCGCCGCGTGCCAAACGTTCATGGCGTCGCCCCGCCAATTGAAAAAGAGTTGGAGTTCATCAATCAAAATGGACATAAAACTCAAACGGAATTCAGTGCGGCGCTATCTTCCTCCATTTCAGCTAAATTGTTGCGGAAATCAGCATGCTCTTGCTCCATTGCAGCAGATCACACTAAATGGTATCTACTACAGGATATTATAACGTGGTTTAAGCAGGCAATGGAGAGTGAGACGATGAAAGTATGGATACAAGATCAGGCTAGTTCTGGCGAAAGGATATATATGATCACCGGCATACAAACTCTGATAAATCCGCGAATCGAAGTGGATTTCGGTAGCACGAAGCAGAATGAAATTGCCATGCGTCTTCCCCCCCAGTTGCCAGCAAATTGGGAAGTCATTCGGCCAGCCATTGAGGGCGGAGGTGCTCGTGAAACGAACAGCAAGTTACAGATTGCTACCTCTGGAGAGCAAATCTTTGCTTTACAATACCGCAAAGTCACGTTCAAGTGGCTCAGGCGGCCTTCTTCGAATCCGCCACAAGTTTCCAACAATACTTCTACGTGGACTTGCCTCGACTCTCCATGGCGCGGCGACGAGAACCAGAATGATGAATTGTTAGACAGTAGCGACGAGGACTGGAGCGGTGATGAATGGGACCCCGCAATTCAGGTGACGGTAGAAATGGAAAGCACGCTGCCTGGAGAAAACTGGGTGGAGGAGAAGACCGAAAATGGATATTATTGCATCAGTACTATCATATAGACCTATTTCTATAAAAAAAAATTATAATCAGCCGACGGTTTCCTACATATTCAATGCGATAAAAGAACTGAAACTGTAGTATGCAATAATATACAAACTGGATACGGGCCAGCGATCAAAACCGCGCCCGCATATTCGTAAAGCGCATCGGCGGCAACGCTAGCTTCCTAATTAACTACATGGCCATGTAATACCTATCCTGGATGATGGGAGTATATATCAAACCGTGGAGTACTACTTAAACGCCCCAATGCACAAACTGCGCCCAGTCTACAGGCCTATCCAGTTTTGCGGTTCGCAGCCTGTGAATCGCTCTATGTAACGCCATTGCGACATCTTCCGTCATGCCACTCCGCCCATCAAATGCTTGTGCATAAAAGGCACCTGCAAGTTCAACACATTCAGAGTCCCTCGCTCTCCACAAACTCCCGATGACATGGGGAAAGCCGGCGACCAGAAAACCACTGGCTAGGTGGATCACTTCATCTGTCAATCGTTGGGCCCTATTTTCAGCTGTCGAGCATGCAGATAGATAAGCTATGTGAGCATGCTCTAGCCTTAATTCCGAGATTTTTTGAACAGATAGTGGGTCTTGTTTGAGAGTACCATCTCTTCCACCCCGTTGTAGGATCAGTGCAGTATTTGAAGGATCGCGACGGTCTACTTTTCCGTGGCATGCAAAATGTGCAATGGAACAGATTTTCAACGCTTCTGAAACCTTCTCAACATTGGGGTGCTCTAATACTTCCACCTCCATTCGAGAGCCAACAGCCTGCAAAACACTGTCTCTCTCCCTATCAACTTTAAGCGCGTCGTAGGAGCTATCACCAGATGGCGTAGTGTGCATTGTTGCCAAGAGGAGCCGGCCTGTCCCTTCTTTAAGAGATTTCCTTTTTATATCTTGCTGTATGGCATGTGTGAGCGACATGATTGATGGTGTATAGGAAGAAATAACCCGACTGAACGCGTTGCTCGTGGAGCCCGTCACATGTTTACCTGCGGCATGAAAGGGCAGCGAAGCCGCAAGTCCAGTTCCTATCCACCACACCCTGGGAAGATTCTCCATCATCGTGCCTGGTGCAGGTGAGATTCTGAGTAGGATGGGGTCAACGCAAGTATCCCAAAGCCACTCCAAAGCTTTAAGAAGTTGCCTGTTCTTCTCCCTTTGCTTATCGGGGCACTTTTGCAGCCAATTTCTGTCAAATTGTTTCTGTGTTTCGCTTGCGGTCAACCCCGGAAGCGATATGGGCATTAATGTTTCCTTTGAAACAATAATGGCATGGCTTCCAGAATCAGTAACATTCACAAGAATGATATGCCGGTTTCCAAGATTTTGCCGCATCGATGGGACAGACTGAGTCAAGTTCAAAAAATCACTTCCACACTTGGCTCTAATTTCAGCAATGCAGATATCGAGCTCCTTGGCAGCCTCTCTGCGTCTCATGTTGGAGCCGCTACTTGAGCTGTTCGGGAGCGGATTCATGTTCAGTTCTGTTACGAGATGCGTAAACGTGGTGGCTAGAACTGGATGAGTCTGACTCAGGCTCGACAAATTTTCGCGATCGTTCAATAACTGGTTGATTATGACGGTGCGGCCACGCTCAAGGCACTCAACCGCCTCTGCTACCATTCCTGCTTTGAGGCAGAGATTGGCTGCGAGCGAGGCTACTCCTGAGAACGAGGATATCACAAACTGCTGGTCCTTCCTGTCCAAATACCGCGTATGAACAACTGGTAGGAGATCAAGCACTGAAAACGCAACTGAGAGCGCTCGATGTAGAGTCATTGAATCGTCATTCGCCGCCATGGAAACCTCATCGCCAATCTGCGCTTCCAATTGCAAGTCTTCAGCGAACATCCGTAGCGATCTGTAACCAGCTCTGACGCGCTCAAATGGCACTGCTGCTGTACAATTCCAAGCATCCAACGAGATGCTCAGAATTTCTGCTCTTTTGTCCGATTCCTTAGCCTTATTATAACACATTTCAAGTAGGCTTGCCAAAGTATTTTTCCTCCCAGCCTGAAGCGGACTATCAGGTGGCGCCGAATTAGCCGCTTCCGTTATGAGGTGGATAGCTTCAGATGAGTGTGCCTCATCTGAGGTCTCTTCATACAATGCTGAGAGACTGACACCAAGGTTGTGCTGATACGCCATGCGCATTTCATGGCCTTGTGGGATCGCAGCGTATGCCTTTCTCTCATATGCGATTGCTTTTCCCAGGTCTTCTTGCTGCTCTGCTTTCTTATGACGGGGTTTCTTATAACGGGAGTTCTCATAACGGGAGTTCTCATAACGGGAGTGAAACGCTGTTGCAAGAGTACTCGCATACATTGCCCAGTCCAGGTGGTTGGACGCAGCTTGTTCCATTGCACGAGATGCATGGTTAATTGCCTCATCAATTGTGTTTTCGAGCCCGGTGCGTGCGTAACGGGCGTGCAGTTTGATGGCGAGGTTGTTCAGCAGACCCGGTAAGTTTGCGTGGCCCTTTGGCATGCTTTGAAGAGCCTCTTTAGTCTTCGCGATTGCCTCATCTAGATCCGACATTGCACCTGTGCGCAAATATTGTATCTCAAGCAAATTGCCAAGGTCGCAAAGTCTTGCTGCTTTTTGTAATGTGTTGTTTGGACTAGAGTTTACCGCATCAGTTGTAGAATAGAGAGCTTTGACCAAATTTCCGAGCTGGTCTGTTCGCTCGAAGACTCTCTCAAAAATGCCCCCCAATTGCCCTACTGTTGTCGGGTAGAAGACGGATGTTGTTTGCACCCGCCCCGCCGCCTCACGTGCAAGCTCTAATGCATGGTTAAGATGCACCATCTCGTTGGTAGTGTCGTAAAGGCTTCCACAATGACTCCCCAGGTTTGACAAATATATGCACCGATCAGGGTGGGTGGCAGGAGTTACTTGCACTGAGCGCTCCGATAGCTTTATCGCGTCTTTCAGAGATTCCAACATTCCAGTCTTCTCAAATTGCAGGAATAATAATGTAGCAAGGCCATCATGCCGGGACGCATAAGCATCTTGATCCTCTGGGGTGGATTTCAGTGACTGTCGCATTCCGTCGATTGCAAGCTCGAGATATCTAACGTCTCTGGTCCAGCGATACATATCTGCCTGCCTTTCTGCCAAGTTGTGACGAATATCGGGTTCACTCTCATCGCCTTTTGGAACCGCTTGAACGGCGGCTTCTGAGTTGCAAAGGGCTGCCTCCAGATCATCGAGGTTACCATTCAGCCTGTGCCGATTCACCAAGGAATTTGAAAGGTTTCCTAGATAGACAGCTTCGCTCGGAGTGCCGCCTGGGGCGAGTGGCACTGCTAGGTTTCCA
The DNA here is from genome assembly GCA_002796755.1 of Paracorniculantispora psalliotae. Classification (NCBI taxonomy): domain Eukaryota; kingdom Fungi; phylum Ascomycota; class Sordariomycetes; order Hypocreales; family Cordycipitaceae; genus Paracorniculantispora; species Paracorniculantispora psalliotae. The sequence continues at coordinate 565,260 of PHFE01000022.1, read as the reverse complement.
TATTGAACTGCTTTCTCAAGAGCTGATGTGCTATTTTTGAGTTCGTAATAGGCATTTAAGTGCGCTCTGAGAGTGTCTAATAATGTTTGTTTCAACGGATGTCCGTCCGTAAGGCAGTGTGTCGCACGCAACGCTGCCAATATTGCTTGCTCTAGGTCGATAATTTCCCCTTTCAGCGTGGATCGTCTCTTCAATAGGACTGAGTAATTATATAGCCACTGGGGTCGCAACGAGTCGAGAGGTTCTGAGCACAACGCTGCAGTTTGCGCTGCTCGAACGGCAGCGTCCAACATCCGACTTTTGCCCTTATGTGTATAAAAGTGTTGATAGGCGCTGGCCAGCGTGTTAAGCAAAATCGGCATCTCCTGCCAGTTGTGTCGTGGGAGACACATCACAGCTTTCTTTGCGGCCTGCACGGCTTTTCGTAGGTCGGCATATATCTGTCGTCTTGAATAACGAGATAAAAATACGACAGCAAGCGTGTTCAGCAAGAGTGCTGTCTGACGACGATCATTTTGGCTTGCAACAATACCACGCTGTGCTACCACAATGGCCGTGTCAAGATCTGAGACGCGTTTCGTTTCCGCATACCGGCTGTGCAGGTACCCAGCGAGGTTCCGCAACAGGGATGGCGCTGGTGCAATACTCCTTTTGTTTGCAGCGGAGGCTAGTTCGACTGCGTTGTGTACATGTTTTCTTTTACCCGATTGGCGATACTTTTTGAAGGCTTCGTGTGCGCGCTTGGCGAGAAAGTCCGCAGTCAAGGTGTGTCGCGAAACCCCTTGATTTTTGCCTGGGACACGATGAGCCATTTTGGAGTAGCTTAAACCGATGTGCGAATAGGCTGGGGCTGCGAGCGTTTTCGATCAACTTGCATCAGCTCCGACGCAAGGGCTGGTTGCGCCTGCAGATTTCACGGAGCGTACAATCTATGCGCGCCAGACTTGATGTGCCGCCCGCGAAGGTGAAAGCAGGCTTCGCGTTCACTTTTCGTCGAAGGCAGCGGGTGTTACGAATAAAATGCACGAAAGGCCAGGGAGGCAGCCCAGAGGAGCAACTGTAAGGTTCCACCATAATAGTGGAATGTCTATTTGCCCCATACCGCGACGTTCAACAAATAAGAGCCTGGCAAACGATGAGGAACTACTAGTCTGCTTTCACATACAAGAAAAAATAGTGCCAAACATTGTACATACGGCCATAGATATCAGAATATTCGGGATCCCGTCTGCTCTCCCATAGACAAGCTGATAATCGGCAGATTAGTAGTTGGGTCGGTGACGACCAGCGAACACCGGCTGCTGTATGTTTTTTGCTATTCTGTTCATTTTTTTCTCCGGGCTCTTTTTAAATGTGAAGATGCAGAATCTGAGTGTCTGTAATTATTGACGCTGAAAGTGGTTGTGTGGCAGCCTGCAGCCACAGCTCCATGCGGCCTGTTTGGGCGGCACCATTCCAAGACATGCCGCCTCTGAAGATTTAGCCAAACTACTTTCGACACCTCTTTCATAGTGGAAAGAATAAAAGCAGAACGAGGCAAAGAAAGAGAAGGCATAAGGGAGAACTTTTTAACTTTTTGAAATATTATTCATAATATACAGAACTAGTTAATGAAGTAATTATACGTATGAAAATCTACGAAGGACGCCATATCTTAGACAGAGCTCAGGCGGGTGGGGGAGGGTTGCACGGAAAGTTTACCGAACGACGGTCTTCCTTCCAGTTGACTAATATAGGTTAGTAACGGTGACGAACTGAAGCAAAAGATAAGCAGTACTTACATTGTGCCTCGCCGTCGCTGCATACAGGCAAAGCAAAAACGCCAGGAATTTGCAACGCAGCACCAGGGTTGTCGTAAATTTGGCCAACAATACCTTGGGCAAAGTCATCACCGTTGGGTACGCCATTCTTCTGGCCGTGAGAGTTCCACGTGCTGACGGACCTGTCAAATAGAAATAGTTAGTACAATCTGCTTGTGTCTGGTAGGTTTAAAAAATAACGCTCTTGCGAAGACTTACCCAACAATGAAGTCTTCAATAGTGACGTTACCGTACGACTTTCCGTCAATATACTTTTGACCAGGTAGTGTTTTGTACCCCGTTGCCACGCACGACGTGACTGGGTGCTGATAGCAGTTCGGGTTGGTATAATAGGTGCCCGGCGCGCTGGCCAGGTAGTACGCTTTCCCGTTGACGCAGAGGTAGCCCTCTTTGGGACCCGGGTTCTTCTTGGGGGCCGAATCGCCGGCCTTGCAGCTGTTGCCGCTGGCAAGAATGAAAGGTGACGCCTTGCCGAGGACCCAGGCCTGGTAAATGAGCTGCGGGAAGATGGCGCGCTCGACTTGTTTTTGCAGATCAATGGTGGGCGGCCTCTCCGTGTTGAAAGTGGTGCCATCGATGATGACGTGCAGAATCGTGGTGATGGAGTCGGGGCTTCCGTCAAACAACTTGGCGTTGTAGATCTTGAGAGACTCTTCCCAAAGACGAATAATGCCCTGTACGTTAGTCCTGAGTGAATTGCCCTCGCTGACGGCGGACGGACTGCAGACGGCATGTTAGCTCAACGTTGAGAGACACAGCCAAGGAAACATGTGGACGGCCATCTGCCCTCCAGTTGCTCAACTTACTTTTCAGCTTCTGCTTGCTTTACAACAGAGATAGCCTGGCCAGCTAGGTTGGTGGTGGCATCCTTGAGTCCGGAAATAGTGTCACCTGCGTTCGCTTTGAAGTTGTTGAGAGACTTCAGCACTGCACATAACTTTGTTAGAACTAGAAAGCCATGAAGCAGCACAAAAAGAGATACGTACAGTCGCCGAAACCTGGCGTGCCAAGGAAACCCATGCCGAGGCTGACTATGTTCAGGATAGCGTCAAGCTTGCCATCAGGAATATTACCAAACTTGTCAACAATTCCAGAGACTTGATCAGAGACGGAGGCTTCGACGGCAGTGATGGCTGATGCCAGATTGGATATGGCTCGCTCCATGCCGGTGATACTGTTGAGGATAGCCCAACCAGCGGGTGCATTGGCGTCGGGGCATCCGATTGGAAGCTTGCAGGCTTGGTCATTGCCGTACTGGAGGTTGCGGCACTGGTAGTTGTTGGTAGTGACGTTAAAAAACCTGGCGACGTCCTCGACGAACTCGGTAGTCGGCGGCCGGTCTTTGTCTCCAATGAAGAAACCAGTGACATCAGACCAGGCGCGAGTTACATCCAGCGCATCCCAAAACGTTTCTCCTGTCTCCCGGTCTAAATTAGTAACCGCGTTGTCGCCACAGTCAACAGTCTGCCATGGGCGAATCGAATCGGTCGGAGTCAGAACGCTGCGCGTTGTTGTCGGTGGAGGCTTCGCATGCGTGGGCTGTGTTGGCCCCTTGGTCGGGTCGGGGCCGCCCGGGTCGGTAAAGGAGGGAATGTTTCCAAAAGCACAGCCTGTAGACTGCTTCACCGCGACGGTGCAGCTGGGAACGGACGCACCGCTGACGGGAGATGGCGCTGTGGAGCACGGCCCCTTGGGCGACAGGTCATCGCCGTTGAAGGCTTGGAGGCAGAACTCGTAGTTCCAGACACCGGGAAAGAGGAGGCCGACGTCGGCGCAGCCGCCCTTGCGAGTGATGTTCTGTCGAACGGAGACGTCGCCAGCTTTGTTGACATTGCGCGTCCAGAGGTAGTAGCCGACGGCGCCTGGGACTTCACTCCAGCTCAAGTGGGCAGTAGCGGCGTCGATGGCTGCAATATTGGGCGTAGGAGGAGATCCAGGGATTCCGCCTCCAATCCTGCGGCTTGGAAGCACACTGGGGAAGCCTTCTCCGTTGGCGTTCCAAGCAGTAATGGCGAGGAAATACTCGTGACCGTCAATCAGACCGTCCATAACGGCCGAATTGCCCTGATAAGCGTAGCCACCAATCCAAGCGCAGGGCTGAGTCTGATCCCAGGTAAGGACAAAATACTCACTGACCGAGTCTGAGTTGGGGCCAGTGGACGGATCCCAGGTGAGTTTGAGAGTACCAGAGCCACCATCGGTAACCTTGACATTCTTGGGTGCAGTGGCCGTCTGAGGTTTAGCCACAGCCGAGCCAACGGCGGTCCAGTCACCCGCGCAGCCTTCACCACAGCCGGTTTGGACCTGAATGTCATAGGTGTAGCCGTCAAGTGCCCATTGCGTATCGAAGCGGTTCATGGCAACGTTGCCCACAGACCAATCCGTGTAGCCACTAATACGGGAGCGCACATTGTAGCCGTAGGCGCCGTACACTTTGTCCCAGGTTGCCGTAACACCCTGTGGTGAAGTAAAGACCTTGAAGTTCGAGGGAACAGGAGCGGGGCGGCTGGGAATGTTGCCGGGGATCTCGAGAGGCGAGTTTCCAATCTTCATATCGTTGACGAGGGTCAAGCTGAAGGCGCGGGCAATCTGAAATTCGCCCTTGGCATTGGGGTGCAGGCCATCGTAGCCGACAGGGCAACCGCCGAGGTTGCAGTCATAGTTCTCCTGCAGCTTGACGAGGTAGATGGGAGATTCATCGGTGGACCATTTAGGGATGGCATCGACTAGGGCTTTGTTGTAGGCAGTAGTCTTTTGGGGCAAGTCGTCACGACCCAGCGAGGTTCGCTGGGGTACATTGGCGAGGGCAATCTTGACATTGGGCTTGGCGGCGCGAGCATTGGAGATGAAGGTCAGCATGTTTTTCAGCAGGCCCTTGTCGTCACTGTAGAACCAGCCGAGATCATTGAAGCCAAGCATGACGAGCATAACGTCGGGCTGACCGTTCTGCACAACATCGCGGATGAGGCCGACATCTTCAGCGCACGCCTGTCCCCAAATAGAAAAATGGTCGCTGTCGAAAGAGACGCCAGCAGCGTAGCCACCCGAAGCCAAGACGCCGCCATCAGCAGCCTTGGCGCCCTTGAGCGCCGGAGGTGACGGGGGAGTCGTGTCCGGAGGCTGGCGGGTGCCCTTGTAAGGGCCGACAAAGTCAACGGCCACATTCTGGCTCTGGAACCATTGCGATATGCGGTAGCGCCAGGTGTAGTCGCCTTCCTTACCTTGCGACATGGAATCACCGGCGATGAGGACCTTGAGAGCACCGCCGCGAGACTGGATGCCGCTCTGGCTGTTGATATCAAGGCGGCGCTGTACTGGATTGACAGCAGGCGGGTGGTCCTCCGCGGTGCGATCCGCAGGCAGTTGACCGACCATCTTGTTGAGAACGCTGTAATCGATGCCATCGACAATACCGTTCAGCATAGGAATAGCGAGTGTGGATTTGGTCTCAGGCACATTTGCAATGGTAGAGACGACGAGAGTGGCAGCAAGGAGTGCCTTGAGGGCAAGACCTCGAGGGGCCATAGTGACTTGATGCCAGGCCATGATTGTTGTTCTGCAGCGGGCAGGTGACATGCCCACCCGCACAACAGAGGAAAAGTGTCATGATATATATGCATGCTGCGGACTGCGGCGGTTGTGCGTCTTCGTTTAGAAAATTCGTTTATAAGCAAAGGTCTCGATGTGCCGTAACAAGATCTCGCTCGTCATTACAACACCGAGAGGGCGAGTGGATTGATTGGATTATAGTACGACTCCCCGTAGGGCCAAGCTGAGTTTGGAAATCGCCGAGTGGAGTGGTGCCTGCTAGCGTGAGTGCTTCTCAGGTACGGAGCACTTGTCGGAAAATTATTTGAAATAATACAAAGAAAGGTGCTGTCCTAATAATAAGTTAGGGGAGTCCTGCAGCAGAGGAGCCGTACAATTATGTATATATGGTGCTGCATCCGCGTATTCTTGCAATTCCATTAGCATAACCACTATTATGAAGAGTTAGAAAGACTCTGTATCGTGCGTCTCGAGAAAGGGGATTTGTGAGAAATAGTTGTACCTTGTTTCTGCCCTACGGCCCACGGGTCAAAGTCGAGCGAGGTTGTCAGCGCTAGTGGAATAATGTTGCGAGTCGACCTCGAGCGTCAGCCCTACTTGTCAGGCAAACGTCGCTATCATGTATTATTATTGCGACTCAGCAGCGGGTATTACAAATAGGCTTGGCAACAATCCAAAATGTAGACGTATCGTACGCAACGGCAGCCTCGGCGGCTCAATAATATTGCAGCATTCACACACGCACTTTGAATCCACCTTGCTTGCAGGCATTGTCAAATGCGAGCCATTACAAAAAACGACTTCTGGAATGTGTCAATCCCAAGTTCGGCCCCACGACTGCGGCTGCCGATTTCTTGCATGATTTTCGATGTCGAAGGGCGTGCAGAAAACAATAAAAAGCTTTGCCGCATCCGCGTAGCTGAGTGGAACCCGACGAACATGGAGATCATGAGGCTGCAAGCGCGTGTTAGTGCCTGGCGAGGGTGCGGCGGCTTGCAGATCGGAAGGAGACATAATGGAAAGCCCGTAGCGGAAAGCAGTTTATTTCAGTATGTGTTAGCTAGTTATAAAATGTCAGCGCGTTTTGCAGTGCATTGTCCAACCAGGACGTAATGTCGCCGTTGTCGTCCAAAGCTTGAATCTCTGCCTTTGTCCCCAGCATTAACATGACTTGAAGCTCGTGACGAAGCAGAACATGCTCCGGATCGGGCTCGGCTTGTGAGCTTGCGCGTAAAATTCGGACAGCGCAAGCTCTATCACGGGATGTTAACTTGAGCAGACGATGTTCAGGCCAAGTCAAGTTCTGGATTTTACCGCCCGTCACGGCAGCTGTCCTGTCGCTGTGAAGAAAGCCTAGGTGGCCGGAATGTAATCCCAGCCAGCCAATATTGATCTTCGTGTTGCTCGATTCATGGAAAAAGTTCTTCGCTCCGTAGCGGTAGCATGAGAAGATGTTCAGACCGTCTGGGTCAAAGTCAGATAAGACGAACAAAGGCAGATTCGGGCACAACGTCTCGACATGGACTAGGAAGCTCCTCGTCATCAGATCGGGATATCCCTTGGCCTGCCATGTGTTAGTTCATGAATGGAGTTTTCGTTCCACGGGCTCATAATTACCGTGACCAGTATTCCGCGGCCAGAGAGAGCAGTTTCCCAGAAGCGGATTCTTTCCAGCGACCGAAACACAGCCTGAAGATATCAGCCGGATGTATACTTGGCGGGGCCGTATTCGTACATCTTTCTCAACTACCAGAAGCCACCTGGCATTGGGGGCTTCAATCTTCGAAATGGATCTACTCCAAGGAACAGCAGCGCCCTGGGAAAATTAGATGCTGCGTGATCATCTGGCCTGATTACTCACTAATCCCCCCAGGGAGGCGTCTATCACTGCGCCGCTCTGTAAATGAATGATTATGCAACCCGATACCGAGCCCTTGGAAGAGGCAGTCTTTTTTGTTAGCGGAAACCAGGAGTTAATCCCTTAGACATACAATGTTGAGATCGTCTCTGTTTGTGCCTAAAGTGTAAGACAGGTCGTCCACTAGCTCATCCACATTTCTTTGGGTCTCAAATAGCTGCTGGTGTTGATAGTAAATATGCCTGTTCAAGTTAGAAAGAAGAATCACAATGAATATATGAATGCTGACCTTTTTGTCAACACTGTACCTGTGATCAAGGCTTGATGCGACAGCTGCATGACCAAGAGCACTCTGGCTATTTGCTGTTAGCAGCTACCAGGCGCGGCCGTGGGTACATACCAAATTTTCGTGCTTCCTGCGCAGATGAGCCTGGAAAGCTGACATACCGATCAACTCTATTCTGTGGCCTTGCACGGTGTCTACGTGACGAAAATGGCAGCTTCAGTTCGCCTGCGTTTGCGAGTGCATCTACAACGCCTTCTAGCGCCTCTTCAATACGGCCAATAACGGATGCGGATGTGTGTGGCGCTCCAGCCACTAAGCTGCTATTGACACTCATCTTGAAAGTAGCGCAAAATAGTCAATCAATTTGGTCAATTCGAGATTCAAATGAGGATAAAAGTTCCCATCTTCTTTCGCACGCAAACGCTCATCTGCAGCAAACGGCTGCCGGCCCGCCGGAGCCCGAATTCGAGATGCCCCACACGGCTGCTCTGCCGTTGCATCGACGCAGGGGCAGTCCTGTCGTACTCGTACAACCAGTCTCCGAGACAGCCACGACCAGAGTTGCGCCGCTTCTCCGCTGCATCTCAATGTCTTCAAAGCTTATAAAAGGCTGAGGAATACTGCAGCAACTTCCTTCCATCACCATTGAGCATTTTCAAGTCATGGCTACAGCGACCGGCCGCGAGACTCGCTCTTCTGCGCGCAAGCGCACCAGCGACACCGACCGCGACACCAAGAAAGCCGTTATTGCGGGCAAGACAGACTATACGCGATGGCGCCTCAAGGACGATGACAGTCGCCACACCTGGCACTATCTGACAGAGGATTCTGAGATCGAGAAGTGGCCCCAGAGCAATGCGGAAAAGTACTATTTGAACTTGCCGCTGGTACGTCTACACCTTGGACCCCCATAGTTGAGTGATGTTCAGCAGCGAAGCAATGCTAACAGGCTTGGCTGCAGGGCCTACCCGACCTCCCGAAAGCAAAGACTGCGATCGACGCCGCGAAGAACGGAACCGACTTTTTCGAGAAGCTCCAATTGCCCTCTGGCCACTGGGGTTGCGAGTATGGCGGCCCCATGTTTCTGCTCCCATGCATCGTCTGTGCCTGGTACGTCACCAAGACCCCGATTCCGGAAGCATATGCCATGGAGATCAAGAACTATCTTGCCGCGCGAGCACACCCGGAAGATGGAGGCTGGGGCCTTCATATTGAAGGCGACAGCACTGTCTTTGGCACTAGTCTGAACTATACTGTTCTGCGCCTTGTTGGCGTTGATCCCGAGGACCCCATCATGGTCAAGGCTCGAGGCACTCTGCACAAGCTTGGCGGCGCTCTGTACGCTCCGCATTGGGCCAAATTCTGGCTCGCTACGCTTGGTGTCATGAGCTGGGATACAGTGAACCCGATTCCGCCTGAGATTTGGCTACTGCCAGACTGGGTGCCCATTGCTCCATGGCGGTGGTGGATTCATATTCGCCAGGTTTTCTTGCCCATGGGATACGTATACTCCAAGAAATGGAGCTGCCCGGAAGACGACATCATCCGAGGTCTGCGAGAGGAGCTGTTTGTCGAGCCGCACGCGGAGATCAACTGGGCTAGTCATCGCAACAGCATTGCGCCCGAAGATAATTACCACCCCAAGTCTTGGCTGCTCAACAGCGTCAACTGGGCTCTCGTCAATGTATACAATCCCTACATTCGACCTAATTTCATCAAGAGAAAGGCCGAAGCTTGGGTCAGCCAGCTCGTCGACATGGAAGACGCGAACACTGATTACGCCGACTTGGCACCGGTGAACGCACCCATGAACACGGTCGTCTGCTACATTCGCGATGGTCCCGAGGCATTTTCCGTCAAGCGACACATTGAGCGGCTGGAAGAGTTCCTGTGGGTCAAGGACGAAGGCATGCTGGTCAATGGCACCAACGGCGTGCAGTGCTGGGACACTGCGTTCCTCATCCAGGCCGTGGTCGAAGCCGGCTTACACACAGACAAGCGCTGGCGACCTATGCTGCTCAAGGCGCTCAACTACCTCGACCGCCAGCAGATCCGCGACAACTGCGTGGACCAAGAAAAGTGCTACCGCCAGCAGCGCAAGGGTGGGTGGCCGTTCAGCAACCGCGACCAGGGCTACGGCGTTAGCGATTGCATCTCGGAGGCGCTCAAGGGCATCATCCTGCTGCAGAAGACGGAGGGGTACCCGACGGCTCTTGACGACCAGCGCATCTTTGACGCCGTGGACACGCTTCTGCTGTATCAGAACAACAACGGCGCGTTGTCGTCGTACGAGGCACGCCGCGGCGGTGAGTACATGGAGCTTCTCAACGCGGCCGAGGTCTTTGGGCGCATCATGATCGAGTACGACTACCCCGAGTGCACGACGGCCTGCGTCACGGCATTGTCGCTCTTCCACAAGCACTGGCCCGACTACCGCGGCGCCGAGATCCAGACCTTCATCCGGCGCGCCACCAACTGGATCCGCGGCAACCAGCGCCTCGACGGCAGCTGGTACGGCAGCTGGGGCATCTGCTTCACCTACGCGACCATGTTCGCGCTCGAGAGCATGGCGAGCGTCGGCGAGACGTACGCCAACAGCTACATTTCGAAAAAGGGCTGCGAGTTTTTGCTGTCGAAGCAGCGCGACGACGGCGGCTGGTCGGAGAGCTACAAGGCGTGCGAGACCATGACGTACGTCGAGCACCCGATGGGCTCCCTCGTCGTGCAGACGGCCTGGGCCCTCATCGGCCTCATGGAAGCCGAGTACCCCGACGTCGGGCCGCTCCGCAAGGGAATCAAGCTCATCATGGACCGCCAGCAGCCCAACGGCGAGTGGCTGCAAGAGGCAATTGAGGGCGTCTTCAACAAATCGTGCATGATTTCGTACCCGAATTACAAATTCACCTTTACCATCAAGGCCCTGGGCATGTTTGCCAAGCGGTTCCCTGACGAAAAGTTTTAAGTTTCACGTTGGTGTTTCACATATAAGTCTTTGTTTACGAGAATCAATTACGACGTTATTAATTAATAAAGAAAAGATGAAAATAGCTCCATTTATATGCTTCGTTAAAAATTATCTATAGTGTCCATTAAAGTTATTTTCGTTATGACTCTGCCTTTTAGACTGCGGGCAAGGCCGGCAGGCCACGCTTCTGAACGGCGTCTCTTAAGAGTGCAATCATCTCGGCGGGGTCTTTGGCGCCAAATACGGCACTGCCGGCAACGATGACATTGGCGCCCGCGTCGGCGGCCTGGTCGATGGTGCCGGGTCCGAGGCCGCCGTCGACTTCAATATTGAGATCGGGGTATCGTTCGCGCAGGGCCTTTACTTTGGGCAACTCTGAAGCCATGAATTTTTGACCACCAAAACCAGGGTTGACAGTCATGACGAGAACCATCTGCAGCAAAAGAGTTAGTGTGTGTCGAGGTGAGATGACCAACCAGATGATCAGTAGTAAGCGGGGAGTAAGCGTACATCGGGGTGATCCTTGGGGTCGGCGCTCTCGAGAAATTCCCATAAAACATCGACAGAGGTTTCGGGCTTGATAGCAATACCGGCAAGCATGCTGCTGTCGTGAATATAGCGAATGAGCTCGAGGGGATTTGTCTTGCCCTCTGAGTTGTGTTCGGGGTCTTTGGAGTCTGTCGAAAAGGCAGCCTCGTAGTGGAAGCAGTAGAGATCACAGCCAACATCTTTGAACGTCTTGACCCATTTCATGGGCTGTTGGAGAAATATCGAGTCAGTACATTCAATTGCGGTCCGAGCAGGCCGGCGGGGAATTGCGCACCTCAGCAATCATCATATGGCAGTCAAAGGTACCACGGCCGTGGTTCTCGGTTGGTCTGTCGACGAAGCCTCGAATTTTGGCAACAACCGGCGCGCCAAACGTCATATTCGGCACAAAGTGGCCATCCCTGCGGTCAAAAGTGCGGTTAGCGACGAGAACGCTGGTGGTGCGAATTCTATGATGCTGACATGATGTCGACGTGAAGCCAGTCGGCGCCCTGCTCCATTGTGCGCGCGCACGAGTGGCCAAAGTTGGCAAAGTCGGCGGACAGCACCGAGGGTGCAATAATTGCTTTGGGTGCCATTATGGTCGCGAATTGGGTGATTGTATGGTATGAGAAGGAGAAGAATGAGAGGGATTTTGCCTTCACGAGAGTGCGAGAGAAAAAGAGAAGAGGAGAAGGGCTGCCCGGTGTCGGGCGCAAAGGGTCCAGGCCATGGGCGACTGATCTTTGGTGGGGTTGAGGGGCGGTCTTTTTGGTGGGGGAAAAAGCAGGGTCCCTGAAAAAGTTATGGGGAGCTAGCTGTGCTATGCTGGCGAAAGCTTGGGCCTGATAACGGAAAAGCTAGGTGGGATGGGGTAAATATAGAAAGTGCATGCTGAAAGCATGATAGGAGAGTAAAGCTGGTGAGGGGTAGAAAATCAACTGCGGCGACGTATAGGATGTTGACCATGATTCACAAAATTTGTGCAACATGTACAACTTGCACAACCTTTATTCAGAGATCATGTATTCTGGCGGCCCGTCATGCCGTTTGCTCAACAGGCTTAGCAGCTGCCAGCCCCAGCTGTGCTTTGTTTGCTGCAACTCTGCCCCACTAGAAGCATCTCGACTGTTGCCTCTGCTGCCTCCACCAAACTTCGTCTCCAACACTTCTTCCACCACATCGCCAATTTGTTCATTCCCTTCTCCAGAGCAGTTGGCTCAGAAACTCCTGCAACCCGAAATCACTCCTTCCACCGCCATGTCCCACATCACCCTCGCCCAGCAGGGCCTGGCGGCCGCCGAGGCCAAAGACTGGGACGGCGCCATCACCAAGCTCTCCAAGGCGCTGCAGTCGTCGCCCAACCCGGCCTGGCTGGTCGCCCGCTCCAAGTCGCTGGTCAACCTGCGCCGCTATGATGAGGCCCTCGACGATGCCAACCTTGCCTGGCACACGGCTTATTCCCGAAACAAGCGACCCCTCATGATCGAGGCCAACTACCGCCGCGCTGTTGCCTATTTTCGCCAGGGCAAGCTCGCCGACGCCGATGCCTGCTGCATCTACGCCATGCGCCTCGTCAAGGGCTTTCCCGCGATCGAAAAAGACGACCCTGTTGCGAACCTGAAAGACCCCGAGACCGGCCGCTGGACGGCGACGGTGAAAGAGGCCATGGAGGAGGCACAAAACGACGACATCAATAACAGCGAGAAAGGCGGCGCGGCGGCCATGGCCATGGGCGGCCAAGGTCCCGTGCATGCCAAGGACTGGCGTATGGCTAGCACACTGCGTATTCAAATCTTGTCCGCCATGAGTAGGCTGCCGGAAGACGACCCTGCGCGAACTTCTACGGTGCCTGCCAAGCCAGAAGAAAAGAAGCTGGCAGATCTCTCCAGTGCCACGGAAGAGAAGGTCGCCGCTCCATCAAGCGCCGCAATCACTCCAGCGGCCACGACGGCAACGACACAAGCACCCGCGGCCGCAAAACCAGTAGTACCCAGCGATACCCCTCTGCGACTCCAAGAATTCCAAAGCAATACGACCATGTCTGTCTCAATCTTCTCCAAGGGTGTTAACAAAGAGAATCTCAAAGTTGACTTTCAGCCCAATTCGGTTCATCTCAACAAAGTCATCTACCCCAGCGGCGACGAGAGGCCGTTCCAACTAGACCTTTGGGGTGAAATCGACACAGCTGCCTCCAAGTATACCGTCACGCCAAACAAAGTCGAGTTGACGCTCGTCAAGAAACCGGCCGGCAAATGGGCACAGCTTAAATCCGACGGCAAACCTAAGGAGCCCACTGCAACATCAGCGACTCCGGTGGTCTCAGCCGATGCGAAGCCTACCGCTGCCCCTGCCACTACGGAGACTAAAGCGGCCGCTGCCGGTCCCGCATACCCTTCTTCGTCACGCACCGGCCCTAAGAACTGGGACAAGCTCGACGTTGGCGACGACGGCAAGGAAGAAGATGATGGCGGTGACGTCAACTTTTTCTTCAAGAAGCTGTTCAAGAACGCGTCACCCGAGCAGCAGCGGGCCATGATGAAGAGCTTCACGGAAAGCAACGGCACCAGCCTGAGCACGGACTGGAACGATGTCAAGGACCGTACGGTTGAGACTGTTCCGCCCGAGGGTGTGCAAGCCAAGAAATGGGACTAGAAACATTGTAGAGGCAGGACAAGAGCTGCCCGTAGTGCAGCGCACACTAGTTTTAGGGAGGTTAACGAAATTATGCATCATTGGTCAGGAAAAGACGAATTCGATCGGGAAACATTTATTCATCAGGTCAATAAGCGAACGACTCTAGCTCAATATATGCCGCACATATTCATCTATCATGTTCTATCGTAAATGACTCGCATCTATATAAAAGAAGGTTGTCTATAAGCAGTCGCGTCTATGTCTCTCTTGCCACAAGCTCTTGCGCTTCCGCCGCCCACTCATTGTGCGCCGCCAACTTTTCCTCGTGACCTTCGTACCACACGCCCTCATCCGCCTGGTCCCTCGCCATCAGCTCCTCCGGAATTTGCGTCGCAAGGCTCACAAAGTCCTCCTGTGCTATATACGCACCGCGCAGCCAGCGGCTCCCGCCCCCGCCCGCGTCAAACGCCGTGCGTCCGTGCATGACGCGCAAGTTATCAAACAGCACGCACTCGCCCGGCAGCGTCTTGCGCTGGTACATGGCGGCCTCGCTGTTGATGAGCGTCTCGAAGACGCGCGCGCCGCGCAGCCACGGCTGCAGACCGGGCTCGTCGGCGCGCCGGCCACCCTGGAACGGAGGACTCCAGAACACGTTTTCGAAGCGCCCGTCGCGGTCGTAGTGCAGCAGCGGCCGGCGCTGCGCGTAGTTGTACCCGTTGCGGGTGTAGGCGTAAGGGACCGGGTGGTTGCGCAGGGGCGCCGCGAGCGACGGGTGGTTGAGGAGGAGACGCCCCGCGCGCTCGCCGTCGCTGAAGAGCGACTCGCCGCCGGCGCACGAGTTGTCGAGGCAGTGCAGGATCTGGATCTTGGGCGGCGGCGCGAGGTAGAGCAGGTCCTGGTGCAGGCCGAGGTAGCCGCTGGTGTAGGCCACGTTTTCGGCGTTGGGCTTGGCGCGCACGTCAAACGTGCGGCCGTAAAACGTCTCGCGGATGCTCGCGAGGCGCGTCGTGATGCGCACCACGGCGTCCTCCTCCCGCGGCACGTTGGTAATGTACACGAGCCCGAGGCGGACGAGGTCCAGCACGACGGCCCACCGCCCGGCGTCGCCTTCCATGAAGGCGGCGTAGTCGATCTTGCGCACGCGCGCGGCGACGGTGGCGCGGTCCCAGAGGGTGATGCCGGCGCGCGCGCGCACCGAGTTGAAGACGGGTGGGATCACGGCCATGTCAATCGGCCGGCGCGCGCCGAAAGTCACCTCGAGACTTTCCCACGGCACCGTCGTCTCGTGGTCCGCGAAGCGGGGGATCTCATTGTTGAACGTGACGCCCAAACCGTCGGCCGTTTCACGAACGTTGGCAATGGTGAGGGTGCGTGGGATCTCAATCGACGCAAACGATTTCTGGCCCGAGGACGGGTCTTTGCAGGCGGCGCACTGGCAGCCGTCGCGGAGGGCCGCGGCGTCAAGGGTGATGGATTTGCCGGTGTCTTGCGATGTGACGACAATGTTCTTGCTGTGTTTGACGTAGGAGAGTGGCCCGGTGGCCAGGTCGCTGCGGTTAATGAGGGCTTGCTTGTGATGTCCCGCTTGTTGCCGAAGCTCTTTTAACCGCCACGGTGCTTGGGCTGTGACTGTAGCGGCATTTTCTCTATTCATAGGTTGCCCCTTTCCTTTCCCGGATTCCCACAGAGCAGGGAGCTCTTGTTGCTCATATGATGTAGTTTGTGCGGCCGAGGCAGCATTCGAGTTGTGTCGGGCGGTGACCAGGCCCGCGCCGAGCCGAGGTGCCCGGCGTATCAACACTCTTCCGGGTGAGAGCATCGTCAGCGTTTCAGCAATTGAGATTGGTACTTTGAACAGATTTATTTTGGTCTTGATCGAAAAGTAAGGATTATGAGAGAATTATATGTGGTAC
The DNA here is from genome assembly GCA_002796755.1 of Paracorniculantispora psalliotae. Classification (NCBI taxonomy): domain Eukaryota; kingdom Fungi; phylum Ascomycota; class Sordariomycetes; order Hypocreales; family Cordycipitaceae; genus Paracorniculantispora; species Paracorniculantispora psalliotae. The sequence goes on along the minus strand of PHFE01000022.1, from coordinate 549,704 downwards.
TGACGTTTTCGGGCGAGCGGGAGAGGGGCTGCGCTGATAAATAGACGTTGTGGGTTATGGTAGTTGTCGGCAAGTGGAGGAAGCTCTGCGAGCTGCCTCGGCCGTTGCGCATCGCCGTCCGGGCACGGCCGGCCCCCGGATTCGCGATGACAAGCGCCGGTACATGTCTTAGTTGTCTAGAAATCTTGATCTTTTACCAAGAAATTGCATTTTGATACACTTGATCAACCGCAACTATTAATCATGAAATCGTATGCGCCCTTCTGTTCGCAGGTATATATTCTCAGAGGTAAACTTTAATGTTACACAAAATGGGTATCCTTATATACAGCCAAATACATCTCTACCGGTTCCTGTTGGCCGCCCAGCGTTTCACCATGATTTCTCTTACTTTATACAATTTCAGCGCATCCGTTAGCCCGGATTTCAGGGCCGCGTCGAACGCAGGTGGCGGTGGCACGTCGACATACACGAGCACCAGGCTCTTGGTGACATGTGACAGCACTCGCACTACGCTGTGTAGCCATGGCCATGATCTCTTCTCCGCCTGCTTTCCATTCGCTTTCCACCAGGGATCCGAATAGGACGGTACCAAGATCAGACCAAACTCGGCGTGGTCGAATACTGGTCCCCGCGTGTATAAGAGCCAGTCAACACCAAACTTGATGCCAGCGCGAGGGACCCAGCCCAAAGAGCGAAAGTGATGATATACCACGTAATGTACCAGGAAACTGTCATCAGGTTGTAGGTCATCTGCGTCGGGTCCGTTTCGAGGTGGCGAATATGAGTGCTCGCGGAAGAGTCGCAGCATCTCCATCGTAGACAGCTCGAGTCCAGAGTAGGGGTCGGTAACGGAGAGTGCACCCAAGCCGAATTTGAGGAAGAACGCTTCCTCGGGAGTAAGCTGTAAATGTTCCTTGTTCACAACGATGTCTTTCACAGACTCAGTTGTGGTCACTGTCGTGCTCTCGTCGACCGGTTGTGTTTGCTCGGAGCTCTTCTCATCTAGTGTAGCATTGAGATTTGGAGGATCCGAGAAATCAAACGTCGTAGATTCCACCTTTGGTGAAAATCGAACACTCTTTAGTCGCTTCTCAGAGCCGTCTCGGGAGACGGTCGAACTACCTCGCGATCGTGATGCTGGCGTGTGAGGAGTTGTCGCAGACCCGTTGGTAGCAGTCTCCGATGTAAAGCCCGTAAGCTGCTCGATCAGCGACAGCTCTGGCGGTGGTGCATGGTAGTCGCCGTTTACAAGGATAGAAGCTCCTGGAAGTTTTGCTTTCGTCACTTTGATATCAGACAAGGAATTGGGAAGCGCGAGAAGCTCCGCGGGGCCCACAGGAGCGGCAATACTCGTCGCCGCTTCGACTGCAACGGCCACCTTTTGTGATTCACTGAGTCTTGTTTGACGAATTGCTTCTTGCTCAAGTCTGGCGCGCTCCCACTTGGCCTCAGCACGCTCTTGTCGTCGCTGGTTGGTGTGGATTTCGCTGACGTGCGTCTCTTCGAGACCCTTTCGTACGAGCTCCCGACGGAGCCAGCTAGGCTCACTTCGGCTCAGACTACCTTTGCCGAAGAAGCCCTGCTCCCAGAGACCTCGCATGGATCTCTCATCGGTGATGTGGACGGATGTGGTGCTTTCAGACCAGACGCCACGGTACACGACGGAGGGCTCCGCAGGTGGCGGGCGTACGGTCTGCTTTAGCCATGCGTATGCTACGTGGATTATGGAAATGGGATTGTTGGGATAAAAAGCCGGTAGCGGAAACGTCCGAATCGGCACAGGCAGGGAGTATATCTGATTCAAAGGCGGGCCTTTGCGTTTAGGCGCAGGCTTCCCATTAGGCTTGGGAGGAGCCACGTCCTCGGGCGCCGCGGTAGGCGGGAGCGAGATTTTAATTTCAGCCATTGTCGGTCCTGCATATAGTCTTTGTCTTGTTAGCGCCAGAGTTCATGATAGAGAATGGCAATGAACAAGAGTGATTGGTTTTGCTATATCAGATACCGTTGTAGTCTATATTCAGTGGCCTTCACAGAGACCAAATGAATGGATTCTCTAAGCACCGAAATTTGGTGTCATCATAATAGCAGAGGCGGAAGCAATACGCTTCGCCCGACGGGGAAAGTGTGCAGGGTGTGATGCAGAGACGAGCTCAGTAAAGCTCGCTCAAGAGAATTTTCGCTTACCTTTTACAGCATGGTCATCAACGATGATGCCGAGGCAGAATTGCCTCGATGATAATAATAACCAAGCAATGCCAGCCAGACTAGGGCCGTGGGCAGGTCAAAGAGTTTTCTTGCAGTGCAGCCGGATGTGTAAAAGAGGAAGAAGAGAGAGAAGAAGCTGGCAAAGAAATTTCCTGACTATGGAGCTCTGCTGGTGGAGATCACGAGTTTGCGGGTCTCCACTTTTCCGCAGACGTGCTGTATCGCGTATCCGTATTCAACAGCTTCGAGAAGCTCTGTTCGGGTGCAAGTCGACGGTAGTCGAGATTATGTCGACAAAATTCGACTACAAAATCATATTGTAAAATTTGCAAATATGCTCTTAAGCATTGTAGAATACTATTGTTCCCAAGTTGCGCTACATCCGGGAAGGAGGCACAGGCCGGAATTAGCCCCATCACAAGACAATGTTGGCCTGCTCCACCGCCGACCACGCCGAACATCTCTGCCTCGGAAACCACGGAAGCAATAGGGCTTTTTGGCCTGGGAGGTTTTTGCGCCTGCTGCTGCTAATGGCCAGTATATGATATCCTCACTTAACATTACCTATCGCCTGTACCTGAAAGCCGGCCAGCCATGTCCTGGCTCGTGGAGACTCTGGCCACCGTCTGCCTCGTTTGGTGCGGCTTCATCGTCATAGTCCAAACCGTTGGCATTAGCGCAATGTATGCCCCCGAACCGCCCCATGCCGTAAATCGGTAGCTTTTCTAACCCACGGCCATAGCTTTCGCTACTTTTCGCGACAGCCGCCGCCGTCCATCTCCGCCAAGCTCGGCAGCGACGCCCCCGGCGTCACCATCATCCGACCCGTCAAGGGCATCGAGCCGAACCTCTACGACTGCATCGCTTCGACGTTCCGCCAAGACTACCCGGCCGACCGCTGCTCGATCCGCCTCTGCGTTGAGGATGTCGACGACCCCGCGTACCCGATCCTGGAGCAGCTCGTACGCGATTTTCCGCGTTTCGATGTCAAGATTCTGGTCGAGGCTCAGGATCCCGCGCTGCACGGTCCCGACGGCGACATTGAGAAACTAGGACCGAATCCCAAGATCCGAAACATTAGCCGCGCGTACCGGGCAGCGAAGAGCGACATTATATGGATCATTGACTGCAACGTCTGGGTGTCGACGGGCGTACTGGGTCGCATGGTCGACAAGCTCTCGGGCTTTGCGCCGCAGGGTAAGGCGGTACAGCCATACAAATTCGTACATCACATGCCGCTTGTGATCGACACGGTCGACTACAACAAAGATGCGGCCATCCAACAAGCTCTTCTGGCATCGACGGGCACTGCTAACGACATGGGCACGATGAACACGGGCGAGGACCTCAGTGCCAGAATATGGAGCCAGGGTGGCGGCCGCCTTGACGAAATGTTCATGGCGACCACGCACGTCAAGTTTTACGGCGCCATCAACTCTGTCGGAATTGCTCCCTGTATTGTAGGAAAGAGCAACATGTTCCGCAAATCACACCTCGATCTTGTCACCACGCCCGCGCGCCCTCCACCTCCAGGCGTGCTGCCCAGGCCGACGGGCGTTGACCATTTCTCGTTCAACATCTGCGAAGATCACCTCATCGGAGACTTGCTCTGGAAGTCGAGGATACCCGGGTTTTTAAATCATGGCATTGTTTGGGGCGATCTGGTCATCCAGCCCATGGCCGGTATGGGTGTCGCTTCATACGCTGCGCGAAGAGTCCGCTGGCTACGCGCGCGCAAGTTTACGGTTTTGGCTGCCACCCTAGTCGAACCGGGCGTCGAGTCGATTCTCTGCTGCGCTTATCTTGCATTCGCGCTCACAACACTGCCGTGGTTTAACCACACTTGTCAGATCCCACAGACATGGACTGCCGGCGTTTACATTTGGTCGCTTGCCATGGTTGCCTGGATGACAGTCGATTGGTTCACTTTTCAACATCTTCATACCGGAAACTCGATGAAGACGGACCGGGACACGCCCAAGTTTGCCAAGGGTACGATGCAAAGTGGTGGCATGAACAGGAGACCGTTTAGAGAGTGGCTGCCGGCCTGGATCGGGCGCGAGGTATTGGCGCTTCCCATATGGACTGTCGCCGTACTGCTCGGTACCACTGTAAGTTGGCGAGGTCGATCGTTCTCCGTCAATATGGACGGCGCAGTCAAGGCCATTGGGGCTGGTGACTTGCCTGTTCGATCATCGATTGCAACGCCGGAGTTGGAACGAGCCCGACCTCGAAGCAAAGACCGTGTCGATTAGATGACCAATGATTGACGAATTGGCAACATGCCCAGTGCCAATGATGATTACGATGTTAGATTTGACGACGGCTTGACGAATCTGCCACGCTTCAAATTCCCAGGCCAGGGCTCGGCATAGACATTGCTGTATATAACTAAAAAGTAGCTGTTAGTAGAAATAGAATAATCTGATACCCCAACTGCATGTTTTCAGTGAGCAAATACAAAGCGACGGAATAAAGTGTGATCAACCAGCAAGTCTTCAGATATTGAAAAGTGCGGGGTGTATGCTACTACCCGTGAGCAGCAAAGTTCTGGTCGTGGTGACTTGGTTGATCGCACGGCAACCGACAGATCAAGTTGGAGATGTGTGAGGCCTCATGTTTGTGTAGATTCCGAATCATTTTCTTCAAGATGGGTCACTTCACACTCGATAACGGAACTGTTGACCACTCACACGACTTGTTCGCAAACCAGTCGAGCCGCGTCAGATTTAGCAGCCTCTGCCAAGCAGGATGGTGGATAGCATTGTAAGCACCGTTTCTGGGGTGTGGGGTAGCAAAAGTACGCACATTGCCTTTGCACCTTTATAAAAGGATTTGTGAGGGATATTTTGGAAGCTATTTGCACCAGACCGCTCGCCATTGCCGTGTTGGGTGTGTGTGTGCGCGCCCGCGCGAGGCTAGCTTTGCGGAGAACAGGCGGCGCGCTCTCATGGCTTACATGTCTTGGCGCAGCGAGCACCGGCCATGGCCTGGAACAATTCGGAGCATCACTCTCCGCTACACTTTTGCACAAGCCCACTCGAGTACTCCAAGAATGCAAACGTTTGAGTGCGGCGACGGACGGAACTGCGCGCCATGGCCGGAAAAAACGCACTGCGGTGGTGGCGGCGCCGCCAGAGGCTTTGGTGGGCTTGCACTGTGGCGTGGGTTAGGGGCCTCGAAATGGTAGGGTTGATTGCCGAAAAAGAGGTTCGTGTCTTTGATTGCAACCCCTGGGCATACCGGCGCCTCACGGAAAGAGTTTATTCTGGTTCTTGCTTGCTGCAGGGAAGGAGTCCTCGACAGCGTCGTGTTGCCAAGACGGCGTGGCAAGCGTAATGCTCGCAGCTATGGCTAAGAAAATGCCAAACATTTCCCCAAGATAACTCTGCAAGCGATTCTGGGGACAAATATCAGATGAAGCCGTGGGGCGACGGCGGTGCGGGCTGGGCTTCTAAATGTATTGCAGGAAACTACATAGTTGTGCTCCGGTTCTTCATTGTGTTTGGGAGAACGTTGACCATCCATTGTACGACTGACATTACAAGCGAGTAACATTTGCATATGCTCGCTTAAAGGTGAAAAAAATATAGACAGCGCCGGGGCGTGCGCCACCAAGTCGATCATGGCGGTCTTGACGCCCCGAGGGCAAGTTTGCCGGGCATGTACCCGTGAGGTGATGGAGTTTCGTGGCGTCGGCAGCCTTCTGGTTTGCGACTAGCGCTGGTTCTGGCGATTCATTCTCTTCGGCCAAACTGGAGACCACCAACTTGCCTCTTGCCCTGTGATTCGTTATTTTCTCTTATCTTGCTGCCTGGGATGGAGCCTTTCCAATATACCATGCAAGCATCAACACCCTTGTGGGATAGCAGCGTGCGCCGGCAAATTCGGTAATTATTGGAGGCTCATTACCCCAACGAGGCTGGCGAGAGAGAGGCTCAGAGCTCCGTAGATTTCCGTTGATTGTGAGCTGCGCTTACCTTTGATTGGAGAACTACTTGCTGCTCTCCGACCAGTGACTCGACGTACCATCTTTCCCGTTCGGCGTATTCTCCGTCTGGAGAAGAGTCGTGATGGTGGGGAGGAAACAGGGCAAGGAGAAACGCGGGGGGATCAGAGAGGATCTTCGTGGAGGAGCACCACATTGGGATTGAGGCGCTAGCAATTTGGTGTCGCAGTTTGTTGTAAGCTTAATTTTTAGTTTAGGTTGGAGATTGAGTTGCAGCAAAATTGCTAGCAGTTGTCTTGCCAGAATCCACTGCCAAAGTGCAAAAGCGAAAAACCAATTGTAATGTTGATGGATGCATGTGTATTATCCTAGAATTTAAAAACAAAAACAAAAACAGTTACCACATAGATGATGCCAAGTTCATGCTACCAGTTGCTGCTCCGTCAACGAAGCGGAGACATTGTCCCCCAATGTTCGACTTTCATCTTACCGCATCTCTTCCCTCCGTGTGACTGCAGAAACAGTGGCTCTGAGGCGGGGGTTTATTACATTTCTCCATCGAAACCCCAATACAAAGGCCAACCCCCTGGTCCAACGAGCCTTGGACGTTCTTCCCAGCGCTTCTCCGCAATGAGGTGATGGCCCAAGACGGCCTCGTCTTCAATGCGACATACCCCAGATGGTTGGATGCGACGCTGGTCTGGGGATGCCAAGCTCATCGCATTTCGCAATAATATACGGCAATAACTGCTTCCCGACGACCACGGGAATTGATTGCGCAGAGCAGCAACAAAACTTGGCACTCAGGGCCGGCAATTTATCGAGACTCTTACGCTAGCCACGCTACTGCGCTCCAGAACCAGGCTGTGAAGCCACACTTCTGCCAGCCTATACTGATTTGACTTCCCCCACACAACTCGAGCAGGGCTGCGACAACAAGTCCTGCAAGGATGGGGGGCACCGACTGGGGCTGAGGTTTTCGTGGCTGCGGGATGGTGGTGTCGCCTATCATGTCATGCTTGCACACCCTTTTCGCTTCCTGAAAACTCCATCCCAGCTCGCAGAATTACGGGCGGAAACGCAGTTACCCCAAAATGTGGTATCCTACTCTGCTGCTAAGTGGCGTTTCTGGGGTTGCCGCTAACACAAGCTAAAGGCAAGACCTACACGACATATTTTCGTGCGTCTCTGCAGCGTGGTCTGAGCTTTTTGAAACAGCGGATGATGATCATCCAGATTCGGCTGGTTCGCCTCACTGGTTAACGAACAGACCCAACCCGATATTGTTGTCTCTGTTGTGCGGTGCGCCGATTGTGTTGACACTGCGCTGTCGAGAGAGAACCATCCTGTGTACTACGTATACATGGCTAGCCTCGCATGTATGATGGATGGAGAGGTAAGTGGCGCGAAAGCCAGAAATTTAAAAACACGCCTATATTAGGGCAAGAAATAATAAACAGTTGAACACGAGGAGGGGAAAAAAGTGCTAAGCAGAGGAGATGCGAAAGATCCACGCGGGCCTGCAGTCGAGGTGCAGTGTTGGGGTAGCTCCGTCCCCATGGTCGCTACCCGGTCACACCCCCTCCACCACAAAGTATTAATATAAGCAATGCTGCCGCGTTGAAGTTTCTTCTTGCCCTACACCATATCGATTGCTTCATTTTATTTTATACTTTCAGCTCCATTCTCCTCCTATTGAAAGAAGGCTTTGAAGCAGGCTCGCGAGGTGTCCGTCCAAGTAGACGCCGCCTTCCCTTCATACTCTCAGTGGCAACCACTTCTGCCCCCGAGAATCAATTTATTGCTCACCATTACTTTTTCACCTCTCAAATCCCAGCCTCATCACACAATAGAAAATCTTCTTACGGCCATGGCTACTCCCTCTACTCGTCCCGTGCCCAACGAGCCCGCGGACGACCTGGCCAAGGGCATCATCCCCACAGCGCGCCAGTCCTTCCGCGACCTCTTCATCTGGAAGCAGCGCGTCGTCGTCAGCAATGCCTACGACGAGACGCGCTGCGAGTGGCAGCAGCCCGACCGCTTCCAGAACCCCATCAGCCTCTTTGCCCAGCTCACCCCCAAGGCATGGCTCTTCTTCATCGTCGGCTGGCTCGCCTGGGTCGCCGACGCCTTTGACTTCCACGCCCTCTCCATCCAGACGGTCAAGCTGGCCAAGTACTACGGCCGCAGCAAGTCTGATATCACCACCGCCATCACGCTGACCCTGTTGCTGCGCTCCGTCGGCGCCGCCATCTTTGGCCTCGCTGGTGACAAATGGGGCCGCAAGTGGCCCATGGTCTTCAACATGCTGATCCTTGGTCTCCTGCAAATCGCCACCATCTACGCTGCCGAGTTTAACCAGTTCCTTGCCGTGCGCAGTCTTTTCGGCCTTTTCATGGGCGGTGTCTACGGCAATGCTATCGCGATGGCGCTCGAGCAGTGCCCGTAAGTTGACCATACGGGCTTCGGCATATTGGTATACAGTTTACTAACGCATCGCAGATCTAACGCTCGTGGTCTGATGTCCGGAATCCTGCAGCAGGGCTACTCATTTGGTTACGTCTTGGCTGCATGCGCCAACCTTGGCGTCGGTGGCTCCGTCGAGTCTTGGAAAACCGTATTCTGGATCGGAGGTACGATCTCTTGGCACCGCGCCACACGCGCACAGAACATGTACTGACAGCTTCACAGCTGGCCTCTCCATCGGTGTCGGTCTTATTCGAATTGCATTCCCCGAATCTCAACAATTCATCGAGGCTAAGAAGCAGGGCAAGAAGGCTTCCTCCCCGGGCGCTTTCTGGCGCGAGACGAAGGTCATGCTTGCCAAGGAGTGGAAGATGTGTGTCTACTGCATCTTCCTCATGACCTGGTTCAACTTTTACTCGCACACTTCGCAAGACTCTTACACCACCTTTATGCTCACACAAAAGGAGCTCTCCAACAAAGGCGCTTCACGCGCCTCCATCATGATGAAGGTTGGCGCCTGCGTTGGTGGTACCATCATCGGCTATATGAGCCAGTTTCTGGGTCGTCGTCGCACGATCATCGGCTCTGCCCTCATATCTGCAATCCTTATTCCCGCTTGGATTCTGCCCCGCGGTGAACCCTCTCTCAGTGCCAGCGGCTTCTTCATGCAATTCTTTGTCCAGGGCGCCTGGGGTGTCATTCCCATTCACCTCAACGAGCTTTCGCCTCCGGCCTACCGCTCTACCTTCCCGGGTGTTACTTACCAGATTGGTAACATGATTTCCTCGCCGTCTGCTCAGATTGTCAACGCAATTTCTGAGAAGACCTTCATCACTCTCCGCTCCGGCCACAAAGTCGAGGCATATGGCCCCGTCATGGGAGTCGCCACTGCCATCATTGCGCTTGGTATCGTCTTTTCCACGATGTTCGGCCCTGAGAAGCGTGGTCGCGCCTTTGAGAACGCGGTCGCTGGTGTTGAAACCGCTGCTTCGGAGAAAAGCACCGCTGATGATGAGGACGAAGAGAAGGGCACTGTCCAGCAGGCTGAGGTGAAGGACGAACCGAAGAACTAGTTTTTCTTATGATAATGTGCACATTTCTGCTTGGTTTGAGCCGTGGTCGCATAGGCTTGGACTTTCGCTTTTGAAGCTGCAAAGGGGTTGATAATTGTTTTGTATGGACTCGTATCGCAAATAATGCACTCATGATCGACATATCATACTCCATGTGGTACACTAGCTCAGTATTGAAGTGACGAATTTCTTTCTGTTAATACTCCTGTTTCAATATCCGTGCTCTAAGCTATGTGTTTATACAAAACTAATACGCAAGCCTCCCTCTTGGAAATCAATGTCCAAGCAGGCCGTGCACTACATTCCCCAGCAGCGTGCTCACGTCACCGACGCTGCCCTGCAAACCATCCACCACGGAGCCCAGCACGCCTTTTTTACCGCCTAGTACCTGACCTAAAGCGGACTTGTTGATGCCATCGAGCAGCAGCGATGCTGTTAGTGTGCCCTCTTGCACCGCCGTGATTAGACCATCCACAATGTTCACGGCCGGCGACGAGCCGTCCTGCGCAGCCTCGACGAGGTCTTTGACGAATTTTCGCTGGTTATCGGGCAGCAGGCTCACGATGGGCACGAGAACCGGCGGGACCTCGCCCCGTGGTGTCGAGGCGAGCGCCGACGGGGATTTGGGGAGGTTGGACTTGGCGACCTGGATCTCGTCACCGAAATCTCTGGCGGTCGGAACGCGGTTGGGAAGAGTGACCGGAGACGTGGTGGCAGCGACACGGATATGAGCACCTGCATTCTTGGCAAGTAGCCCTAGAATTGCATTATCGGTGTCAAGTCCCATTTGCTCGGGCGATTCCGACGTGGAAGGCTTTGTGGATAAAATAGCCGACGCGCCTGGGAACTGAGAGGCGATAATCTCGTCCGCGATCTGGCCAGCATCCGCGGAGCCCCCATCGAGGGGGGATTTCGTGGATATAAAGTCTGATAAATCAGGAGTCGCCGCGGCAAGGACGCTGTCTATCTGGCTGCCGATATCTATACTCGTTGTCGGGGGCGCCGTGGCGTTGTACGCATGGGCTCGTAACGAGCTGATGAAGGTGGTCGGCGCCGGGGTCGACTGTGACGATGCCGGGCTCTGCGCGGTCGTGACAGCAACCAAGGCCGATAGTGTGATAGAAATCTTCATTTTCGAAACGTATTGCATAAGAGCCTGAATGATTTGCGTAGGAATAGAATTAGAAGCTCTACGGGGTGCGACGTTCTCTATTTTAAAGTGCGGAAAATACTCCATAAGTTGAGAGACATTTAAACAGAGACAGGAACAATGATATGCTATGTATCGATTCCTTACTTGGCCTCGTGAGCCAACGTCCCACCCATGACGACGCTCATCGTGGGCGTGTCTCGCTCATCGGCTGGCGCATGGCAGAGGAGCGGCCAATCGCGCTACCGTTTACGGGTACCGGCCGTGTGTAGAGGAATGTGGATGTCCTTAGCTCGTGAAAGTCACGCACAACAGTTCAAATATTGACCACGCGAGTGTTAGACAAGAGAGCCTCGGAGAGATGCCCGTCGTATGCGATCAGTCTGCAGGCCGGATTACAGACGGGGATGTGATTGTGCTGGATCACCGCAGCGAAGAATCGAGGCACATGATTGGGATAGCGAGTAGGTGCATCTGCGAGAGGACGAAGGGAGAGCTGGCAAGACTCAGTGCTCATTTTGAGACATACTATCTGAGTAGTTGCGGCTGGCATTCCGGCGGTTTGTGACGCTGCTAAGCCAGTGTCAGGAAAGACTGAGTACAGGACCTAGACCGCCAGGAATTTCTTTAAAAATAATTCCGATCATGGTTTAAGCAAAAATCCTCCGCGTCGGCCCTGCAAAAAAGAAAAAGGAAAGAGAAATATTGCTGAAGCGTCTTGTACGAGTCAATGGTAGGCACTGGTGAAGTACAAAGCTGCATTTGGCGAGCTGGCTGCATCTACCCCACCTTGTCCAGCCATCTGCGCTCCAAGCTTCCCGCCTAGCTTCGTCCCAACGGGCGCCTTCATCACTCGCCATTCTCTTGCGAAACGAAACTATCCCACAAATCGACCGCTCTGGCCGCTCCCGAGTTAAATATCTGATAACCATCTTTGTCGTCCGCCGCCATCACCACGAACGAGAACACACTTCCGGTAGCGGATAATACGCAAGCTGCCCACCATGTCGCCCAAGACTGACGGCAAGGCGACCGAGGCCGCAGCAGCCGCTGAGCCACGCTTGGAGGTTAAGAAGCCCAAGAAGAAGAAGGTGCTGCTGATGGGCAAGTCGGGCTCCGGCAAATCGAGCATGCGCAGCATCATCTTCAGCAACTACATTGCCCGCGACACGCGCAGACTGTGAGTGGCCGCCCGCACGAGCGATGATGCATCGTACGCCGGGAGGTTCCTTTGCTAACCTTTCAAATCATAGAGGCGCCACCATCGATATCGATCTATCACACGTCAAGTTCCTCGGCAACCTGACGCTCAACCTCTGGGACTGCGGCGGCCAGGAGGCGTTTATGGAAAACTACCTCTCCCAGCAGCGCGTGCACGTCTTCTCCAACGTCGGCGTGCTCATCTACGTCTTCGATATCGAGTCGCGCGACGTCGACCGCGACCTCGCCACCTACGTCTCCATCCTCTCCGCGCTGCTGCAGTACTCGCCGAGCGCCAAGATCTACATCCTCGTGCACAAAATGGATCTCGTCGTGCCGTCGGCGCGCGAGGCCGTCTACGACGAGCGCGTGCGCATCGTCCGCCAGCGCTCCGTCGAGTACGTCGCCTCCATCAACGGCGACCCCAAAAAGATTGACATTACCCCCTTTGCCACCTCCATCTGGGACCAGAGCCTGTACAAGGCCTGGGCGAGCATCATCCACGACCTCGTGCCCAACCTCGCCATCATCGAGCGCAACCTCGCCAACCTCGGCGTCGCCATCGAGGCCGAGGAGATTCTGCTCTTTGAGCGCACATCCTTCTTGGCCGTCTCGTCGTGGACGTCCAAGGAGGCGACGCGGAACCCGACAGAGGACCGCCTCGAGCGCATGTCCAACATCATGAAGCACTTCAAGCAGAGCATCTCGCGCTTCACAGGCACGCCGCGCAACGCGGAGCAGTTTACCCGCATGGAGCACAAGGCCGGCACGCGTTTCAGCCTCTTTATCCTCAAGTTTACGACGAATACCTACCTCATGGTCGTCCTGCCGCCCGGCGAGGGCCGCTTCAACTCGGCCATGCTCAACTGCCAGATTGCCATTGAGCACTTTAAATTCCTCGATGCGCCGGGCGGCCTGCCGCTCTCTGTGTAAACGATTCCGGGCAGAGATTTCAAAGTCTGCCATATCGCATATATATCTTGTATTCGCGCTCATTTCTTTGGCGTTTGAGGCGTGGCAAAGGGATACCATTTTTATAACAAATTTAGCTGCCACTAGATGAACATACAACAATCCATGGCTATTTCTTTTTTTCATTTCATTGTCCGGTAGAGCTCGTTTATAGTTGATAATTCATTGGTATTTTAATTTAGCTCAACCATGCCATGTCTCATAGGCGTTGCCCCGTCTACTCAGTTCCTCTATGCAATAATCTATTTCCACTTGACAACCGCGGTACCGCCCTTCTTAAACTCGGCCATCTCCCCGAGAACTAGACTCTTGTCTGTGTGCTCCTTATTGGGGAATGTCGTGACTAGGACCCAGGGGCGTGTTTGCGTCTCGCTTGAGGCTCTGCCGATAAAGTTGTAGACGTCGCCGAGCGTGCTGGTCGTGTTAAACCGAGCAGGCAGTCGCGTACCGTCAGGAAGCTGCAGGCGGATCGTAACCACCGGCTGCGACGGGTCGATGTCGGGAATGGGGCTGCTGGGAGCGGCACCGCTGGTAGCGGCAGAGCTGCGCGACGCAGCCGGCGCGGCAGCGGCCGCCGCGGGAGCACCAGGAACAGGGCTTCCTAGACGGTTGCCCGAGCCGGAGAATGGCTTGTACTTCCTGGGCAGCGCCTTGTAGGGCGTGTCGTGCTGCTCGAGCTTGACGTCAACAGCTTGGTCGTGCTGCACATTCATAAGATGCAACGGTGCGCGGCCAGAGCGGATCATGGACAGGTCTAGCTGGTTGGCGGGGTCGTCGAAACGGCGCAGCTCGCCGTCGTCGATGCTGAATCCGTCTTGCCAAATGTGCAGCACTCGCTCGATCGGTTCGCCGGACGTGGACTGGACAGGGCCGTTCGGGTCAGGGATGCTTCGGCTCTCGACGCCGTCGCCGCCGAGCGTCATGCCAGTTCCGCGAAACTGATGGGCAGGAGCACTACTCGATTCGGCTTCCTCAGGGCGGCCGGCGTTTCTGTGTCTAGGTTAGCTATTATCAATCGGGCACAGGTTCTGTGAGAACGCACTCTCTAGCCTTGGCCAAAATGTCGCTGATAATTTTTCTGGGACCGTTGTCCTGCTTGGGGTCTTGCACCGCGAGCCCGGATTTCTCGCCGCCGGCAAACAGGTTGCCACGGTTCTCGTCTTCCTCGTCATCGTAGTCGTCGTCGTCGTCGTCTTCATCATGATGGGCCATCTCCTGGCTGCGGCTGCCGAGAGAGCCTAGCGTAGCAACGCCCTTGCGCTTCGGTTGGGAGGCAGCCGATCGCGCAGGTCGAGAGGAAGAGGCTGGCGCGGGGCGGCCATCGAGGGTTCGGGGGCCTGTGTAGTTGGCGTCGGCGGCAGCGGAAGGGCCTGCGTCGTCGCCCTCTTCTTCGTCTTGGAAATAAGAGCTGGAAGCGGCAGAGATCTGCCAACCGTTGGCTTCGAGATATTGTGCCGCCTGGTGGCTGGAGGTTAGCTGTGCCATCGCGGTGTCGTTGGCGGGGATAGGCGGGAGGATGCACCTTCTCAGGGCTTGCGCCAGTAATTGAGCAGAACTCGCTGACGAGGGTATCTTTGTCCGTGTCCGCCATCTTGTGCAGGGTATTGAAATGTAGCGACTGGCGATGTTGGGGGTGTTGGAGGAATGAAGTGGCAAACAAATGATGTAGAAGCAAGAAGAAGAGCTTCACGGCGGCCGCAAGCAAATCGCACTGGAGCTAGGCACAACCGCCTGTCGTCATTGCAATTGCTGCCTTTGGCGCTCTGCTTCACTGTAAAACTGTGGTGGCGGGGATCTACCCCGCTATACGCTAAACAGTGACACAGTACCTAGGACACCTTATTCACTTTGGTATCTACAACTAAAGAAGAACGAAAGAATTAACTATATGAATCACTATTAATAAAATACGTATTTTCTACATTTAGATGAGGGGCAGCATAGGCAATAGGTCCAAGGATTAAGACAGAGTTCCAGGTCAGTAGCAGGACGAGGGAGTGGAATTATTTGGACTAGACGTAGTCTATGTGCAGCTATTGAATGATACTATTCTGTTTCGATTGTGCATCATCATTTCATATCTCCGTCATGAAACCGCATCGCCTTAGGACCGCAAGAAGACGAGAACAGCGTGGGCGGCTCCACGCTGCCAGTCAGGCCTAACAGAAAAGTGGCCGCCATCACATCAGAGTACGTAGAAAAGCCAACTACCCAGCGTAGAGGCGTGTAAGAATCTGCTGCCACTGTAATGCTGGACTTGTAGCTGACACTAAGGGGAGCGACGTCTCTCCTTTCAAAGGCCTTCCAGTTCTGGCGATCAAAGCCAGCCACAGCCGTCTCGCCCGCATAGACATAGGCAATATCAAAGGTGACGACTGCTATGGTGATATTCTGTGCCACAGGGGAGAATAGGTATGCGGTGCCGCTGATAGCCTTTTGATGCGATGCAATGTCGAGCGACTTGTACACCCTCTGTTTGGTGGATGTACCTGCAGAAGTGTTTACCTCGCCCGTGTAGGACTCGCCGGTCGCGATTGCTTCTAACTTGAGAAAAGCCGCCGGGTCAAAGTTGTCATAATTGCCATAGGAATTCGCGGTACGCTCACGCTTGTACGGGTTTTCGTAGATGGAGTAGTTGAACCCTGGAGTGGGCTTGCAGATGGGGGCTGGCAGCGGCGCGCATCCGACGCCTACTCCCAACTGGGAAATGTTAGATATTATGACAGATGTAACGAGAACTGGCGGACTAACGAATACCGACGAACAGCAGCTTGCCACACTGTCCGTCTTTGCGCAAACCTCGGCAAGGTCTTCGGTAGTCTCGGGGGCCGGAGAGGCTAAAATGCGCGAAGTGTGAGCTTCCAGTACCAGTAGGCAAGGTATCCAAATATTTCATGTCTTACGGGAATTGCAAGCCGTGCTTACAAGGCCTAGGTTCAGCAGGTCTTGCTTGCAACATGCTGGGCTACGACTGCATGCTCCGACATCGCGGCGGGCGAGTCTGGCTGAGGTACTACCAGGCGTCTCGCTGGGCCTGGCGAGCGTGGCGGTGAAAAGCAGAAATTGTGTCAAGAGTACTGACTTCATGTTGAAATGTGTGAATAGCGACTGACTGGCTCGCAATGCTGCAGAGGTTGAAGCTGGCTGAAGAGCTGTCGTGAGCTGTGTGACATTGGGCTGTCTTTATATACCAACTCGGGAGAGCTATAGAGAGGCATGTGGAATGGCGGCCATGTACGGCTGAAAGATTGTCTTTCTTCCAACTGAGACTAATATGCTTTGTGGCACACATGTTTCAAACCTGAACTTGGTCAGGTGGTAGTTGTGTTTTATTCCGGCAAAACCTGATCAGCCCGGCAGGCGAGCGCTTCACTGCACGCTGGTGAAGCGAAGACTGCGTTATTTGCGACCTGCACTAGACAACTACTCACACACCGACCCAAGGACCTTATCCGATTGTCTCACTCTGATCCAGAGGTGTTTCGGCTGCTGACCATCTTGAAGAATAAAGCCGCGGAGGGCTGTTTGGTATACCTAGTCTGTTTGTGGCATCTTCATGCTACAGGATAGCTGCCAAAATAGGAAAAGACGACGCTGATTTTAGGTGGCGCTGATAGTTCAATGAGGCGGCCGCTCCCGCGCATGTAGATTCTGTCAGCTGTCGATCGTCAAATCAGGCTTGCTTCCGAGACACGGCCTAAGGGCGGCACAGTCATTAGCCAGAGACACCTTTGTCTTACCCGCCTACTTCCCTCGAGTAAAGATGTGGAGAATATCGCGAGAGCGAGAATTGACAGAATGAATGCTGCCCGGCACCCTGGCAAAAAAAATGTTTGTGATTATGTCTCTCATCCAAGTCTTGAGTGTCTTACGTCGCAGAACTGCCACTTAAACTCATGATCAGGCTATATGTGCATTCCTGTTTCATATCCAAGACGATCAATCTAATATAAAATATGTACATTTAACCTTGGAGATCAGACTCTGACTCATATAAACCGCTTCTATCCGTGATGCTCTATGACTGTCAATCATCGCACCACACCTTTCATTCTATAAATTAACATCGAAAGTTTCTCTCTCAAGCCCAGCTTTGGCGGAAAGTCTTGTAGTGATCAATCATGCGGGTAATCTGGCCGGGAGTGAAGTTGTTCTTGCATTTGCTGCATCCAGTTAGCCTCTTGCCGTCACGACGGTGAACCACGGTCACCACAGATGCAACTCAAACTTACTCCTTGCTGTAGTCCATGTAGTTGTCGAGAGGGTCGTAACCAGGTTGGTTGGGGCAACTGTCCAGGTCCTTGGGGCACTCAATTGTCTCCCAATCCGGGTTGTTCAACAAGAACCGCTCAGCGGGAGTGTCGTCAACAAAGTCACCAGTTCCATTACAGTCGTCGCCCTCAAAGGTGTGCAACAGCCCAAGCCAGTGACCAGTCTCATGCGCAAGCGTCTTTCCCTGGTTGTACACAAAATGGTCGCTGCCGTTGAGGGCGTCAGGACCGAGCACGACGCCGTCCTCAACAAAGTCGTGGTTGTCTTGCTTGACCTTGATGGGAAGTGCCGCATAGCCGCCGCTCCAGTCTTTCATGATGTAGACGTTGAGGGTGCGGTAGCTCCCCTTGCGCAGGGTTTTCTTCATCTGGTAGTCGTTGTTCAGGTTTGGGTCGGGCTGCCAGACGGTATTAATCGTCCAGTCGGTATCTTTGAGGGTGAAGTGGAAGGGAGTGGGCGCGTAGGCATCGTTGGTGATCTGTATGACCTCGTCGATCTTGCTCTTCTGTAACGGACGTTAAAAATCAAGTTTTGACGCACGTCGTCGGCCCGGACCCGGATTGCTCGGCGGAAACATACAGGAATATAGCCGTCGGCCAGCTTCTTGGACTTGGCGACAACGTGGAAGTAGACGTCAATCTCAAACTTTTCATCTGCGCGCAGCGCCAGGCTATGGCTGTCAGCGGCGCGAGCTTCCTCCACCAACTGGTGAATCTCGTGGATGTTCTCCGGCACATCGACCGGACGCCATTGCCTATAAACAGAAGAGCTGTCCGAGGCGGCGGAAGCGGCCGAGATGACGGCGGCGAACCACGCGATCGTGGCCTGTGTAAAGTGCATCTTAAATCACCAGGTATACTGGAAATAGATGAAGGGTAAAGTCTGTGAAATGGAAAACATTGCAGGAATATATGCATTTTTCAGGTTTCGACGCATCTCCAATTGCAGTGCACTCTAGTGACGTTACAACGCTCGCTCAAAGCGCACTATTCTAGCTTTGTTTGGAAGGTCATTGACCTTTGCTACCCAATTAAGCAGTCGCCATCGGCTGTCTCCAGGGATTGACTTCATTGTTAGGTAAAAATAACGAGAATATTGCAGATCTGGCTAGCGCTCGGAGCACGAGTTGGCTAAATCTTTCGGCCCGAAGGCTAATAAAATAATCAGGCACGAGATCGCGTAGAAGCCGGGCACCCCGTTTTTTCGCTTCTCTTTTCCGTCTAATACGAAGCTGTCCTCTCGGAACGTCCTCAGCCATGGGGGAATCGCTTTAAGCAATTGATTACGCTCAGTTGAAATTATTCGGCACGCCAAGTGTTTGATATTATCATCATGCGCCGTGTGCTTAACCGGATATTTTCATCTCGGATATTATCCATCTCACCCACAAGCCTGAACCTTGATATTATCATCCCCCGCCAAGTGCGGGGTCTCCAGCCTTGCAAGATGTAGGGGAATGCAAGCCTGAGCATGCTCTACATCTTTGCGACGATATGATACCGAGGTTCTATGGATGATGATTCGCATACGGAACTTAACTGTAAAATACGGAGACATATCTGGTTTTGCTACAAAAACCTGCGCCGCCCTTCTTGGCTAATGTATACGGGTCATTCACCTCAAAATTAACACAATCTTTCGTTATCAATACAGCACTACGCATTTCTTATCATGCCTTTCTCTACAGAGCTTACCAGAAAACTTGGGATCCAAAGTGCGTTGGAATTAGAAATTAATCAGTATGTTAACTAACCAAAGCCAGTCCCCGTTGTGCAGGGTGGCATGCAGCATGTCGGCACCGCAGATCTCGCAGCCGCCGTCTCCAACGCAGGAGGACTTGGCCTTGTTACTGCTATGAATTTTCGACCGCCATCCAAATTTCGGGATGAAATTCGGCGCTGCCGCACTCTTACTAATAAGCCATTTGGTATTAACATAACCATGCTGCCAGTTATTATGCCGGTGGACTACGAGGCGTATGCCAGCATCGCCGTTGAAGAGGGTATCCGTGTCGTGGAGACTGCAGGCAACACGCCGCAGCCCGTGATTGGAACCCTCAAGAAAGCTGGTATAATTGTGATTCACAAATGCACC
The DNA here is from genome assembly GCA_002796755.1 of Paracorniculantispora psalliotae. NCBI lineage: Eukaryota > Fungi > Ascomycota > Sordariomycetes > Hypocreales > Cordycipitaceae > Paracorniculantispora > Paracorniculantispora psalliotae. The sequence goes on along the minus strand of PHFE01000022.1, from coordinate 530,320 downwards.
AGTCTTCAGCACGCCGAGGCTGCTGTTGAGCTCGGCGCCGACTTCATCACAATCAGTGGTGTTGAGAGCGCCGCCCAGGTTGGCGAAACAAACCTGACCAATTTTATCTTGTTCAGCCAAGCACGCCAGACGCTCAAAGTCCCCTTCATTGCCAGCGGCGGGTTCGCGGATGGGGCAGGACTAGCTGCAGCCCTGGTCCTGGGTGCGGCAGGCATCGACATGGGCACTCGTTTCATGTCCTGCGCCGAATCACCTGCGCATAGCAACATCAAGAAAACCGTAGTTGAGGCCAAGGCCACCGATACGTCGCTGGTGCTGCGGCGCTGGCGCAATACCTTCCGCGCGTACAACAACGAGATTGCGCGCAAGGTGCTCGACATTGAAGCTACGAGCGAGACCGGCAATTTTGAGGAAGTCGCAGACTTGGTCATGGGCAGACGTGGAAAGGAAGTGTTTGTGACAGGTGATCCGGAGCGTGGTGTAAGTGGTCCAGAAATTGCCCATACGAGCGAGCGTCTACTAACATGCGACAGATATGGACGGCTGGTCAGGTTATGGGTTTAATCAAAGATATTCCTACTTGCAAAGAGCTTTTGACTCGAATGGAGCACGAGGCCGAAATTGCACTACAGAAAACCCAGGCGCTGCAGACATCATCGCCAAAACTGTAGCTGGAGATGCAGCTGTGTGTTCAGTCAAACTAGTGGCCTAATACAACACCTAAGTTATTATTCAAAGTAAACAAGGTCTTTTAAGCCAAAAAAAAATTAAAGCCAAAAGAAAACGAATACAAGAACAGTGCAAGCTTCCCAAGCGAAGTAAACAAATTTCGCAGCGCAAACATGTATTTTCTGGAGGGTCGTCATGTACGAGCTGCCTTTCTGAGAGTTTGTCCGTGCTCCCGAGTAGCGCCCTCAGAGTCAGTCTAGTCCTCCACCTCAGCCTCAGTCTCAGCTTCATTGGGCCTCGGCTAGTCTTTGCGACTCAATATTGATATTCACGTCAACGTTGCTGGCGCTCGAAAAAATATTGTAATCTTGGCGCCAATAATCACCATGGAACCAGAACACGCTGGCATCCCTGAACAAGAAGGCGCAGCTGAAGCCTCGGAGAGTCGACCGACTCGTCGGCCTAAACCCATCGGCAGGCCGCGAGTTGATGATTCGACGACCAATGCAATGACGAGTGTATGAAAGCGATTATTGACAAAATGGCATTAAAAAGTACGATGCTAACTGGTTTGCAGAAGCGACGGCTGCAGCTCCGTCAATCACAGCAGACATATAGGAAGAAAAAGGCAGCCGCGAGCAAAGAACATGAGGAGCGCTCTGCTCATCTCGAGGCAACCGTCGGTCACTTAGGACAGATGCTGTCCAGGTTTGAACAACGCGCCACTGAGATGAATATGCACGTCCAAAATCCTGGGCTCTACGCCGAGTTACAATCGATGAAATCTTACCTGGCAGCCCAACAGAGTGCATTAACACCTAGCACGCCTCTCAACGGCGCCAGTCAGCTCGGCGAACATGAGCAACTGCTGCATCTGGATCGCCCAACAACCCATCGAAGCGTCCCAGATCAAACCTCGTCTCAACCAGATGTCGACTGCTCTTTGATTTTCGTTGAGGCGAGATATGATGTACATGTAGCCGTCTCGCCGCGGCCTTCGACACCAGCCACCCCAGTTCCAACGTTTTGCCTGCTGCAAAGCCAAATCCAGCCCGGGCTCGCCGGGCCTACCTCGTTCAGCCACCACGAGGTGTCATTCTCGCGCCGGCTGCAGCGGCAGTGCGTTGAGTACTCGCTCAATCTGTACGTTGATGAGCGGACGGATCCCGGCAAACTCTATCAGGTGTTCCGCTTGGTGCCCTGCGTGCAGGACAAGAAGCGGACGCTGCCGACCATTCGGAACCTGCTGAAAGCCGGGGCCGGCGAGGTCATCGAGGTCGCCCAACAGCCATTCTACCGCATCGGCGGCGCGGGCGAACACTACCCCCACTACGATCGCGACGGCAACATCAGCCCGCTGCCCAATACCAGGCTTCCCAAGCGGCTGCTGGGCATCCCGTACCACGTCGAGACGGCGTCGCCCGAGTACCAGGAGTATCTCAACGTCTACGGGTTCGGCGAGCAGTGGTTTGACTGTCAGGATGTGGCGGGCTTCCTGGAGGCCCGCGGTTTTCATGATGCCAGCGATCGGGGCCCGGTTCTTGGCCCAATGGCTCGATCACATTACAATTTTGACATGGACGCATTCATCCAAGGCAAGTTAACTCACGATTCTTCCCCCTCTCCATTTTGGCTGCGCTAATCGTCATCACAGAGTTGGTACCGGCATGCACTCTGCTGGGCCGTGCACCAGGATTCAAGCGAACAATTGTGGAAGCCGCCTTTCGCAACGCCCAGCGCCCACCGCAACAACGCTGGACAGAAGTCTATCCCAGTTAACTAAGCACAGTCTCCGCCATCCACGGTTTAAGCTTTGTCATTTAGACGGATTATGTGACATGTATATATGACGGTGAAATCACCCATCTGCGGTCAAGCATCCTGGACTTGTTATCACCTAATAATGGTGGCAATGACAGGTTAGGCTGTCAGTCGGTTGTTTCTGTATACCGTTATGAGTGTGCCGGTTATCCGGCGCGGGGCACTCTTCTGATCAACCAGTTTCGTGAAACTGCCAGTCTGCAAACTTATCATACATTTTTAATATTGAGATGTCTGAATATTTAATATTTACTAATTCTCAACTACAACCATTCAGGCTGCAGGTACATGACTAATTAGTAGCTAACTAGTGACTGATGCCAATCTTGCTTGCATGTCAGGGTTTGGTCAGCACTAGGCCTGTCATCCGCAACTAGCGACTTCACCGGATGCCCTGAGCCGCTAGAAACCTTGCACATCAACTTCCACCCCTGGCGCGGGAAACCTTTTCCCTCCCTTCCTTCCTTGAACTCTTGACCAAACGCCAATAATCCGTTTAATCCCATTTTTCTTTCTTCAAGCAGCTCTTCTCCAAGAAAGAGAAGCCATTCAAATCAACATGCGCTCGTCTCGCCAACACCCTCATAACATCGAATGAAGTAACACAAAATAACCATGTCGATGAAGCTAAAATTCAGGCTCCAGCCAGTTCCACTGCACACGGCGCACCCAGCTGTCGATTACGATGCATCCAATCTGACCTTTATCCATGTCGACGAGCCCTTGCAGAAGCAGGACGCCGCCACGCAGCGACGCATCCGACGCCATGTCATGCGCAACCCAGATCTGACGCGGAGGGATCGCCCTGCTACTGCGCAACGCCGCCACGCCACGGACCTCGCCAGCTTGGTGCCCCTCCCCACGCCCGTGGAATTCGACTACTTCAAAGTCTGCACCCGCTTCGAGGGGCTCTTCCGCGCCATGGATATGGTGTCGGAGGGATTGCTGGCCATGACGGTCGCCGATGCGTCCTATCACTCGCAGCTGACGGTGGGCGACGACCTGGACCATGTGCGGAACTTGCCCATCTACAGCCACAAGAGACCCATCAACGGCATAGCACAATACACGGACGCGATCAACCTCGTGCGTGAGTCGATAACATTGCTGGAAGATGAGCCAAATCGAAACGCTGTCATTGGCACGATAGTCTGCCTGGCCTATTTAGATGTTCGTCGTTTGCGTCCCTCTTCGCCGTTATTCCGCTAATGAGAGTAGATGCGCGTGGGCAACTTTGGGCGATGTAAGATGCATATGGATGGACTCGTGAGAGTCGTGGACCTTTGCGGAGGCTTAACAGCAATCGAATCTAGCCCTGCTATTCGCCAAGCCCTTTTCGTGTAAGATCTCAAAAAAGTCGAATACTCTCCATTCAGCCTATGATTCTGATACATGATGTGTAGGGCCGATATCTTGGACTCTACAGTCATGGATTCCCTGCCGCGTTTCCCACTACCGCATGATGCACCTTTTGTACCACCCGGAGTTCTACCAAAGCCTGCAGAGAAGATGTTGGATTCGTTCAAAAGCAAGAAGTCGTCGCCTCCGTCTGACCCAGCAGCAATAGCTGTCATCGAGCAAGCCTTCAAATCAGCTACGCAGCTGGCTTTCTTATTAAACCGCTTCGGCGCCCCAGGACAAATGTCCATCAATCTTTTGCTACCTGTATGCAGAGTATCCCACGAAATTCTGTCGCTACCATCGCTGCCGTGTAGTAGTTGGTCGAGCAGCCGATCGAACAGTGTTTCAAGTTCAGATCATGAGCCCGATATGCATACAACGCCGGCAAACGCCATGGCCGAACTCGTCCGGGTTACCGCCTTAACCATGGTGCGAATAGTCATGGCAAAAACGTCGGACGACGATTTGTACTGCGCAAACAACACGGGGCTGGTCCTACAGCAACTGCTTCAAAAGACCGATGATAAGGACTGGAAAAAATGCAACGAAGTACGGTTGTGGATTTTGGCGACACAGACACTACTGGAGAGAGGACCTCTCTGACACTGGTTCCTCGACGAAATGATGCGAATCATGTCGCTGCTATCCATCAAGTCCTACAAGGCTGTCGTGAACTGCCTGCAAAAAGTGGTCTGGATTGACAAGCTAACCACGCAGGAGATGGCGCAGCCGAAGCTGGACCTTGAAGGTCTCCTGGCGGTGGCGGCCAGCCATGCTGCACACTAGGAACTGGTCGATTTTCTTTCTATTTTCATACGTTTACAAAATGCCTTTTTGCGGGCCTCCAACGCCACGACACCGCCCCTACGTAGCACTCCGAGCTGCAGCAGGCAGCCAGGCCGATCAAGAATAAGCAATACCCACAGCCTCTTACTGCGCCATGTCTCCGAGCCTTGCGCTGCTATAAAACGCGGGGTCGTGCTCTCTTGCTACCATTTTTGTCTGGTCAGGATAGCATTTTTATTTTCCCAAAATGGTTGCGAACGATCTCAAATCCGAGTATGATGTTGTATTTGTGGGAGGTAAGCTGACCGAATACCACCTCACAGTCGCCACCAGGCTCTAACATGTATTGTTAGGCGGCACCGTCGCCTGTGTCATTGCAAGTCGGCTTGCTCAAGCTGACCCAAATCTATCAATGCTCTTGATTGAGCAGGGTCGCAATAATTTGGACGACCCGACGGTCATCACCCCGGCTATGTTTTTGAGCCACCTGTTGCCTAACAGCACGACCGCCATGTTTCACAAGACGGTAAAGGAGTCGAGCCTTGCTGATCGGGAACTCATTGTACCCTCTGGAGGCATGCTTGGTGGTGGTTCATCCATCAACTTTATGATGTATGCGCGAGGTCAGTGTCACTGTGCCAGGTCGCAGGACTCTCTTCTACATTTTATACTGAGACAGGAAACCAGGTTCTGCCGTTGATTATGATTCATGGAAAACTGAAGGTTGGGACGGGAAGACTCTGATGGCTCTTGCCAACAAAGCCGAAGACCACCAGCTGCAAGATGCAACCATTAACCAGAGCGCTCATGGTCATGGTGGGCCAATCCAGGTTTCATATGGAACCCATTTGCCATTGTTAGACAACGGCGATATTCTGGACGCTGCCGAGTCGCTTGGGATCCCGCGCGCGGATGTCCACGACTTTCAGACGGGCCATGGCTTCGAGCGCTGGGCCAAGTATATCAGCTCCGACGGCAAGAGACAAGACGCTGCTCATCGCTACCTGCACCCTGTGATGAAGTCTGGCAACTGTCCAAACCTCCACATCTTGACTAATTCACTTGTCACTCGGGTCAGGTTTGACGGAACCCGCGCGACGGGCGTTGAGTATGAGCCCACGGCGAACACCGATAAAGCAGGCGCCGGGTTCATTGGCGCCAAGAAGCAAGTATTGCTTGTCGCGGGCGCTCTCAACACCCCACTCATTCTAGAGAGATCCGGAGTTGGTAATAAAGAGCTGCTGACCAAGTTCGGAATTGACGTCGTTTCAGACCTACCCGGCGTTGGCGAAAACTACCAGGACCACAACCTGCTCACCTACGGCTACAAGGCCACTTTGACGCCCGACACCTCGTTCGACGGGCTTCTGAGCGGCCGTGAGGATTTCGCCAAGGCCATGGCCGAAGGCTCAACCAAAATGGGCTGGAACGGCCTCGACATCGGTGGCAAGCTGCGGCCGTCCGAGGAAGAGGTCGCGCAGCTGAGCCCAGCCTTTCAAGAGTGCTGGGCGCGCGACTTTAAAAACCAGCCCACGCGGCCCATCATGCTCATGGCCTACTTCAACGGCTACTTTGGCGACCACGCGGCGCTCAACGAGCCCGCGGACAACCCGGCGCACTACATGGCCAGCGGTACATACACGGCGTACCCGTACGCCCGCGGCAGCGTCCACATTGAAGCCGCGGATCCCCGCGCGCCGCCCATCTTCGTCACCGGCTTCTGCAAGAACCCCGTCGACGTGGAGAAGCAAGTCTGGGCATACAAGAAACAGCGCGAAATTATGCGCCGCTCGGACAAGTACCTGGGCGAGGTCGCCGCGCTGCACCCTACGTTCCCCGTGGGCAGCAAGGCCGCGTGTCGCGACGGGCCTGCCGTGGAGGGCGGTTTCAAGAGCACACAGGACCGCGCGAGCCTGCCGCCGCTGGAGTACAGCCGCGCGGACGATGAGGCGATCGCAGACTGGGTGCGGTTGCACGTGCAGACGGCGTGGCACTCGCTGGGCACGTGTAAGATGGCGCCGCGAGAGGAGGGCGGCGTGGTGGACGGGCGTCTGAACGTGTACGGCACGGAGAATCTAAAGGTGGCGGATCTGTCGATGGTGCCGGAGAATGTGGGCGCGAATACGTACAACACGGCGCTGATTGTGGGTGAAAAGGCGGCGCAGATTATCGGCAGTGAGCTTGGTCTTACAATTGAGTGAAATCTGTTACTGACATGGATATAATGACAATGATATGACTACAAAGTAAATACAAAATCGATTTTCTTGAAATGATCTATTCAAACAGAACCAAGTCTTCATGCTGTCCGGATGTCTAAATGCAATGAGTTCCATATACGCCGTTTACTCGCTGTTAAACAAAAAGGGCCGAATCACTTCTTTGAATCCGTCAAATCCAAATCTTCAAAGTCTTCCTCAGCCGGCTTCGTGTCCGCGGACTGTCGTGGCGGCAGTGCCGGCGGAGGACCCTTGGGCAGCACGACCGGCTTCGGGACTACCTCATCGGCATCCAGAAACTCGCCCTCCCGGTGCCCATCACCATTCTCTCCTTCTAGCTTTCCATCCGCACCTGAAGAGTATGGACTATCCGGCTTCTCGGCACCAGACTTGTTCCCCTCGCTGTGCTCGTCATAGTTAGGCGGGAGATCCGCCGCATGATGAGGGCTCGTCAACACGCGCGGGCTATAGCTGCTAGTCGCGGGGCTCGTTCCCGGCGTCACGTCCTTGCCCGTCTGCGTCGCCGCGTCGGACATGGTCGTGCGCGCGCTGCTATGGCTCCAGCGCGGATTGGCGGCGGCCAAGGCGCCGAAGCTGGCGCGCGAGGGCGTCGACGCCGTGTTGGCGCGGGAGCGGTAGCTGGGCGGGTGGAATTCCAGGTTGTCGCTGGACACGCGGGCGTGCGATCCGGCTTCCACAATGTTGAGGCCTTCTTTTTCGAGCGCCGCCACGCCGTAGGGGTCAGGGTCGTCCTCCTCGGGGAAGCCAAATGTCGTGGTGGGCGAGGCCACGTTGACGTCGCCTGGCGCCAGCTCATGCTCTAACTCTTCCATAATCGCCTCGTCGGCGTCGGCGCGGCCTTCGGCTGCTTTCAGCGTCTCCATGAGCTTGCGCGTCTCGCGTGGTACGTGGCGCACTTTGCCGGCGAGGATATCGGCGACGCCAATCGACGTCTCGTTGTAGAAGCGCGCATTCTCATCTGTGCGCTCAATGACAATGGTGCCATCGACCTGGACACCCGCGTAGAAGCCGCGCGACTTGAGATACGTAAACACGGGCCGGTTGGCCTGCTTCCACTTGCCGTCGTTTTCGAGGACGCCGCCGACGCCGACGGGTCCCGCGACAGCGCTCACCTCGCCGCCAATGGTGGCGCGGATCTTGGTAAAAGCCTCGAGGGCCTTGCGGTTGTTGATGACGAGCACGCAGTCGTAAATGTCGACGCCGATGAGGAAGCCGAGGCCGGCCGTGTGCAGCATGATGCCCGAGGGCGGCGACCACTCGCCGTTGGCCTGGCGCGCGACGAGCACGCCGGAGCCGCCGGCGCCGGAGACCCAGAGGCCGGTGCGCATGGTGGTGAAGATGGCGAGGCCGACGGCGTTTTCAATGACTTTTTGCGGGATCTTCTTGATGACTTTTTGCATTTGTTTCGGGCCGTGCTCGCTGGGGAACTCTTCCTCGGTGTAAAAGCCATCCTCTGTACTGTGTTAGTGCGTGGTTTTATGTAACCGGCAGCGCCGGCTGGGATGAAAGGTGAATGCATCAAACAGAAAGCAGGTATCTTGGGATAGTTAGTACCGCTTGATTCACGGAAATTGCTTACTGCAGAAAGATTTCAGAATTCTGGCGGCCTTGTCACTCTCTTTGTCGAGGGTTGTCGGCCAAAAGGCCTCGCTGCCAATGCGATTCGTGAATTTGTTAATTGGCGCACCAAGCTTGTCGACGACAGCAAAGGCCTTGTCGAAACCCTTTTTGCTCCCTTTTTTCGTCGTGTCCCACGACGGGAGATATGACGCAATCTTTTGCATTGTGACGATGCCGCCCTTGGTCGCGGCGGAGCTGGCAGCACTAACACAGTAGAAGCAGCGACAATGGGAAACGTGCACATAAACGGAGCAGCAGTGATGAATTGAGAGAAAAGAAATATTCAGAGTTACGGAGAATCGAGGGCGAGAGCGAGAAATAAATTAGGGTCTAGTGAGATTGCTCAGCAGCAGGTATGACGTTTCTGCCGACGGTGCCGGATGGCGGAGCAGCCATCGGGTGACGCGGCTGACAATTCCGGGTCGGACAGTGCGATCGCAGTCCGAGGCTACGCACTCCACCTGCTACCGGGCGCGAGGAGCGCGGGGGCTACGCAAATGGTTTTCTCTTGTCTTTGTCTGGCTGTTAGTATACTGGGGCAGTTATGTCTTTGGTTTAGTGTCCTTGTCGCTGGTTGTATTTGTGTTGAGTTAGGGTTATACACTGTAGTGGTATGAGAAATAGAGTTTACACAGCACGTCAGTCGCGAGTTTCTGCAGCAGCGTTACTGCGGAATTAGACTACGCAGGAACGGAACGTCGCTACAGAGCTATTTGCGTGCGACTTGGTATAACCTCTGATGGTGCACACGTTGGTGTTGGGAATAGCATAGACTTGGTCCATTGTCCGGGGCAGCACAAAGAAGGTCTCCCACCGGCGTTAAAATTCAGAGCTGCTCAATCGTAGACACTACTGGCATTCCTCGATATCAACAGATAACTCAGTGACATCTTTGCCTACATTTCCACTTACGCAGTTGGTGGAGGGCGAGTGATGCCATCTCGGCAGACCTGCAGGGTAGTCAACAGCTTCTCCAAAGCCAGACTGCCGCGGCCGGTAGCAGGAAATGTGGGCGAGGATCAATTTTGCTTGAGCCTACAACTTTATCTTTTGATAGAATCAACGGGGACAACGACGCAATTCTGGCCTTGAAATAATCTGCACCTTTGGTGTAGCATTCTCATGCACGTCATCAATCACCTCGTGGCTGTGGCGGGGTACGATGTGATGTGGTGTCAACCATGGCCTCGCAAGGCTTGGAAGACGACACTCTAATGAACGGACAGTAATCTGATAAATTGGAAAAATTTAAACAATGCGAGTTAGCTCATAGTTTACAAATTGACGGCACGTAAACAGAGTTTTAAATTTAATTTTGCCCACAGCTCTGCACCTACCATCTGGTGACATCTGTTGGGACGACGCCGCACCCCACCAACCTCAGCCCACTGCAGTGGGTTCCCGTTTTGCTTTAGCGCTCACCATGCGCTGGAAGCACGCTAGAGCCTGCCAAGTCGTCGTGAACGCCCGCTGTAAGGCCTGCGGCCACTTTACCTTGGATGGTGAGACGACCCGCTCAATCTGAAGCCTCGCTCGTCTCCCTCTTCTTCTGTCGCGCATCCGTCTTCTTGCATACTCTGAGACACTCACGGTTTGCGCCACCTGTGCTACGATTTTTGTTGGCTCTTTGACGTTGCCTGCATGTGCGAGAATATGCGTCTAGGAACCTCGCACGACTCTTGATCCATCTCCTGCGCGCCGACCCAACAGATTCACCACACATTCCATGGTCGCCCCATCACCACCAGCCTCCTTGAGCCCTCGCGACCGAGGACTCGCGCCGACCCGGCCACCATGGCCTTCCTAGAAGACCCCCGCCTGCGACAGCGCTGGAACCAAATCACCCACGATGCCGAAGCCGCCACCGAAAACGCCGCCGCCGGCATCTGGTCCTTTCAGCAGCACTACATCAACCCTTGCTTCGGATACCTGGCAGGCTCTTTCGAGCAGTGCACCGCCGTCTGCCTGGGCGACCCCGACGAGCGCATGCGCCGCCGCCGCGAACGGGAGCGCGCCGGCCCCGGCGCCGAATACTCGTTTGATTTCTACGACGACTGGTACGATGAGCAGCCCACCGACGAAGGCGGCGCCGGACCCGGCTTCTTTGGCGGCTGGGCGGGCGAGGACTGGGACCGCCTCCTCGCGGGCAGCGGCAGCCAGCGCAAGCATCTCGGCGGCGAGGGCACCACGACGGAGCAGCCCCGACGGAAGCGCGGCATGAGCTATGGCACGCGCGGCAGCCGGCGCAAGGCGAGCGAGCACGACCCGACCATCATCCCCAGCACCCAGCCCATCGGCTTCCTCAGCAAGCTGCCTTGGAAAATGGGCGGAACATTGCGCTACAAGCCCAGCGCAGCCGACTTACAGGATCACCCGGGCAAGCACGAGAATCCCGAAACGGCACCGCTGCTCGGCGGCGGCGGCGGCGACGACGAATCCGACTATGGCCAGCTGATTGTGCCGCGCAAACGAAGCGACACGACAGGCTCGGGCGGCACCGGGCACACATCCGATTCGTATCGGTCGCGCGGTGATTTATTCCCATCCGATGGCGAAGGAGAAGAGGATGCGATTGTGCTCGACGACGACGTCACCTATGACATGGTGCGGAACGACCGCAGTAGCGGGAAGAGTGACAGAACGAGGAGCAGCAAAGGCAAGCGACCGGTAGAAGGTGGCGGATTTTTTGGAACAAGAACGCTCTCGAGAACAACAATCGCATCCAACTCCTCGGCCGACACGATGCCGCTCCAACGATCGGTATCGTCACTCGCGATTAGCCCAGCGGCCGTCGAGCGCGTGCCGTCGCTACACGAATTGGAACTGGAGGAAGAACGTCTGCAAGAGGAGGAGGACCAAGAGGTGGCTCGCAAAAAAGAGGCCGCCGAACAATTAGCAACACAGCTCGGCCTGTCATTGACAAACGCAGAGACATATGCCGCCGTCGAATCAAAACACCCAATGTCGACGAACAATACACAGAGCCCGTCACTCTCTCGACAAGCCACGGCTGCGACCACCGACGAACAACCAAGTGCCACATCAAGAAAAGGTTCACAAGCCAGCCAGCAAGAGTTTGTGCCGGCGCGGCTGCCGCACTTTTAAGTTGATGATGTTATTGCTTCTTTGAGATTTATTTCCGCGCACCTAACGTCTCTGTACATATTACGACTTGAAACGGGCTGCATATGGGCTTGCATAACGAATTCGGGCCAGCGAAACTGAACGGGATAGCAAGAGCGAGACGGGCTCGCCAAATTTTTTGATTTAGCGTTGTATTTATATAGCCAGGCCAATGTGCTTGATGGGAGTTTTGAAAGGGATTAATTTCCGTGTCATTTTTCAGTTGCCTCGATTCCAATGTACAAACAACAACCTCTATCGTACTGAACAAATGGTCATTGTAGTTGACTATGGATTAATATGGGAATTTGCTCGGATACAAAATTAAATTGAGCTGCCATATCGGCCACGTCGCAACGTCGCAACGTCACCACGTCCCCGTCCCCGTCCGTGCCAGCGGCCTTCCCCGCTGAAGAATCTGGGGCCGCCGCCTTGCCACCCAGGCCTCGGCATCTTTACCCCACAGACACCGCGAATGCTGCATATAACCGAGCGGACACTGACTACACCTACAGGAAGCCGTTTCGTCCGCTTCCGATCGCCTGCATCATCAGCTTCCCCTCATTCATAATTCTTTGATACGCTCATACATCGGATTAGCATCCTAAGGGAGTTTTCATCGCCCTTTGCTCCCTGTTGGCGAAAATCTCATCAGCGGACGCCTTAACACTCACCCACGTTAAACGACACAGCACATCAACGTTTCACACGTACACATCTCACACGATGGCTCCCACAGGCCCCATCACGACGGAGCTGACCAAGGTGCTTGGCATCAAGCACCCGATTCTGCTCGCCGGCATGGCTCGCGTGTCTGGTGGCCCCCTCGCCGCTGCCGTCTCCAACGCCGGCGGCCTCGGCGTCATTGGCGGCTTCAAGTACACACCGCAGCAGCTCAAGGAAATCCTCGCCGAGATGAAGGCGAACCTCGCCAGCCCGGACCTGCCGTTTGGCGTAGACCTGGCGCTGCCGCAAGTCGGCGGCAACGCCCGCAAGACCAACTACGACTACACCGACGGCAAGCTCGACGAGCTCATCGACCTCACCATTGAGAGCGGCGCGAAGCTGTTTGTCAGTGCCGTCGGCGTCCCGCCAAAGTACATCATCGACAAGCTGCACAAGAACAACATCCTCGTCATGAACATGGTCGGCCACCCCAAGCACGCCAAGAAGGCGCTCGACCTCGGCGTCGACATGGTCTGCGCGCAGGGCACCGAGGGCGGCGGCCACACCGGCGAGATTGCCACGTCCATCCTCATCCCCGCTGTCGTGGACGTGGCCAAGAACTACCGCCCGCCGATGCTGGGCGGCGCCACGGCGCTCGTCGTCGCGGCTGGCGGCATCTCCAGCGGCCGCGGCCTGGCGTCGTCGCTGATGCAGGGCGCGTCGGGCGTCTGGGTCGGCACGCGCTTCGTGGCGTCCAAGGAGGCCAGCTGCAGCCAGCAGCAGAAGGACGCCGTCGTGTCCTGCCAGTACGACGAGACGGCGCTCTCTCTGGTCCTGACCGGTCGTCCGCTGCGCCTCAAGGTCAATGAGTATATCCGCCAGTGGCACAAGCGGCCGCAGGAGATTCAGGCGCTGTGCGACAAGGGCGTCGCTCCCATAGTCCACGACTTTGATGCCGGAAAGGAGGATATTGACATACCGCACCCGATGGGTCAGGTTGCCGCCTCGATTACAAAGATCCAGCCCGCTGGCGAGATTGTCGACGAGATGGTTGCGGAAGCCACGGAGATGCTGCACAAGGCAAGCACATTTGTTGGAACCTACAGCAAGCTGTAATATGTAATTTTTATATCAACTATGTATTTCTTTTGGAAAATATCACCCATCAATACCAACATGTCGTCTGCTCGTGTGACGAGATATCCACAGTGTAAATTTAGAGTTCACACCGTACCAACCACCACCGATTTAGTGGAGCTTTTCCATTTTAGGCGGCGCAACTTTTTCTTATCGATACTGCTGCCAGAACTTTTTTTCTTGCGCCCGCCCATTGTCTGCAAAATCCTCTGCACCACTGCCCATTGCCCATCAACCCGCTCCCACGGCAACACAACACAGCACAGCACAATGGATCACTCAATAACGAAACGCAAGCGCAAAAACGTCGAGGCCGCCGCCCCGACCAAGATCAGCACCGCCAACAAGATTTCCAAAAAGACGAAAAAGTCCAAGAAGCCTGCTCCCGAGGAGGAGGAGGACGACGAGGACGACTTTGAAGGGTTCGAGGAGGAGGAGCAAGAAGACGAGGATGAGGAGGTAGCGGATGCTGAGGATGTTGCGGAACAGGCCGAGGAGGACGAGGACGAAGAAATGAACGGTACCGACCTCCCGACCGATAATGCTCCCATACTGCCCATGGCCGCCGACGCTCAGTCGTTTGACGAGCTGAAGCTTTCCGAAAAGACCATGACCGCGATCAAGGAGATGGGCTTCACCAAGATGACCAGCATTCAGAAGGCTGTACGTCTCTCCGACCGACTCGAACATATTTTCCGATCCATACTAACACTCTCACCAGGCGATCCCTCCTCTGATGGCCGGCAAGGACGTCCTCGGCGCCGCCAAGACTGGCTCAGGTAAAACGCTGGCGTTCCTGATCCCCGCCATCGAGATCCTGTCCTCGCTGCGCTTCAAGCCGCGCAACGGCACCGGCGTCATCGTCGTCTCGCCGACGCGCGAGCTGGCGCTGCAGATCTTCGGCGTCGCCCGCGAGCTCATGAAGCACCACTCGCAGACGTACGGCATCGTCATGGGCGGTGCCAACCGCAAGGCCGAGGTCGAGAAGCTGTCCAAGGGCGTCAACCTGCTCATCGCCACCCCCGGCCGTCTGCTCGATCACCTGCTCAAGACGCCGTTTGTGTACAAGAACCTCAAGTCGCTCATCATTGACGAGGCCGACCGCATCCTGGAAGTCGGTTTCGAGGACGAGATTCGCCATATCGTTAAGATTGTGGCCAACGACGACAGACAGACGATGCTCTTCTCCGCGACGCAGACGACAAAGGTCGACGACTTGGCGCGTATATCGCTGCGGCCAGGCCCGCTGTACATCAACGTCGACGAGGAGAAGCAGTTTAGCACGGTAGACGGCCTCGAGCAGGGCTACGTTCTGTGCGATGCCGATAAGCGTTTCATTCTCCTCTTCTCTTTCCTCCGCCAGATGCACCAGAAGAAGAAGAAGGTCATCGTCTTCTTTAGCAGCTGTAACTCTGTCAAGTACTACGCCGAGCTGCTCAACTATATCGACTGTCCCGTGCTGGATCTGCACGGTAAGCAGAAACAGCAAAAGCGCACAAACACATTTTTCGAATTCAGCAACGCTCCCAACGGCATCCTGATTTGCACAGATGTTGCTGCCCGTGGTCTCGATGTAAGTCTATTGCTATACCACCATCTGAACCCCGTCCTAACATGTGTAGATCCCTGCCGTCGACTTCATCGTCCAGTTCGACCCCCCGGACAACACCCGCGACTACATCCACCGCGTCGGCCGTACCGCCCGCGGCTCCGGCACGACCGGCCGCAGCCTGCTTTTCCTGCAGCCCAACGAGGTGGGCTTCCTGTCGCACCTGAAAGCGGCGCGCGTGCCCGTCGTCGAGTTCGAGTTCCCGAGCAAGAAGATTGTCAACGTGCAGTCGCAGCTCGAGAAGCTCATCGGCAAAAACTACTACCTGCAGCAGAGCGCCAAGGACGCCTTCAAGTCGTACCTGCACGCCTACGCCGCCCACAGCTTGCGCTCCGTCTACGACGTCAACAAGCTCGACCTCGCCAAGGTCGGCAAGGGCTTCGGCTTCCCGACGCCGCCGCGCGTGGATATCACGCTGGGCGGCTCCATGAGCAGGGAGAGGGTGCAGGGCCGCCGGACGTACGGCAGCCAGCCTCGTCAAAAGTTTAACGGCAAGAGGCGCTAATTTAAAAATTTGGGGGTGTTTTGTATTTATTCGGGTTTCTGCGATTTTATACGAGTTTCTTTGATACAAGATTGTTTAGTATGGATTAAGGTATAATCTAGATGAAAAGAATGACATTACAATTTAACACTTGCTGCTTGTGCCTGGTATTTACAACAATGCGCTTGTCCCATCTTGTACAAGAAAATGAGGGCATCGTGCCGATCAGTGTCAAGAACAAGCTGTCTGGCGAGGACGTTATGTTCACAGCTATCAACCCCGAGTGCACAATGAAGGCTGTCTCTTCTCACATTAAAGCAAGAGAAATGATTACTAGAGATGGTCCTCTGAGTCCTGTCGTGCGGATCTGCATTTGAGGACTCTCCGGCCGGTTGGATGCTCGACAACCTCAGAGAGCCCAGGTGCTTGGGCAGCCTCGGGCGCAGCCAATGCGGACCCGACTTTATGAAAATGGTGTTAGCACATTGGATTTTATCTCATTTCAAAGTCTTGCAGTGACAACATACGAGACAGTTGACTTCCCTTTCAGGTTTAGCATGTTGACGATCCTGGGTGGCTGTGATACTGGGTACGATAAACACGTCTATTTAATACAGCGAAAAGAACCTGTGCTATACAAAGCAGTTGTGACTTACACTTTGAGATATGCAAGCCTGACATTATTCCATGGCGCGGAGTCAAGGTATGAGACAGACTCGATTGAAGCTACTTTTCCGACTAGGCGAAAAGGCCGTTCGGAGCTTACAGCCCACTTTGCCTCGGTGCAGCAGGAGAAGGTTAAAAAAAGGGCAGAAAATGGCTCTCGTTTAATCGCGACATGAAGAAAACAGCCATATTCCAGTTTCTATAATTGAATGACGAAAGAACTGTAGTCTCTAAACCCTGGACCCTGAAAGTCTATTTGACAAGTGGTGCCTGGGATCGTTGATCCATTCCTCGGCTCCGCCTAGCGGGTTGATGTGGGGGAAGGGCCGCTGGAAGCTCCGTCGGGTCCGGCGGCATGGCAATCTGATGTAGCATTGCGTCATCTGAATTCTCAGAGAGACCTTTCTCTCAACTTTAGCTCCCCGAACTTGCCATCAATCTAGAACCATCAAGGTTTTCAATTCTCTCTCTATATCAGCCGGACTAGCCTCGTTCTCTCGCGACCGTTGATCCCCACCCACCGGCCCGCCCGGCCGACCGACGTTACACAATGACCGAAACCCACGACGCCGCGGTCCGCCGCATCGCGCAGCAGGTCCAGCACTTTGCGGCGCAGAAGAAGCCGTTCCGCATCTACCACGGCTCGACCAACAGCACGCGCACCTCGGCGCGGCGCGCCGACAACACCATCGACACGAGCGGGCTGACGCGCGTGCTGTCCGTCGACGCCGCGGCGCGGACGGCGCTCGTCGAGCCCAACGTGCCCATGGACGCGCTCGTGGCGGCGACGCTCGCCCACGGCCTGGTGCCGCCGGTGGTGATGGAGTTTCCGGGCATCACCGTCGGCGGCGGCTTCTCGGGCATGGCGGGCGAGAGCAGCTCGTTTCGGCACGGCGCGTTTGACGCGACGATGCGCTCGATTGAGATTGTGCTGGCGACGGGTGAGGTGAGGCGGGCGTCCAAGACGGAGAACCCTGAGCTGTTCTGGGGCGCGGCCTCGGCGTTTGGCACGCTGGGCGTGGTGACGCTGCTAGAGATTGAATTGCGCGAGGCAAAGGAATACGTCGAGTTGACGTATTCGCTGACCACGAATAGCAAGGACACGGTCAAGGTGATGCAGGATGCCGCGGCGGAAGCGGAAACAGACTACATTGATGGTATTGTCTTTAGTAAAGACGCTACGGTAGTGTGCATCGGGAAGCTCACAGACGACTTGCCCAAGGACTCTGTACCGCAACGGCTGTCGCGGCGAAATGACCCTTGGTTTTATCTGCGCGCCCAAGATGTCTTGAAGCAGCTGCAAAAGAACGCAAACAAGAACGCAGAAAATACAGTGGTTGACTACATTCCGCTAAAAGACTATCTTTTCCGATACGATCGCGGCGGTTTTTGGGTTGCCAAGTATGCCTTCCGCTACTTTCTTACGCCTTTTAACCGTTTCACACGATCCGCTCTCGATCGCTTTATGCACGCCAGGGTCATGTACCGCGCGGTGCACAAGAGCGGCCTCGCCGACACGCACATGGTGCAAGACGTGGGCGTGCCGTACGACACGGTCGAAGATTTCCAGAACTGGCTCGACGTCAACTTTGCCATCTACCCACTCTGGCTCTGCCCTTTGCGCGTGCAGCGCGACGGCTCCGACGCCGCGCACGGCCTGCACTCCGAGTTTGGCCACGCCGGCGCGCCGAGCCTCATGAACTTTGGCGTCTGGGGCACCGTCCCCGGCGACCGGCGCGCCGTCGTCGCCAAGAACCGCGACCTCGAGCGCAAGGTGCAGGCACTCGGCGGCAAGAAGTGGCTGTACGCGCACGCCTACTACCCCGAGGACGAGTTCTGGGCGCACTACGACCGCGCGTCGTACGATGCGCTGCGGGCCAAGTACGGTGCGGAGTACTTGCCGAGCGTGTACGACAAGGTCAAGGTGGACGTGGACGCGGAGGAGGCGGCGGTCCGGGCCACGTGGAAAACGAGGGCGAAGCACCAAGTAAAAGAAATCTGGCCGGTGCGCGGCCTGTATGGGTTCTACAAGGCTGCTATGGGAGGCGACTACCTGTTACAGAAGAGCACGAGACAATCAGGGTCCAGTGAAAAGACGTCATAGAATACGTAGAATACACAGGAGCAGAGTTGGGTTCATGGTTGTGATTAGGTTTGAAGCTACATAGCAGGTTAATTACAAAACAGTATCTCGAACATGGCTAATAAAAACAAATATTGTGCAAGCTGCACCAGGTTCCTGCGCCAGCCCTGTTCATAAAAAATTAAAACGAGTTTGACTTTTGCCTCATCACTGCTTCAAATGCCATAATTTCATGCTTCCCGCCTGGGTATCAATACAGTCGTGTCTGCGGCTGACCAGCCACGCTCTCCATGCTTGGAGGGCTCGGTTTTTGTGGAATTCATCAAAGGTGGAAATTTTTCACCGTGCCTGGATGGCAACGCCATGGGCTGCACCGCCTGGGGAGCGAACGTCGGCGCCTGGGAACCCGACCTCTTCTTTGAGACTCTCGAGCCGGATCTTGGGCGCGGGGCCGGACGGGGCCGTCGTCGGGCTCGCTGACGGCGGAGTCATGGAGGACTGGCGGCGGATGCGGGTGCGCAGCATGCCGCTCGACGCTCTGGGGCCGGCCATGATGTGGAAAAAGAGTGTGTCTGGTAGCTGCAACGAGAGGGAATGCTTTGCAACTGACGGAAACCGGCAGACGCAGTAAAGAGAGCGAGAGAGAGAGAGAGAGGGTAGATTGGAAGTACAAGCTTTTGTGTAAAGGAGAGGAAAAACTGATGATTGCTTCTGCTCTCCGACTTTTGGAAACTGGTGGTGCATGGCTTACTACATATCAGGCCGCCAGGCAGGCAGCCCAGGCCCGCACGAACTGGGAAGCTAAAACAAAAGAATAAAAAAAGCTTGGTTTTCCGGGTGCGACACTGCGGTCGTCGGAGAAGGATAAGACGGCGCCGTCTTTTAGCGGCCACCACAAAACCTGGGGGGCGCCGCCTTGGCGTTGCCGGTTGGTGGTCATGAAGGGAGAGGATGCTGCGCGAGAGTCGCACTCGGGCAGGGATCAGCGTTTCCCGCGCCGCTACCGAAGTGCGGTGCGGTGCGGCCTGCCTCTGTGGGAAGACGAAGGGGAAGGGGGCTTGCATTTCTTACGCGGGCACGAGTTGTTAGCGTGTGTTTTTAGTTGTTTTTCTCACCCAGCAGTGTCACCACCCACACACACACTTGCTGCAAAAGCTTCCTTCGTAATGCAGGTGTGTGTGGATGCCTGCTTATACAAAGTACTCTGGACACTTGGCGGTGCCCAAGTGTGCGGCCCGAGGCAGGCAGCGGAATACCCATCGACCGCAGATGCATATTGGAATTGTAGTTATGGGTAATAGTTTGTGTTGATGTACATCTATGCAATATTGGATGAAGATGCAATACTATGGTCGTGTGCTCTGCATTTTTGCTATTTCGGCTGTGTACAAGGGGTCGACGCCAATGACATCACGACTTTTAGCTGCGACGTTGGTAACACAAAAACTGACTGCTCTGCGGGAAGCGGTCGCACAGTCGATAACGCACAACTCTGACGATCCTCCCTTTGGCAACACAGCCTTATTTAGTGACCAGACGATAAATATTGCACCACATCGTTGGCTGGCCATGCAGGGTAACGAGTGCCCGGACCGAATAGGACGTTGAACTTTGCTTGTACGTTTCGCTGGCTTGTTAGGCGCTGGGGTTTTACAGAGACTAGGAAAAAAATGTAGGAAGTCAGCCATAGGTACAATGTATGAAACATAATGTTTTTGGTTCGAAGAACCATGTCAAGCGTCATGTCAGAGTGACGACATGCGAAGCTCATCACATGCCACGCGTGCCATGCTTGCCCACAAAGAAACTTCACATCTATACATTTCAACCGGGAATGAAACTCAAGCATAAAGAAAGACTGAAAATAAAACTCCGAGTTCTAGCTGTCTGCAATTCTGATCATACATCAGCCTGATCATCGACTATCTGACTGCCCTGATGGAGGCGAATGATACGGTCCGCTCCGTCGACACTGGACTGGCGATGCGCAATAGTCAGGACTGTACAGCCGACAAAATTCTCTCGCATCGCCCGATTGACGATGCTCTCAGTCTCGGCATCAATACTGCTGGTGGCTTCATCGACCAAGAGAAGCTTGGACCCCGTGTCTCGTTGTCGTATGATAGCCCGTGCGATTGACAGCAATTGCAGCTGGCCTTTGGAGAAGCCGGCATCTTCAAGCATGGCATCAAGCCCGCCGATTTTGGAAATTGGCGCCCACAGAAACAAGCTCGTGAGTAACACTTTAAGGTCGTGATCTTGTGCCGCGGCCTTTTCCGACTCATCGGGGGACTTCACTTTCGAGTCATTCATAGTGAATGGTAGCAAATTTGTGCGAATGCTTGCATCAAATTGTACATGATCCTGGGTGATGGTGATAATTCTGGATCGAAGCTCATCTGGCGCGATAGAGGAGATATCAACCCCATCTACCTCGACACGGCCGTCGAATTCGATAAAACCAAGTAACGCCAGAAGCAAAGAAGTTTTTCCACTACCACTCTGTCCAATCACACCGATTCTCTGGCCAGCAGCGATCGTCAGAGACAAATCACGAATTGCCGGTTTCGAATCGTCGCCTCGCGAGTAGTACGCAAATAAGTCTTGGATTTCCATATTTCCAAAGGCGGGCCAGTTGGACGGCAGCTTAGCGGCAGAGCATTTCCTTTCCTGGGGCGTATCCCTCTCAAACATGAAAATTCTGGCCAAGGCGCTTGATGACATCTCCAACGTGGTCCACGCGCGAATGGTTGTTCCTAACGCTTGACTGAGATACAGAATTCCGGTAAAGGACAATCCGATGGCGGACTGCGACGAGCTGCCTCTCAACCAAAGGGCCAAGGCAACAAGCAGGGTTCCAACAACAGCGGCGAGGAGACCAAGTATAAGCGACAGCCAGACTTGGATTGCCGCAAGAGCATAATACGGTTTTTGAGACTCCGCCAACGACGCAAGACCCTCTTCAATGTTGGATTCTTGCCACCCAAAGGCGCGGATGTGTGTCAATCCAGCCGCTGTCTCATCGAAGAAAGTATACAGGGGCGCTTTCATCTCGAGATCCAGGTGACGCACCTGTCGCGACGTATGCAGGTAATACCGCTGGACGAAGTAGAGAATTATAAGCATGAAGGGCAAGATTGCTGCCAGATAGGTCGCGCCGGATAACACAACCCCAATGTTGAGGACCGCATAGGAGCCAGCATAGACCATCGTCATGTACGCAGCAGGCATACCGGTTGACACAAGAGCCATGTCCTGACTATAGAGGTTCAATAAGGTGCCGGTCTTTGTTGCGGAAAGAAAGGCGAGCGTTGCACCGACCGTAGCCAGTGCCACCTTCCAATGCAGACTGGCCGATGATCGTGGCGATAGTTTGGTGTAAAGCAGCCAATATTCCAGGAGTCCAGTGAAGCAGGCGAGGATGGCGACAGAAATGTATCCGAAAAAGAACCAGGAGCTTTCAGGAGCCTCTTGGATCCAAACTCGAAGATAAATTCCTGGGATAATTTCCAGAACTGAACCAAATGAAACCAGTAAAGCGTGTAGGAACATCGTCATCTTGCCAATAGGATTGATGAAAAGCTTATACAAGCGAATGTCGCCGTCTTTTCGGTAGTTCGGTTGATCATTCGATGTTGAATCATTCCCTTCATTTCCAGACAGTGATCTGCGAATCACATTTTTTTCGTCAGTGTCATCAGCGAAAGCCATCACAGACTTTGGGGGAATGAGAGCAGAAAAGAGCTCGTCGCTCAATTCAGAGGATCCCATTTCTGTTTTCAAGACAGCGGCCCCTTGACCATCAAGTAAAACAGCTTGATCGATCACAGTTTTGCTTTCGGGTAGGTAAGTGGCAAGTAAGACTGTCGATCCAGTCTGCCGGAGCAGACCGTCTTGACCGCATAACCCATGAAGAACGCGATGAGCCGTGTTGGAATCGAGAGAGCTAAATACATCATCAAGTAAGACAATGTCGCTTTCCGCATACGCGCTTCGCGCCATGGATACTCGCTGACGTTGGCCGCCGCTCAAATTAGCACCATTGGTGCCGACAAGGTGATCTTCACCAAGAGGGAATCGTGCAAGGTCCTCATCGAGACAACAAGCTCGCATCACCCTAGCAAACTTTGCACCGTCGTACGGCAGCTTCCCGATGACGTTTGCTCGAATGGACTTGTTCCGTAGCCAAACCGTCTGACCGCAATAGGATACATCCAGGGACCCAAGCTCAATCGACCCTTTTAGAAGCCGCGTCTCTCCAAGTACTGAACGTAAGAGGGTGGATTTACCGGAGCCAGTGCCACCAATCACTCCAGTCATCGATCCTCTTTTGATAGCAAAGTCAATATTACGAAGAAGAGGCTCCGACTTTCCTGACGGCGAGATATCGGCATGGCAGAAACGGATCATTATTTGGGTGCTTGTAGCTGGTGAAGGCACATTCACAGACGTAGACCGGTCATCCTGTCTTTCAGGGAGGAGTAAGAAGTTTTGAATGCGGGAGAAACAGCCCAGAGTGCTTGAAATCGCTGAGGCCGCGTGCAGAAGCGTGACAAGAGGTCGCTGTATCAAGGCCACAAGCGCCAAAATAGGATACACCTTGATCGCCTCCATGCGGTGATGGAAAGCGGTGCCGAAAAAGGCGGCTGCGATGACCAGAACAGGGGTGACCAAGTCGCCGAACACAAGCGGTCCATTAGACAAGGCTCGTAGCCGGCGGTAGCCCTTCGAAACTTCAATTTCGTCCTCTCGTAATCGCTGTAGAAGAGTTGCGACAGTTGGGCCCAAGCCGAGCATTTTTATGGCCTTGAGCTGAGGAAGTATCTTGGCGGTTTGTGCAACTCTGACCTCGATGCTCTTATTCCAACTCAGCAGATGAGGTGACATGAGCCGACCGATAAAATACGCAACGGCGGTAGTGGCAATAAGAGGACCCAGTACTGTCAATGCAGATACACCGATGCTATTCGACAGAAGGTAGATGCCGAGAGCGAGCTCAATTATGCCAATTGGGATCTCCAAGCATTGTGGGATACCCGTCATGATACCATCCAGGTCGGCACTCATTAAAGTCGCTGCGGCCGCATTTTTCGCTTCCGCCTCGACAAGTTTGTGCTCCTTGTGAAATAAGTGACCAATCAAACCACCCCTGATTATGATGGTATATCGGTTCATCTCGTGCGAAAAGCTGGCCTGAGAAAACGCGACTCCGAAAAGCACAATCGCCGACGCGGCGACCATACCGGCGCGCTCCTGCATATCATGAAGCCCTGTATCTTCTCCGCCAACCATGGTAATAACACGACGGAGCACAAACGGCTGCGCAAATTTGAAACCAGTCGCGGCGAAGCGCGTAATGACTAGCCAGAATACGCAACGCTTCCATGACTTGAGGCAAGCTTTCAGAAGCTCATTTTTGCCCACAGACGCTTTGTTGGAGGCAGACTTCCAATGTGCAGACAGTTGTCTGTGAAGGAGCGCTGGCGAGAAATCCGGGCCGAGATCCTTGAGGTGCTGCATAAGAATTTGCCCCCGATAGCCAGTCTGAAAAACGGGCTGGAGAAACAGGAACAGCATTCGCCCAAGCGGGCCACTTGTGGTTTCCTCGTCTGTGTTGTTCCGAACAGATTCGTCAATCAGCGCAGAGCGCTTGGATACTTCTTGCAACACGAACAAGACGAACTTGAGCACGCTGGCAGCTGCGGCCAGAGCACCCAGCGCCGACAACCCCGAGCGCAGGAACAAGCTGCGACTCCTTGCAGCATCCGTGAGGAGATTGATGAGAAGGAACAAGCTGAACCAAGCGGAGGACCGGATAGAGTACAAATGGTCTGCGTACACAATGCATCCAACACAGATGGCTCCGACCAGATCAAGGGACGCAGCCGCGAGAGTGGCGCTCGTATGTTGGGCGCTCGAAGTGGCCCAAAGCGCCAGGAATGCCGCTTGAATAGAAACCAAGAGGAAAACAACAATCTAAAGTCGAATAAAGATTATTAAAGGTTACAGTCTAAGGTGTGTGCAGATGATATTTTTGCTTACGAGCTTTGCCCATAACAACGTCGTTGTTCGAACACAGACAGGTGCCTTGCAGCAGCTGAGGCAGAACAAAAACGAAGCGACAACCACGAATGAAGATAGTCCCAAACTGAAGGTCGACTCTTCAAATTTGAGAGTGAAGTCGAAAATTGAACTTTCAGGGTCCCAAAATACTTGATCCGAAAGGGTTGCCATCTTACCGTCGTAGTGGCCGATCGCAGGGACAGCAGCCTGCGACCGTTAGCGAGACGATGGATAGTGTTGGCAGCAGATCTCCGTGACGGATTTCTGTAGCGACGGTTACCCAACTGCGGTGAGACGGACTTCGAACAAACTCAATGTTCTACTACTCTGGATGAAAGTTGAATGAATTACAAATTGAACCAACTGTACTGGAAAAAGGTCTAGTTTTATTCGTGTGTGGGAGCGACGGTTGGGCCGTCTTGCCATTGCATGCAACTAACACAGCGGGGGAAAAGGTGCGAACGAACTAACAAACAGTCAGTCAGGCTAGACATGGGCCTACTGCAGTGTGTAATTAACCAGTGGAGGCAGGTCAGAAGTACTTTGCGGTGCTGCATCCTGTGGCGCCTGGTCATCTTCTAAGTGGATGACCAGCAAAGCCTTATCGTACCAGCGTTTGCTTGATGCTCGCCGCCTGGCCAAAAGAATAATGTCATACTCCTAACTCCCGTCTCCCTGCATACCTTCATAAATATATGGCATCTAGTAGTTTTATCAAGGTCTGTTTACTGCAATCAATTCCAACCTTAGCAACGGTGTGCCAATTCTGTACACTGGAACTGTTGGTAGCATGCAACGGTCGCGACCAGATTCGGGCGGGGTCAGGCGTAATAACCACCCCTCCGTGGCGCTCTTGCTAGTGGATGCAGCTGCCTGCAGGTGAAGCCCAGCGATTCGTTTCGCCCAAGGTGCACCCAACGAGCCAATTAGGTGCTTGCCTTTGAAAGGCAACGTAGCCACTGAGTGTAGCAAAGCAGACAGGCTTTAAAAAGTAGCGATTGCAAGATGGAAAGGCGCAGGCCTCGAGTAATTGGATCAGTTTAGCACTGCGTCTAGTCCTGTTGACGAGCCTCGTGACTCGGAGTGCCAAAATCTGAAGGCGCCTGCTAGCTACACAAGGTTGGTTCGGCGTTGATACGTGAGTACTGTGTCGCACGTAGCTGCCATGCATGCAACTGGACAGGTCTGACAATCATGATCAAAAGGAAAGGAAGGGAAAATTGTATTTGCGTAGATGTATATACATGAATGTACAGAAATAAACAAGCATAGCTCTAATCATCACTGTCAGGAGAGTCAGGTTGCGGCCTAACTCCTGGGCGCAGCTCCTCGACTCCGACAATTGAGCCTCGGTACATCTCGACGATGCATTGAACGTGACGCAGACTGGATCTGCGATGGCCAATAGATATCATCGTGCAGCCAGAAAAGTATTCTTTCATGACTCTGTTCACAATCTTTTCAGTCGCAGAATCAACGCTACTGGTAGCCTCGTCAACCAAAACCACGCTGCTACCAGAATCTCGTTGCTTCACAATTGCGCGAGCTATGCAGAGCAGTTGAACCTGGCCCTTGGAGTACCCAACATCCTCGAGTATCGCTTCGAGACCTCCTTTACTGGCGAGAGGCACCCAGATATGGAGGCTTTTCAGCAGCCGCTCTAGGGCAGCGTCTTCCTGCTGCAGCTTTTCCTCGTCCGCTGCCGCTTTTTGTGTGCCTCTGTTCATTGCCATTGGCAGCAGGTTCATTCGAATTGTGCCCTGGAACTGCACTTGGTCTTGTGAAATTGTGACCAAGCGGGATCGCAACTCGCTTCGCCCAACAGATGCAATGTCAATGTCATCTATTTTAACAGTGCCTTCGTAGTCAAGAAATCCGAGCAGTGTCAACAAAAGCGAGCTCTTTCCACTGCCACTGCGCCCAGCAATGCCAACCCTCTGACCAGAGCCGATAGACATAGTGATACCGTCGAGAACAGGTGCAGCTTCAGATTCTGAGTTGTATTTCGCAGTAACCTCTGTGAACTCGATCCTGCCACTGGTTGGCCAGCGATCAGGCAACTCGGCTTGAGAAGTTGTAGCCTCTTGCGGTGTCAATCTTTGGAACTCCTCAAGTCTTGTCAAAGCACCAGATGAAGTTTCCAGTTTTGTCCAGTGCGTGATTGTCACCTCCATACTTTTAGCGAGAAGCAAAACGCCAATGAAGGCAAGGCCTATCGACGTTTCGGAAGATCCTCCTCGGACAAATAAAGCAAGACCAACAAGAGTAACACCAATGCATGCCGTGATAAGGCCCAAAACGAGTCCAAGCCATTGTTGAATGGTAAGCATCAGATAATATGACTTCTGTGATTCCTCTAGAAGCTGGAGCCCACGATTCGTGTTCTTTTCTTCCCATCCGAACGCTTGGATGTGCGAAAGCCCAGTTGCAGATTCTTCAAAAAAGGTGTAAAGTGGCGTCTTTGTCTCGAGATCGAGATGGCGAACTTGGCGTGATGTCCGAAGATAAAAGTGCTGAGTAAAATAAAGTATAACCAACAGAAAAGGGAAAATAATACCAAGGTAGGTAGCACCAGCAAGAATGACGCCAAGCTGCATAACGGTGTACGCGCCGGCGTAGAGAGTGCTGAAAGCGGCAGCGGGAAGATCTTTGGAGACCAATCGCATATCTTGGCTGTATAGGTTCAGAAAATGTCCCATTTCTGTTTCTCCCATGAAGCCGAGCGTGGCACCAACTGTTGTATCAACCAGGCTCGAGTGCACACCAATTGATGATTTTGGGCACAACTGGTTATACAATATGAACAAGCTTAGACAGCCGATGGCAGCTGTAACACATACCACCGATATGTATCCGATAAAATACAACGCGTCATCCGGATGTAGCTCGATCCAAATTCGGATGTAGACTGTTGGAAGAAGCTCACAAGCGGAAAACAGACAGACAAAGATGCCGTACAGGAACGAATGGAGCCGCCCAATCGGGTCGATGAGCAGACGATAGACGCGACGATTGCCTTTGCGCCTGACGTCAGCGTTTTGCCGTTGGGCGGGAGAGGCTTCCAGCTGAAGTGATCGGCGAATGGAGGCTTGTTCATTATTTTCCACAGAAGTCCGTACGTTGATGCTTGAATCATTCAAAACAGCCATGACAACGAGGGAAAATGGAGTGCCGGGTTCAGGTCTTGGACTCATTGTGGCCTTCCCTTTCTTCCCGTTGAAAAAGATCAAGTGCGTGCAGACATCTAGGCACTGCGACAAGTATGTGACAAGAATGACAGTGCACCCAGCTTGTTCAAATATGCCATTTCGACCACATAGCTGATGAAGGATGCATATGGCTGTCTGGCGGTCCAGAGAGCTGAAAACGTCGTCAAGAATCGTGACTTTGCTCTGTCTGTATGCTGCTCGCGCAAGCGCGACACGCTGCCGCTGCCCGCCGCTCAGTTTGCAGCCATTTGTTCCAACGACGTAGTCTGCGCCACCAGGGAGCCAGCGGAGGTCTTCTTCCAGAAAACAAGCCCGAACAACTCGGTTGAAGCGGGCTTCGTCATACATCTCGAGGCCAACAATGTTGTTCCGGATGGTCGTATCTGTGAGCCATACATTCTGACTGCAATATCCGATGTCCGAAGTGTCAACTTCCACAGAGCCAGCGAAAATTTCACTGTTTCCCAAAATAGCATCTACCAGAGCTGACTTGCCACACCCAGTTGGTCCAACGACTGCTGTTGTAGAGCGAGGCGGAAGCTGAAAATTGAAACCTCGCAGCAAAGGCTCCTCCATTCCTTTCTTGCCAATATCAGCTTGATGGAAGCGAACAAGACTCTGCTCCGAGTTCGCAGACTGATTGCCGTTTCCATCGGTGTTCACAGTACCATGCAATTCCACCCTGGAATCTTTCCTTTCTTTACTGCGCAGAAATGCTTCAATCCGTGCAAAAGAAGCGAGCATACTCGTTATGCTAGGGTATGCGTACAGCACTGCGGAGAGAGGAGCTTGAATCAGCGCGATGACAGTCAGCGCTGGAAACACTTTTGCGGCTGACATTCGGCCCTGGAAAGCGGAACCGAATAATGCGGCGGCGACCGCAACGACTGGTGTAAGCGCCTCCGCCAGAAATGCTGGCCCAAAGGCTAGTGCTTGAAAGCGACGATAGCCTTTTGATACTGCAACTTCTTCCACACGAAGCTTCTTCAAATAAGTGGAGATGGTAGGACCAAGTCCAAGCATTTTGATTGCTGTGAGGTGTGGCAGAATATGTGTTGTCTTAGCGATCCTGTTCTCAATGCTCTTGTTCCATTTTGCAAACCGTGTTCCTGTAGCCTGACCAATATAATATGTCATGATGCTGAATATTATAATCGGCCCAAAAACAGCAAACGAGGCACTCTGGATGAATCGATAGAGCACATAGATACCAAGAGCAAGTTCAATAGTACCACAGGGGATATCAAGGCAGACCGAGACTCCACTAACAATGCCCTCGATATCAGCCTCCATCAGTGTCGCAGCGGCTGTCTTTTTTGCTTCTTTTTCGGGCAGGTGATGAACTTTATCAAATAACAGAGCGATAAGGCCACCTCGAACACGGGTCTTATGTCGGTTCACGAGATGCCCGTACCTAGACTGAGCCACAGCCAGACCGAAGTAGACAAAGGCAGCGCCTACTAGCAGGCCGACACGTTTCGCAAAGCCGTACGGTTCATCATCTGTTTGGCCAACCATGAGAATAACTTGGCGAAGGAGGAATGGCTGTGCAAAGTTCAGTCCCATGACAATCAGGCGCGCCATGATCATGGGCAGAATGTATCTTTTCCATGCTTTCAAGCAAGCTTTGAACAGTTCTCGTGATTTCTCGGGCTTGCTTGGTTGCCGGGCGACCCATTGCTTTCGCAATTGCTGAAAAAGCACGGCTGGTGCAAATTCAGGGTCTAGGCGGCTGAGATGGTGCATCAGGATCTCATCGCTATACCCTTTTTTGAAGATGGGTCGCAAAAAGAGGAACAGTAGCCTGTTTAGCACGCCGCTTGTAGCTTCTAGACCCAGGGTTTCGCGGACATCGTCGTCAATGATATCTGATCGCTTGGAAATTTCTTCAAGACAGACGAGGCAGAGCTTCAAGGTAGCCGCCACGGTTTCCAGCGCCCCACGAATAGTTAAATCATCACGGATAAAGAAGGATCGACTACTCGTTATATCGGTGAAGGCGGAAGCAACTAGGTAAAATACCAGTAGTGGAGACGATCGGAAGGAGTGCCGATGCTCCTTGTAGACACAGGCCGCGATAGACAGGGCCGCAATAAAATCCATCGCCTCAGCGGCCGTCGAGGTATCTGTGCCATATTTCGTCAAAGCGATGGGAAACGCCAGAGATGTTCCTCGAATGGCAATTAAAGCAGAAGCGACTCCCTACAAAGTGTTAGTAAGATTGGGGTGATATAGTGAATGCTGGGGAACTCACTAATTTCGCCCAGAGAAGTGGGCCACACTTGATGTACACAGGTCTTGACCAGTAATAGAGAAAAAATAGAAGTGAAAGAACAATAAATATTGAAGAAAGCGAAATGCCAAAGATTGTCTCCTCGAATTTCAGAGTAAAGTCGAAAAGGTGTCTCTCTGAAACCCAAGAAGGCTGATCAGACGAAGTAGAAGCCATGGCTAGTGAGCTGTTGGGAGGTGGCTCGCTAGACGCAGCAAACAATCGGGCTGAAAACGATGCAGCGTCTTTACAGAGAAAACGATTGGCTCATGATCTTCGCGGTGCTCAAACACGATAGCGCCACACATCAGTATGCTCGCTCGCAACTTCGAACAGGCACTCAGATAAAGAATATGGCATATGGTGTCGCAAGAAGAGAAGCGCACAACCAACGTGAGAGGAGGGATATGTGCTTCGCTGAAATTAGCAGTGGCCGGCCACCTCGTCCTGTTCCCCCCTCCCGGCTCCCCGCTCCAGCTGCAGCTAAAATCAACCGCTGGCCAGTCAGATGAGATGGTGGGGAGGGGAGAGAGACAGGGCCATTTGCTTGGTAAAATGTAACCCAGTTCAAATACAGCCAGCATTTTGGGGCGTGGCTCTAGTTGCAGAAGTTGACGAGTGGCTTGCAGACCTCAAAGCTGGCGAGAGAATGGAATACCTTGCGAGTATAGCCCGCATTAGGTGCTCTTATTTAGCAGTCATCACGGCTGAGGAACTACCGAGAATTCGCACAGTGTTGTACGCGCTGTGGAACGCGATAGAGTATGGTCGAAGCATTTTACAGATCCATGAGAAAATTCAATGATCATATTCTATTTCTAATAGTAAGGTGGTGTATGTACAGAGTAAGATTATTAAATAGCAGATGTAGAAGTCCCGGCAACTGTCTGAACACCGATTGAACGCCAAAAAAAGCGAAAGGCACGCGCGAAAGTTGTATCATACTGGGTTGTTTCATACCCCGTATAATGTACAGCCCCGAGTGCAAGATAAATTTTGTCCGGTTTGTGCACTATTATCGATGTAAGAGGGCTGCCAACATGCAAGAAGAGCTGGGGGGGAATTTACTGGGTAGGCTCATGGCTATCTGAAGCAGGACCACCATAAAAGAAAGCACGCTGCCAGGCAAGGCGAAACGCATGTTCGTCTGTATGTTAGCACCTGGCGATGCAGAAGACAGTACATATGCTGGTGTATGTGCGGAAAACTTTGATTGGGAGCTGATACACGAGCATGGGGTTGACCATTGCCAAGGCAGCCCACAGAAATGGACAAATCGGGGTAGCACGACGGACAGCCTCCCCAGGCAATGTTTATCTGACAGCTCGAATTTGCAGACCCAGTTCTGAAATTTGCAGACTACCTTATTATGGGTGGCTTCTTGTATCACTCAGATGTACCCTTGAACCCAGGCAACTTGAGGACATTTCTGGCAGCGCTTCGTATAAACAATCCCGGGGCACGCTCGACGAAGGCTTGAGGTGCGCTGGCAGCGCTGTTAAAAACGACAGGCTACAAGCACCTCTCGAGGCACGAGCCGTGTTTAAGGCGCTGCAGGCCGTATTAGGTTCCATCGGGCGCTGCAAGAGGGCGGCGGATTGTGGTATCGTGCAGGTGGCGGGGGACTCTTGTAAACAGTAGTCACCACTGAAACAATGCTGGCGTGGTACAAGGGTAAGAGTGTATTTCACAGAGCCGCTGGCGAAGCGGGCTTCTCTTTACTTGTTGTCAATCGCGTTATCTCATATAGTGTAGGCAATAAGCATTTATATGGCCGATGCAGGAAAGCGACAGATGAGCGAGGTTCGCTTCTACGGTGAAAAGTACATCTTCAAGAGTGCCTGCCACCCTTTACAGAACAGAAGGGACATGCCGGCGTCTCACTGGGCTTGCCTGGCGCTCCTGCAAGCTGATTTAATAATGACACACCGCGGAAGGGTCCAGCCCGCTTGCTCAGCCTGATCTCAGGGATACAACCTGTGATGAACGGGTCTCGACCATGTCGATACAATTTTCCGCTGATGTGGTGGAGTCGGGGAGCGCCACGTCACTGCAGCGGATGAGTAATAATATCATGCCCCGAGAGGCCAGCGGGAGCGATCTTATGGCGCTCTGCGATCCAGCGATGTTCCAGGCGGATCCCCGCACTGAACAGCGCAAGCCTTCGCGGCCTGGCTACAATAAACCCCCCTGTTTAAGTGTCTCGCGCAGTACGTATCGACTCCAACACTCAAGCTTGCTCTTTTTCACACAATTCTGATAAATAATCTT
Source organism: Paracorniculantispora psalliotae (assembly GCA_002796755.1). Lineage (NCBI taxonomy): Eukaryota > Fungi > Ascomycota > Sordariomycetes > Hypocreales > Cordycipitaceae > Paracorniculantispora > Paracorniculantispora psalliotae. The sequence continues at coordinate 498,200 of PHFE01000022.1, read as the reverse complement.
AATATCCCAACACCAGAAAACAATACAGAATATATTTCTTATCCTTTTTCCCGATTTTTCTCATTGTTGTTGAGGCTTGGGTAGCATACCGCTACCTTTCGTGCAGAAAGTCTCGCGACACTGTACTTCTGCACCTAGGTGGTCTTGGTAACTCCTATTTATGAGCGGTGTTAAATTTTGGTTACGTGGGCTAACGAAGAGAGAGAAGTCTGCAAAAAATTGATTTGACATTTAGAGCTCCAAAGAGATAGCGTGTATTTGGACTATGTTGTCTATCATTCGTCCGCTTCGTCTTCTTCCGAGTCATCGCTGATGCGCTGTGGATCCACGATTTCGCCATGATACAGATGAGCGGCATGATGTGCGCCTTCGAGACCAGATTGACGAGCAGATAGTCTCAGAACTGTGCACGCTTGGAAGCTCGTCTGCATCACGTCATTTGCAATCTTTTCCCGCTCCGTGTCAAGGTAGCTAGTGGCATCATCCAGTATAACAACTTTCGCGCCCGTCTCGCGCTGTCGCAAAATGGCACGTGCAATGCATAGCAGCTGTGAATCCCCTTTTGAGTAGCCGATATCGTCAGCAATAGCATCTAGACCACCTGTGGTGACCAGAGGCATCCATATGTGAAGCCTCTTGAGTAGAATCTCAAGCTCAGCATCTCGGCCGTCATAAGTAGCGTGAAGCTTTTGCAGAGCATCGTTCATCGTGAACGGTAACAGATTCGTTCGAATTGATCCCTCAAATATCACTGGCTCTTTACCGATAGTTATGAGACGTGTCCGTAGGACTTGCGGTGCAACGGAAGAGATATCGACGCCATCAATTCTTGCTACGCCTTCGTATCTTACGAAGCCAAGCATCATGAGAACGATGGAACTTTTGCCACTGTCCAAGCGACCAGAAATACCGATGTGCTGACCCGGCGAAATCGATAGAGAGACGCTGGACACTGCGGGCACAGCATTAGCCCCCGGTGTGTAATATACCGATGCATTGAGCAGCTCAATTGCGCCCCTGGACGGCCAATCCTGTGCTACCTCTGCATCCGACGCAATACGCTCGAGAGATGCTTTCTGTTGGAATTCGCGCAATCTTCGCACAGCGTCGAGTGATGTGTCGAGGTTTGCGAACGCGAGTATTGCTTCGTAAAGAATGCGGGGGAAACTGACCGCGACATGGTATGCTAGGCCGACAGAGCTGGCGGTAGAAGAGCCCTTGACGAACAAAGCAGAAGCTGAAACTATGACAAACAATCCAGCCCCCAATACATCCGTGTAGCGGCGCAATTGCTTGGCCGCGGCGAACTTACGACCGTACGAAATTTGGCTTTGGGCGACCGCGTTTAAGCCGCTTTCTTGCCGCTGTCTAGAGGGGTAAAAGATGCTCAGACGAGTGAGGCCTGCGGAGCTTTCTTCAAAAAACTTGCATAAGGCAGTTTTGTTCTGATTGTCAAGCCGCCGCACCTCCCTCCACTCAGAGCAAAAGCGACGGGCGCGAACCACGATCAGAGCGCATACAAGAGGGAGACTAAACACGATGTAATTGGCCCCCGAGAGCACAATGCATACCATGAGCAAGGATGCGAATCCGGCATACATGATCCTGAGAAGTGATCTCGGCAGTCCTTTGGATATCGTAAGGTTATCTTCACTGAATAGGTTCAAGAGGTGTCCCTCATTGGACCGCTCGATGAACCCAAGCGTTGACCCTGCAAGAGTCTGCACGAGTATTTTGTGTAGACCGATCGATATTTGGGGTGATAAAATCACTAGTGTATTGAAATACACCAAAAAACTGACCAGCGAGGTGATCAAAGTCATGGAGGCGTATGTGGGATACCGAGAAGGATCATATGGATGAAACTGCATCAAATACTGCAGATAGAGATCAGGAAGGAGCTCTGCAGCAGAAAAGAAGAAGACAAGCAGGGTATGCGAGACCACTCTCAGCCGCCCAATAGGTCTTATTGCAAAACGAACGAGGCTCCAATCACCGATGCTTTGTGCCTCGTCTGATCGGGCACCATCAGACACGCTGTTCGCCTGCAGATATCTATACAGAGTATTCTGCTGCCTCTGCTCCACACCGAGAAGAGCATTGTTGTTTCGGTTTAAAATGTCCATTGCGTCGACAAAACGCTGATGATAGGGTTCAGTGCGATATGATCGGTCCAGAGTAGCGTGGCCTTGCCCATCCAACAAGATCAACTGGTCTGTCACCTCAAGACACTGGGGTAGTGATGTAACGACTACTATCGTGCATCCGGCTCGACGTAGAAGGCTGTCTCTGCCACACAACTGGTAAAGGATACACACAGCAGTTTCAAGATCGAGAGAGCGGAATACATCATCGAGTACCGTAATGCTGTGCTGCGCGTACGCTGCTCGGGCAATACCAATTCTTTGTCTCTGACCAGCACTTAAATTTGATCCTCGGGCCTCCACAAGATATTTGTCGCCGCCAGGAAGCTGCTCAAGATCATCCTCCAAGAAACAAGCACGGATGACTGCTTCATATCGTTGAGCATCGAATGGAAGGTTGCCGATGATGTTCTCGCGGACCGTGCCTTCCTGCAGCCACACCTCTTCTGCGCAGTACCCTATCTCAGTGGCATTGACTTGCACTGAGCCGGCATGTAGCTCACATTCACCGAGAATGGCGCGGATAAATGTCGACTTGCCTGCCCCGTGGGGACCAATCACGCCAGTCACAGACCCCTGGTCAAGTCTAATATTTACGTTGCGTAGAACCGGTTCCACAGCTGGCTCAGGCGAGATATCCGCATGGCTGAAGCGGATCGCGTCGTCAGGATTAGGCGTCGCGCTGATGGCTATTGGTGTATCCGGTGTGATTCGACAGTCTTTCTTCTCCGGTAAACACAGAAACGCTTGTATTCGAGCGAAGCATGGTGTAATGTTCATCATTGCCGCCATCGACGAAATGATGTTGGGGAGAGACGTATGAATGGTGAATATGACCGAAAGAAGAGGGAAAACTTTCGCAGCCGTCAATCCACTGTCAAAGTAATTGCCGGACATAGCCGCACCAATGGCGACTGCCGGGACACCCAGATCAGCCATGAGCACAAATATCGTGATCGCTGCACTGTAGGTTCCCAGTGGCTTCGATAGTTGGACCTCTTTCACTCGAAGCTGCTCTAGGAACTGACACACAGTAGGCCCCAAGCCGAGCATCTTAATTGCAGTCAGCTGTTGTATGGTTCTAGATGTGCTAGAGACCCTGTGATTGATGCTTTCGTTCCAACGGGTGAAATATTTGATCATCCTGCGCCCAAGTACGTAACTAAAAGCGGACGATAGAAGGATAGGCACACAGACAATTGAAGCTGGCGCATCAATAAGGCGTGATAGTAATGTACTCCCCACTCCAAGCTCGAAGATGGAGACTGGAATGGCCAGGAGCTTTGGAATATTGTCGATTATACCATCGATATCTGAGCTGACAAGGGCGACAGAGGCTGAATTTTTCGCGTCTCCTTCTGCCAGACGCTGAAGCTTATCCAGTTGCAAAGCAATGAGGCTACCTCGCAGACGTGCAGTATAACTGCCCATGATCTGAGAAAAGTGCTCCTGTGCGAGAGTGGTGCCCAAGAAGACGGCAATGCTACAACCAAATGCGACAAAGTTGTCTGACGTGGTGCCCGTCTCGTCGAATTGTCTTGCAACGGTTTCAATGATGTATCCAAGCACAAAAGGGTGGACACACTTCAATGCCGTCAAAAGAAGTCGAGAGAGTAGAAGAGGAAGAAGCAGATGCCTCCAAGTTTTGAGGCAGGCTATAAATAAATCCCGGTTCTGTGGAGGTCCTGGGAATTTCTGAAGGGTCCAGGTTTCTCTCAGTTGCTGAAGGAGAACATCAGGTTGAACTTGGCGATCCAGCTGGTCGGTGCCTCGCATGAAAACGCGCGCTTGATAGAGACTAACCAGCAGAGACTTCAGAGATCCAGGCGAAAGATATGATAAAGCTCTGAATATACCGGTATGTAGATCTTTGTCCACTTTATTTCTCAAGTTTTCATCGATGACATAATGCTTCTTCGATAAGCTCTGTAGCGAAATGGACAGAAGCTTGAGGGACGGGATCATGGCAGAATAGCCCCTCCGTGACTCCCCGAGTCCGGCTTCTCTCACATCCTGGCCGAAATCCGCGACAAGCAGTAGTGCAAATAGCGTAGAGGGATATACAGAGCGCCTGTGCTCCAGATAGGTAAGCCACACAACAATTAATGAGGACAACACCAATTTTGCAGAATCAAGACCAGGGTAGGTGAGAGCCTCTGACACTCGGAAAGCAACTACGCAAGTGGAAACAAGCTGATGAACATCATTTAGTTCCAAGGCCATTGAGGGTAATATAATCAGGAGAAAAACACCACTCACCAGTTTAGCCCACAGGAGTAAGCTCCAATGAATATATGTTGGCTCATGATGATAATAGTAAAACATCAACGCTGAAGCGGCCGTCAATGCAGCGGATGGGGTGAGAAACAATGCCGGAACTTGGAATTTCGCGAAGATATCAAAGCCAAACGCAAGGAGCGGCTGAGAAGGCCATTCTGATTCCATGACGGCAGCCATCGCGGAGTCCGACTCCCGCACCCAAGCTGGAAATGCTGCCAACGATCGCGTAGGAAACTTGAGCTGTTGAGTTAAACCTCTGCTATTTTTTCTCTGATCAACGCGTACCGTACGCCGACCTCGAGACTAGCTTGGCTTATGTCGGCGATATGCAGTAATCGCTTGGAATGGCAGAATGCAGGAAAAGATGGTGAAGGTTGCGGCGGGGTGTACGCATAGCTTCACGGCGACCACGCGCTGAATAGGGTCTGGCCGGGGTGCCGCCGGTCCCGACTGTCCCCCCACCCGCTCGCTCGCTGGCTGGTGGCTCGCTGGCTGGTGGCTGGGTACTTTGCTACAAGTATCGGACTAACAGAGCGTTACATCGGGCGCCGCAGCTGATTAGAGACGTTGGCGCTAATGCGACCGACGTGTACCAAAGCCTGGTTCTGTTGTTCCTGTTGCTGGATAATGCTACCGCGTCGTGGAGCGATTGAGACCCGGAAAGTTAACGCATCGCTCCGTTGTTGATTTCTATTAGTTGGCAGTGCGGTATTGCGGGCGGCACAGAGGCTGTAGTTTTTCACAGGACTCCCCAACTACAGGGATGTGTACACGCCTGCGACGGACTGTGTTGCAGGGGTCACCCGCTGCGTCCTCGAGAGCACAACGTTGGAGGTCCAGTTTAATAAGTGCTGCCCTGACAATGCACCGGCCAATGCGAGTCCGCTAGAATAGTGATTAGTACGCGATTGCCAACTGTTGCTGCTTAACGCCTGGCGAGACGTGAAATGGAGATTGGCGAACTGCTGCTCGTAAATACTGCCACCGAATTAATTCACCGGGCAAATTATGCCCAAAGTCCCTGATCGCCGCATGGCTGTACCGTGAGTTGTTCCCCACCAGATCGCAACTAATTACGTGTCACTACAATCTTACGGTGATGTAGGCCAGTATGAACGTAACTTGTAAATTAATCTAAGGACTATTGCTCCTCTTCTCCAGAGTCACCTTCTTCTCCGCCAGAGTCGGGCGCTTGCGCGATCTGATTCTCGCCGACAATGGCACCACGGCGGAGACGAACCACACGACTGGCACGCCGGAAACCAGATTGGCGGCTTGAGGTTCGCAGCATGGTGCAAGTAGCAAAATATTCAGCCATAACCCGATTTGCCACTTTCTCTTGTAATGCTGTGAGCTCGCTAGTAGCATCGTCCACGAGAACTACTTTGCTTCCGGTTTCGCGCTGTCGGATGATTGCTCTGGCAATGCAGAGCAGCTGCAGTTCAGCTTTGGAGTATTTGACAGCATCCAAGGCGGCGTCAAGACCGCCCTTTGTCACAAGGGGCGTCCAGATGTGAAGCCTTTTTAGCAATTGCTCGAGATCGGCATCCTGATATATACTGGCCAGCCCTCGATTAGAGGTATCAACTAGTATACGTGGAAGGAGGTTTGCGCGAACGGATCCATCGAGAACCACTTGTTCCTGTGCAATGGTGACAAGTCGCGATCGCAGTTCATTTGGTGCGATTGATGATATCTCGACACCATCAATTTTAATTGTTCCCCCATAATGAATGAACCCGAGGATGCCAAGGCAAAGAGATGTTTTTCCACTGCCACTGCCGCCGGAAATACCAACATGTTCTGCAGGCCGGACAGATAGTGATATTCTGCGGAGACATGGCGTGGCGCCAACACCGGGCGTATAGCATGCAAATACATTCTGAAGTTCGACCGAACCGATAGAGGGCCAGTTATCAGGGAGTGGCGCGTATTCGGGCTCGGTAGTTGGCAGCGACACCTCCGTCAGAGCAAAGACTCTTTCAAGGGAATCGAACGACAGATCAATATGGGCAAATCCAACAAAAGCCTCATAAAAAGATCTCGCGGAATTGAGGAGACCAAAATAAAATAGACCAATCGAAGTCTCACTGGATGCACCTGGTATCGACAAAGCGCAAGTTATTGTTACACCTGCAACCACTGCGACCATGAAGTCAAGAGAAAAGCGCACGCGCATTTCCGTGACATGCTTGGAGAAGAATGGATATTGAGAGTCAGCCAAAAGCTCCATTCCATGACGTAAATTATCTTCTTGTTGACCAAATGCAGAAATCAGCGTTGAACCAGTCGCTGTTTCTTCAAAATGGGTTTGAAGAGAGCGTTCAGTTGATGCTTCCCATTTTCGCGTCTCGCGTGAAGAACGCACGTATGAGCGACAAACAACAAGGACGTAGATGAAAAGACCGGGAAGCAATATCCAAGCGTATGGATTAACATAAAAGAGAATGGCAAAATAAACCACGGCAGAAAAGCCGGCGTATTGAGCTTTGAACAACGCTTGAGGTATTGCCTGTGGAAGAGCCATCATATCAGTGCCGAACAAACTCATCAGCTCGGCAATCTTCGGTGCATTGACAAAAGCGAGCTGCGAGGATCCAATTGTTGCGCGTAACAACCTTTGGTGGAGATTAATCGAGGGCATAGAGCCGAACAAGCGGTGATTCGCCCAATCAGCCAAAATCCCGAGAGAAATGGGTACAAGTTGAACCGATGCGTAGTAAGGAAAAAGAGTCGGCGTTCTCGGGAATGACGCCGTCCAAAACGCCAGAGAGACGTCCGGCAGGAGTTCGGAGGTGACAAACAACAATAAAAGAAAAAGGTTTAAAAAAGCCCAGAGATGTCCAGCTTGGCGAATGAGAACAGCATACAGTTTCCAACGGCTGACAAGAGGGTCCCGCACAGCACTCCTTGAACCCGGCGCGCCAGTTTGTAGGTATCTGCGCATCGCGTTTTGCTGTTTTGTTTCCAGGCTCACGGGAAGATTCCTGTTTTTGTTCAACTTTGATAACGCATTCATAATTCGTCGTGGGTGAGGCGGCTCTCGATAGGTGCGGTCCAGGTTCGTGTGGCCTTGTCCGTCAAGGAAGAGTAGCTGATCCACGACTTCGACACATTGTGGCAGTGTGGTAGCAACTAGGACTGTACACCCAGCTTGCCTCAAAATGCTATTTCTTCCGCATAATTGGTGAAGAATGCAGATCGCAGTTTCTTCATCCAGAAACCGAAAAACATCATCAATCAGCGTAACAGTGCACTGCGCATAAGCCACTCTCGCAATTGCTACACGGTGCCGCTGGCCGTCACTTAAATATGATCCATTGGCGCCAACACCGAATTCTGCACCGCCAGGTAGCCATTCAAGATCCTCTTCCAGAAAAGCTGATCGGGCAGCCCTGAGAAATCGTTCTTCGTCGTACTCCAGTTCACCTATTATGTTGGCGCGGATAGTCGTATCTTGAAGCCAAGGCTCTTCGCTACAGTAGCCAATCTCACAAGATTCCACATGAAGAGACCCTGCGAGTATTTCACTCCTGTTCAACAAACCATTCAATATGGTCGATTTCCCAGCCCCGGGCGGGCCAACAACCCCTGTCACAGAGCCACGGGTCAATTCGAAATTCACCCCTCGAAGAAGCGGCTCGCTCCTACCACTTGGGGCGATATCAACATAGCTGAAGCGAATGATAGGGTCTGGCTGCTCTGTTGAAGTGTCTTCTTGAGCTTCGCCATTGTTTTCCGATAACAATCGAGTTTCCGCTCTGTCTGCAGTAGCAAGAAACGCTTGTATTCTAGAAAATGAGCTGAACAAGCCCATCAATTGGCGTGTTGAGTGCAAGATGACGACAGTGGCTCGTTGGATAACCATGGTACTAGCAAGTGCTGGAAATACCTTTGATGCCGTCATCTCTCCATTGAAAGCGCTTCCAGCTAGCGCGAGGCCGATAGTTAATGTTTGAGGACCAAAGTCTCCCAGGGCACAAGGTATTCCAGCAAGGTTTCCATAAAGTTGAGCGCGGTTAGAAATGGTAATTTCCACCTGTCGAAGATGTTGCAAGTAGCAGGTTAGGGTGGGCCCTAAACCGAGCATTCTTATAGCCGTCAGCTTCTGCAATACGTTGCTGGTACTGGCAACTCTCGCACTGGCAGCCCGTTTCCAGTTTTCTTGCTGCTTCCCTGTCAGGCGCGCAAATTGGAAGAAGATCATAGTGCCCAGTACCAGCGGAGAACAAGCCCATATCATCGACACCTCAGTGAAATGTGCCAATAAAGAGCTTCCAAGGTAGGCTTCAAGCAGAGCGAAAAGAACTTCCAAGCATTGTGGTATTCCTACAGCTATACTTTCAATGTCGGCATTGATCAGTGTGGCTGACGCTCTTTTCGAATCCTCTTCAGCAAGTGTGTGAAGCTTGTGGAGCTGGAGAGAGATGAGACCACCTCGCACGCGGGCGGCAAACACGTTGATGAGATAAGATGAGCATGCTTTGGTGACCGCAAGACCAAAAAAGATGAAAGAGACAACGAAAGCGATGCGAAAATTTTCTAGTGCAGCATACCCATCGTCAGATCCAAGGCCAACAGCTCTAATGACGCGTTGTAATGCAAATGGTTGAATGCAATGAAAGCCGCTGACAGCCACTCGACACACCAGTATCGCTGGGAGAGTGTAGATCCAAGCTCTAAAGCAAGCAATAAAAAGGGCACCCGACCTTAGCGATGAATCAGCTAGAGTTGGAGGCCACTGAATACTTATTTCTTCATGAAGCACTGCTGGTTGCAAATTTGCAGCCGAGGATTCGCCCCCGTGTATCAGGACTCGCAGCGCACGCCCAATTTCCAAAAGAGAGTCGAAGAACAGTGAAGTCAACTGTGGAAGAAACCCATAGCTTCTTTGTTGAAAGGCAGAACCTATTCTCTCATCCGTAGCAACTGGTTGCTTTCGCATGTGCTGAAGTGTGAGAAGAGCTAGCTTTAAAACGATTGTCACAGGGAGCGACGCATTTGATCGAGCGTCTTTGCTGATTTCGCTGGATGAAAAATGGTTTGTTAAATCGTAGGCGACATCGAAAGTTAGACAAGCCCCGAGGAGAATGGAGGGTTCAGCCGAGCGCCGATGCTCCATGTATATGATCCCGGCAGTTGCTACTGCTGCTAGCAGTTCAACAGCCAAGCTCCAGTCAGAAGCCATGTCGGAGGGATTTACGTATGCAGATTTGATTGCAATCAGCAACCCCGCGCCTAGCTTGAAAATAGTCAGACGTCTGATGAAGTTGAGGGGATAAATGTACTCACCATTTTCGCGCACAGGAGCCGGCTGTTGGGGAAAAGCGTTGGGGTTTTGGCGTAGTGATAGATAACGAACGGTGCCGCAATTGACCAAAACACAGAAGACGCCGAATCAATAAAGACTGCATGGCATCTGGCACACATATTCAAATTTGACCCAGCGCTCCGCCAGGCCCAGCTCAACCATTCTATCGCAGTCATGGTGGCGGATGTGTTGCTGTAAGATGCCGCTTTCAGTAGCGACAAGGAGCTCCCAACATCCGGTATGAGCAAGTCGAATGTGCTGTAATGTTGTTGTGAGCAACCGCCGTTCGCGGCTCAACGAAAGCACGATTCAGTGGTGGTGTATGGAAGAAGGTCAGAGGAACGACAGCAGAGAGGGTAGCGGGGGCCTCGCTTGACGACACTTCACGCCGGCCTCTGGTCCTCCAAAACTGGGGCGTCGCTCACCCGGCGCGGGTTGCATCACGCTGGAGGCTGCCAGCTCTGGTGGGGGCAGCCGCAGCGACTAGATTGGATTTGTCCCCAGCTGCAAGGATGCTTGAATCCATTCAAGGTTTGGATCGAGCCTTCTATTCAATCGCTTTCCTGCTTTGCTTTGGCTTCTGGATTTGTTTTCGCCTTTGCCCTCCTCCGAGCTCGAGCTGCCTCTAGCGAAGAAACAATTTAAATACGGTATGTCTGTTTTCTCTTTACTCAACTATATCATATTACATTGGCAACAAACAAGCAGACACGATGCATTTAAAAGCCAGCATTCAGCGCCTCTACTATCATTGTTATGGCGTATCTCGAGACCCAAGGAGCAAGAGTGGAATGGAACCCAGCGGTTCTGGCACGCGACATGGCGGCGCGCCGCGAGCGCAGAGTTCTCCATAGAGGCGATAAATTGTGTAATAGTCTTTGAACTACGCGTAAGATATACGGCAAACATAAACCTAATTCATATTTTTATTTTATTTTTGCGTCAAAGCAACTGTCTGATGTGTATCCTTGGTTAAATATCACGACTGTTGATGTACTCGATAAACTACAACTTTACTCCGCAGCTCTGATGGCTGCTGCTAATGAATCAGCCTTCTTCTTCCTCTTCCTCTTCAATCTCTGATTCGGATTCAGCGTCTATTTCATCTGAATCTACGGCCACGCCACGGCGCAGATGAACGACAGCAGTCGTACCTTCAAGGCCAGATTCGCGCATAGAGCTTCTCAGCACAGTACAATCGCAAAAATATTCTCGCATAATATCATTTGCAATTTGTTCTTTCTCCACACTGAGGCAGCTCGTCGCATCATCGATGAGGATGACTTTAGTTCCCGTTTCGCGTTGCCGTACAATCGCACGCGCGATACAAATCAGTTGATTGTCAGCCTTTGAATAACCGACATCGTTGATCCTGGCATCCAAGCCACCTTTCGTAGCAAGAGGCAACCAGAGGAACAGTCTTTTCAGCAATTGCTTTAATTCCGGATCCCTTTGCCTATCAGTCACAGGACCTGAGCTATTCATAGACAATGGCAGTAAATTCATTCGCACCGTTCCGTCGAATATTACTGGCTCTTCCGTGATTGTGATGAAATGCGAGCGCAGCTTGGCAGGGGGCACCGACGAGATTTCAATACCATCAACAGTAATTCTGCCGTGATATCTAATGAATCCCAGCAGAGTCAACAGTAGGGCGCTTTTCCCGCTTCCGCTGTGCCCGGCGATACCAATATGTTCGCCCGGCTGGACTGAGATGGAAAGCTCCAAAAGAGTGGGTGTTGCCATTGCGCTCGGCGTATGATACGCGCGAACATCTTCAAGTTCAATTGCACCTGCGAAAGGCCAGCTGGGTGGGACTTCTGCGTCTGAATCAACTGCGTCAACCGATACCGTTTTGGCAAAATCTTGAAGTCGCTGAAAAGCGCCTGAGCTCAGGTAGATCCGCCGTAAGGCCTGAACAGCGACATCCAAGGCTCGAGGCATTATTAAACACTGAACATAAATATTGGCTATCCAGGTTTCATTAGAGGAGCCTCGTATGAACAGGGCTGATGCCGTAAAAGCACAGATAATGCTAGCTGTGAGAAGATTCTCACCAAGGTGCAGTCGATTGGAAACCAGAATGTCAGCATAGTAAGGCTGGAGACTTGCCGCTAAAGCCGCCATTCCTATTTCCAGATCGATTTCTTGACGTTGAGAGGCACATATGTTTGCTAAGCCCAAAGCAGTCTCTTCGAAGTGAGCATCGAATGCTGCTATGGCCTCGGCGGCGTGTTTCTGGGTTAGCTCAGAGTCGGTAAGGAACGTTCGAACGATAGACAAGGCTGCGATTATAATGCCAAAGATGGGGAAGAGCATGTACTCGGCACTGAAGACAATATTGCATATCGCAATGGCAAACCAGACTCCTCCGTAAAAGAGATGGGCCAGTGCACGAGGAAGGTCTCTGGTCATGGTGATTGTATCTTCGCTGCACATCTTTCCAAGATGAGCGAGGCCTGTTCTTTCGTAAGAAGCCAACTTTGATTGAGTCGCCGTCTGGACCAGCATATTGTGGAAATAAAGCCAGACACGAGGTGCGATGATGCCGTGATGGGCATAACGTGCTGCTGCCACAACCATTAAAAGACAAACATGTGTTATGGTATGCGAATGCAAGAATGTCGCATCACCGGGATATAATCCAGCCCATACTTGCAAAAACAGAGACGCAAGTTGCTCCGCTAGGGGCAAAGCGGACAACGCTGCCACGTCCAAAATTGCCGTAGTCCAACTGACGGAAGAGAGAACAAATGAAAACAGCTGCCAACCGCCATGATGCTGCTCCGGGAATACTGAGTTTGTATCAGGCGCACTTTCAGGCTCTAAATATCGTCTCATGGACCGCAGATGTCGTTTTTCAGTGACATTTGAAGTATGACCGCTTAGGGTATTTAATGTAATCAAGGCTGCTGTTACCCGTCGGGCATGTGGGGGTTGGAGATATGTGCGATCAAGAGTAACGTTGCCTAAGCCTTCAAGAAAGAGCAGTTGATCGACAACATCCATGCATTGCGGCAGAGATGTTACCACGAGCACAGTGCATCCTGCCTGACGAAGCAGGCTGTTGCGACCACAAAGTTGATGCAAAATACAAATGGCAGTTTCTGAGTCTAAAGACCGAAAAACATCATCCAGAAGTATTATTTCATGCTGTGAGTATGCGGCTCGGGCGATGCCTATGCGCTGGCGTTGACCATCAGTTAAGTTGGAGCCACCCATCCCGACGACAAACTCGTCACCACCTGGCAGCCATCGTATGTCTTCCTCCAGGAAACATGATCGAAGAACCCTCCTATATAATGCGGCATTATACGGAAGGTGTCCGATGATATTATGGCGTATAGTGTTGTTACTTAGCCAGACATTTTCGCCACAATATCCAATCTCGGTATCATGGACATGAAGTGACCCGGCTAATCTTTCACACCTGCCGAGTATGGCTTGCAAAAGCAACGATTTACCAGCGCGTGTTGGGCCGACAACGCCAGTGATAGATCCTCGAGCAAGTGCGAAGTTGACTCTTCGAAGTACGGGTTTGTTCAGTCCGCTTGGAGCAAGATCCACGTGAGCGAAGCGAATGAGATCTCCAGCATTTGTGGTCGATTGGCTAGCCGAGGAAGAAGAGGATATCAGTCTACCATCCTTCCGCTCATCACCGTTTAAAAATTGCTCGACCCTCGAAAGGCATGATGCAAGACTTATGAGCTCAAAGCTCGACCTCAGAGCCGTCACACAAGCGGTATTAAGTGTTTCGGTAATGGAGGACAAGGTGAAAGCCTTAACTATAGGCATCCCGCCAGTAAAGAACCCAACGTGATCGGCAACATGATATGCGACGAGTGTTACGCCAAAATCTGCGAGTAAAATACTGACAGCATATATTGTGTCAAGAAACTCATGGACCAAGACAGCGCCTGCTTCTGACATTCGAAGTTTGTGGAGGAGAGCGCACGCGGTCGGCCCGAGACCAAGCATTTTTATGGGCGTCAGCTGCCGAAAAACTTTAACCGAAGTTGCAATTCTTGTGGCAGTAACTTCGCCCCAATTCTGGACACGACAAAATATGTATTGGCCAAGAAGGAAGTTCATCAGCGCGGCAAGAATGAGCGGCACGCAGACTGTCGTGGCCGGAGCATCCAGGAAGAATGAGAGCAGCGAGAGGCCAAGCGTAACTTCAATAACGACAATGGGGGTCATGACAAGTTCTCTCATATGCGTGGCAATAGTATCGATATCAGACCTGATTGTTGATGACGTGGACACCTTCAGAGCGCCTTCATCCGTCAATAGATATAGCTTGCGCAATTGAAGCGCAGTAACACCGCCACGTAGTCGGGTGACATAGCCATGCAAATGATGCTCGAATCTCTCTTCCGCTAAAGCGATAGCCAAAAAAACAAAAATAACGGCAGCGAACAAAATGCAGCGTTCGTTAAGATCATCTGAATCAGGGGACCTTAGACTGACAACTTCTGCTAGCCGAGAAACGATGAATGGATGGGCGCAGTGGAGAACAGTTACAGCGAGCCGAAAAACAAGGGCACGCAAGAGATTCCATTTCCAAGCTTTCAAACAGGCAATGAGAAGACTTGTCGATTTTTTTGGATCCCTACTGCCCTGCGGCTGCCAGTACCGCATTAACTGTTCGTAGTGGATCTGCGGGTGCAGCTCAGCGCGAAATGGTTCGGAGGCTGGTGCTGGCCGACCGCCTCCGCTGAGAAGGGTTCCGCAGATATTGCCCAGCAAGCCACCAAAAGCACCAATAGCATCCTCGTCTGATAGACTCCGGCGAAATTCATCATCAATGATGAGATGTTTTTTCGGTACGTCTTGCAGCGCAACCAGAGCGAACTGTAGGGCTAGCTGGAGCGCGACAGCCTTGTTGAGAAGATAGGTTCTGAGAGAGCTGTTGATAGCGTAGAAGAGACGCCATTTCTCAACACCGTCGAGCAGATACACGATCAGAAACAAGGCATATAAGGTGGAAGAGCGAACAGAGCGCATATGCTCGGTCTGGATAAGCCCTGCCACCAGCAATGCAGCGGCAGCATCCAGGACCAGCTGAATGGTAAAAGGGCGAGAGTCCAGCAAAAACAGTGCCACCTTGATCAGGGCCACAGAAATCCCAAGAAACTGATAAGCCACACTGGATTAGCTCCTGTACCATCCGGAAGTAATCCCTTACACACCTGCTTGGTCCACAGAAGAGGGCTTGCGCGCATGTAAATCGGTTGACGGCGGTAATAATATAGCGTGAATGGCGCGATTGCGACAGTAATAGTTGAGAAGGATAGCAGGTGAAATGTTGAGATGGACTCAGGACCCAGCATGGCGGCTGAGTCGCTATGCGAACTTGACGCGGATTGTTCCACCATGGTTGCCAGTTAGCCGGGGTTTTCAGTGCGCTCTGGCAGATCACAGTGGACTAGTTGGACGATGAGGGCATTTCCGTCAAGTTCCGCGCGTACATGTGTTCTGCTTCGTCGGTCAGAGCAACGGTATCAGGACGCCCACGAGCAGAGTTGAATGCAGTATGAGTTGAGAGAGGAAGAAAAAAGTCGGCTGCCCGGTGGGGGCCGCGCTCAACTGAACAGTGCCATGGGCGGTTGTGCCGAGTTCACAGGAGGTTGCATCGCGAAGCAACGAGGCGTCCGCACTATCATATTGCCAGCTTGCCAGCCAGTCAGACGCCCCAGTAGCCCCGCGGTTCCAATCTCCTCCACTCACACACACAGCCTCGTTATTAGGCCCAGCAGTTGCAGAGGCTATTTTTGCTCAGCATCACTGGCAATCAAGGCGAGCGAAGAATAGAAAACCACATTCAGTCGTTGCGGGTGTCAAACTGACTGTCGCAGGCCGCTGGAGCAGAGGCGAGGCACGCTGTCTTGCAACGATCATCGTATCGTCGGTGCACGGGGCAAAAGACCTCCGACCCGCAGCTGGTAGGATCGATGGAGGCCAACGGAGCACTAGCTGTAATAAGATACAGGGATTCGGCGGAAGACACCCGAAGCAGAGAGTGGATGGATGGTGGTGGTGGGGATGTCCTGGTGCTGAACAACCCTTCCCCAAACCCTTGTCCCAAGCAGCCTGCACTCCGGAGCAGACAGAGTCGTGAATCATGGGTGAGCTTTTTCACAAGATGGATTCGAGGGGGGGAACAGTCTAGGCTCAGTATGTATTGAATGATTGCTTTGACATCTCGCGAGAGCTATGCCCAAACTCATACTAAAATCGTGTCCCCGGTCGTTTTATTGATCGGTTTTATTGATCGTGATTGCTGGTAGTGTAATTGATAGCTGTGAGACTGTGGGAAATAAATGAAAATTCTCCTTTGACTTTTCTTGGGCGGTTACGGCTATGTTGGCATTACTAGTAACTGGGATTTTGCCATATGTTCGTTATTATATGTAGCATCTACATACATGCAACCCTGTCATGTACCACCCCGTGCGTGGCAGCGTCGAACGTAAATACAATCTCCATCAGCCCAAATACCCCCTATCATAAACATGCCCCAACGACGGATACACCGTAATCAGATCTGGATACTGCCCAACCCGCACTTCTCCCGCCTTCACGCCATTCCTATCCTTTGCGAAGACATCCGCGCCTGCCTTTATCAACAACCGCGCATGTCTCCCCGCGCCGCGCGACCTCGCCCAGTGCAGCGGCGTCCTCTTCTTGTCATCGCGCACGTCCACATCCACACCCAGCGCTATCAGCGTCTCCAGCCCGCTCGTGGGTTCCTGCCTCCCGGGCACGGCCACGGCCACCGCCAGGTGCATCGTGCTCACGCGCACTGCGTGCCCGGCGCCCACCACCGACGACGTCGTAATCTTGCGCAGGGCGGTGACTGCGGCGCCGGCACGCACGTGCAGCGCAAGCAGCGCCGGCGAGCCAAGCCGTAGCGCCCCGTCCACGGGCAGGAAGCCACGCGCGTTGCGGGCGTTGGGGTCGAGGCCGAGGGCGAGCAGCTGCGCGGCGGCGCGCTCGTCGGCGCCGCCCTTGTCGATGCGGATGAGGTGGAGGAGCGTGTTGCCGGCGACGTTGACGTGGTAGACGTCGGGGTTGACGGAGAGGAGCAGAGGTAGGCAGTTGTAGTGGTGGTAGCGCAGGGCGCGGAAAACGACCGTCTCGCCGTGGCGGTCGACAGCGTTGATGTCGGCGCCGCGACGGACGAGCGCGCGGATCATGTACGGCGAGATGCGGTTGCGCGCGTAGCCGCCCACGGCGTCGAAGAGCAGCGTTCGGTACTGGCCCGGGTCCATGTCCATGCCCGCCTCGACGAGGACGGGCTCCATATGGCTTCCTTCCCACGTGTTCTGCTTAGCGAGATAGACAGCCTTGAGCTTGTCCTTGTCATTGCTCAGATCCACGCCGTTCTCGAGCAGGACAAGTAGTACTTCCACCCTGACTTGATGATTTATAGTCCAGTTGTCCAGTATTCTCTTGAAGAGCGACCAGTGGCCGTCCTCTGCGGAACTCGGCCCCGCGCCTCGTGCCATGAGCAGTGCCGCGACGTCGCGGGAATTGGCGGCGCACAGCACAGATCTCATCTCGTCCTCGTCCAGGACGGGCTGTCCAGCCTCTTTCTGAAAGATGGGGTCGTCGAGAACCCATGTCAGCTTGGCCGTGTCTCCGCTTATGGCCGCTGCTCTGGCGATTTCGAGGCGGTTGGCCAGGATCTCCGGCGGCAGACCGCCAGACGCGGCAAACATCTTGCAGGTCTCGAGGCGGCAGCCGACCAGCACGCTGCCGAGACCAGACGATCCGTTGATCGATCCAGAGCGCGGGTCGGCGCCGTGGCGGAGGAGGAGCCCGACGAGGTCGTCAAGGCCACGCTGTGCGGCCAGAGCCAGCGGCTTTTCGTAGGGCCCAATCATGCCAGACGCTGGCGCACCACGCTGTAATAGAACCTCGCTCATGTTGTACGCGTTGGAGCTTTCCTTCGCAATGCGTGTAAGAACCTTCCAGCTTTCATAGCCTTCATGCGCTGCGCCCGCATCGAGTAGTATCCGTAGACCGACCGCGCTGTTGCACTGAACGGCAAAATCTATTGGCAGAACGCGATTGGGCCCGCCTCTCCTCTCTACGAGACGTTTGCTCGCCGTAATGAGCAGCTTTACCACTCTCTCATCGTCGCAATCTCCTTCCACAGCTCCATGGAGAGCCGTAAGCTCTCTGGCGCCGCTCAACACATTCACCCCCGTCACCGGCATACTCAGCAGATACTCAACCACATCCGCGTGGCCGTACCGACTTGCCATGTACAGCGGACTGTAGCCTTTAGAGACCTCAACCTCGTCGGAGAAACGCGCAAGCTCCGCCATGAGGCCCGGCCTCGCCAGGAAGTCTTTGACGGTGTCGAGCCGTCCATAGCGACACGCCAGCACAACCGTCTCTATCGTGATTCTGGTCCCTGGCTGCCGCAGCACGCGCTGCAGCGTCTCGTCGATATCATGTTTTAGGGCGTGCGCGAGGGCGCGCTTGCGCTTCTTGTTCTGCCGGTAGAGAAAGTGGTCGGTGAAGGCGTACAGCGGGCGACAGGTGCGCAGCAGCGCGCTGAGGCCGTGGATGGAGTCGCTGGCCTGCGCAATCTGCTCCAGCACCTCTAGAGGAATCTCGGCCGCGGACACCATTCTGAGGTTATGACTAGCTGGAAAAATCGTAGAGGCAGAAACAAGTCGTACAGTTATCATAGGGAAATGTGCTGCTTTAAAATCACTTTTGCTTGTCCCGAGCCTTGTGTCGTCTGAGTCCAGGCTGGCGGCTGTGCAGTTAGCTAACCGGGGCCGTGGGTCGGCGTCTTGCGAGGCAGACCGTCGAGTTTCATAACCGAACATTACATCATGAAGAGAGAAGATGAATAAATTTATACTAATGCTGAGTTGAATTAAATCGAATAGAGTACAAAATTATTTGCTTTTACATCTCACGCCTCCTTTCCGTGCCACAGCGCTCGGAATCGCCCGTCCTCCTTGGCAAGCAGCTCCTCCGGCGAGCCCATTTCCACCACCTCGCCCGCATCCAGCAGCAGCACCGTATCAAACTTTTCCACCGTATTGAGACGGTGCACGACGGAGATAATCGTGTGCTGCGCAAACTGGTCTTCCAGAATCTTGACCATCAGCTCCTCCGTCTGCTTGTCCACCGTGCTCATGGCCTCGTCGAGCACGAGGATCGAGCTCTCGTCCTTGCTCGCGAGCGCGCGCGCCATGCACACCAGCTGCTTCTGGCCCTGCGACAGCTTCAGGTCGGTCGCGTCGCCGTCGAGGCCGCCCTGGCCTTCGACTACGTCCCAGAGCTCGACCGTTTTGAGGTGATTGATGAGCTTCTCGTCGTCGAGCTCGTCGCGCTCGTCCGCGGCGGGTTCGGCCGTGTTGCGGATGAGATTGGAGCGCAGCGTGCCGGGGAGCAGCATCGGCTCCTGGGGGATGCAAATGAGGCGCGGGCGGAGCACGTTCTGGGCAACGTCGGTAATGTCAACGTCGTCAATCGTGATGGAACCGGATTCAAGATCGAGCAGGCGGAACAGGGTCAGCAAGAGGGATGACTTGCCACTACCGGTACGGCCGCAGATGGCCACTTTCTTGCCTGGTTGGATGTCCACGTCAATAGAATTGAGTGCACGGAACGCTGGGCTGCTGCCCTTGGGCGGGTAAGAAGCTGTGACCGAGCTGAAGCGGACAGCGCCCTTTTGCGGCCAAGCCGAGGGCAACGCGCGTGGATTGACCGGCGGCGCCTCTTTCGGCGTTTTGGTCTCAAACGTGCGAATGCGTTCTACAGATCCGAGCGCGGTCTCTGTGCTGGTGAAGCTAGTAATGAGCCAGTTCAGAGACGCGCCCAGCGTCGTGACGTTGGTCAGCGCGACAGCCAGCGATCCGGCGCTGGTAGACGACGGGACTGTGATGCAGATGATGATCAATAAGATGCAAATAAAAGCGACAAACACATCAAGCGTGAGCCCCAGCCACAGCTGAATGATGCGCATCATGTAGTTGGGTCGCATCGTCTCGTCGAGTAGCTGCATGCCCTTGTCCTGGTACTGCGCCTCCCAGCCGTAGGCCTGCACGGTAGCGACGCCGTCAATCATCTCGATGATGTGCGTGTTGACAGGCGCCGACGACTGCAGATCCAGGTACCGCAGCTGCCGGGAAGTCTTGAGGTAGTAACTTTGCAAAAAGTAGATGAAGGCCATCATGGGCAGGATGATGACGGCCATGTACAGCGATCCGACAAGAATGAGACCCATGAGCGCAAACAGCCAGATGACGGCCATGAGGATAAACGTGAGATTGAGAGGCAGCTCCAGATCAATCTGCTCGATGTCTCGGCTGAAGCGATTGACGAGGTCACCAGGCGGTGTGGCGACAAAAAACGAGAGCGGTGCGCTCATCATGGCCTTGAGCAGTCGGGTGTGCGACCGTCTGAGTCCCATGGGGGCAATGCACAAGAGAGCCACGTAGATAGTACTCAGCATGAAGAAGACTTCCATGATGTTGACGATAAAGAACACGGTGTAGTAGTAAGCTGTGTTGATCGGCTCTGGGGATTCGTTGGCCTCGGTCCACCACTTGAGCCACAAGTTGGGCACGACCGGCCACGCAGAGGCGACAGCGCAGAGAACACCAAAGGCCAGAACAAGTTTGCGATCCAGCATGTTGAGGTAGTACGAGTACAGCGTAATGTCGCCCGACTTTTGAATCAGCAGCTTCTCCTCATCCCTCTTCTCAGTATCTGTGGTGGCATCAGGGCCGCCTTTTTGAGAATTGGCACTGCTGGCGTTGGCAGTCGTCTCACCGTCTGCAGACTTGTGGCTGGTCGAAATCAGCTGCGCAATGTTGGTCTTCTCCTTGAGCTCGTCCAGCGTGCCCTGGACGACGGAGCCCGGGCCGTCGTCGCCGATGAGAATCACGCTGTCCGGCTGCTCAATCAGATGAAGCGCGTGCGTGGCGAGCACGACCGTGATGCCTTGCTTTTGCAACAGACCAGAAGGCCCAAAGACTTGATCCCACACAAGCCGTTGCGTGGCCCAGTCGAGGCCGCTGAGGACATCGTCCACGAGAAGGATCGGCTTGCGGGAGAACAGGCCACGGGCCAGCGACACGCGTTGCTTCTGGCCACCGCTGAGGGACACGCCCTTGGTTCCGACAGTGGTCGCGTCGCCTTGCGCAAAATCTTCAAAATCACGATCCAGGCCGCAGGCAGAAACGACTGTTTTGTACCATGGCTCATCGGGCGGCGAGTTGGAGACAATGTTGTCCTTGGCCGTTCCGCTGACGATCCACGGCTGCTGAGCGCAGTAGGCAACATTCGACGTCCGGACCTTGGCGTCTCCGGTAATTCTCAGCTGCCCCAGAAGAGCCTGGAGAAGCACCGACTTGCCGGTACCGACCTTGCCGGCAACAATGTTGAAGGTCTTTGGCAGAATTTTGAGGGTCGCGTTTTTGAGCAGCGGTTCCTCTTTTGACTTGGCAGTAACGGTGGCATCCTTGAGCGAGAATACCGGCTCTCCAAATTCGGGAAGCAGTTCTTCGGCTGTAGACAGCTCACTGGACGATCCAGCAAGCGCCACGCGAGCTTCATAGTCGCTGCACAGCGTGAGAAAGTCTTGGATGCGGGTAAAGCAGGGGAATGCGGCAATGATGAAAGGGATCATGTGTGCCATCATGGTAATGGGGCCGATGATGAGGTCCATTATGCTCATTGACGTAAAGGCGTCAGCAATAGACAGGCGCTCGCCAGGTTTGAGCATCAGAATAGCGATACCGAAAGTGATGGGCGCTGCGAGAGTGCGAGGAATCTCGCTGCTGCCGTTGAGCATTGTCATGAGCCTTCGGAACGCGAGGGACTTCTGAATCTCGTTATCCATGAGGTTTTTGATAGCGAGGAACCAAGAGTCGACAAGTCCCAGCATTTTTGTCTCCTTCATGTGGCCAATCACCGTCGTGGTGTCACTGATGCGCTTCTCCACGGCCTCGTTGAGCTTCTTTTGCGCGTCTGGCACTCGCACACCCGTGATACCCGTGACGACGGCACCTAACACAATGGTAATCAGGGGGCCGACAGATCCCACGCCGACTTGGCCGACCAAGAGCCAAATGGCAAACGCAGTCTCGAGAGGCGCGATCCAGAAGTCATGGCAGTAGAAGAAGGAGCCCGTAACTCGTCCAACATCGACAGTGATGAGAGTGAGCGCCGCGGAACCTTTCTTCTCGCCGGGCTCCATCTGAGCACCATAATGCAGGATTGTTGCAATCATTGAGGAGCGCAACGCGACCCTCACGCGGGCTTTGGCCTGCTCGTAGGCGTTGGACATGAGCACCTTGCCGAGAAATAGGAGGACAGCTCCTACAATCAAAGCATATCCCGTGTTTTTGTCCACCTCCTCGTCGCTATCTTGCAGCGCGACATACTGGATGACCTGCTTGATGTAAAGAGGGACGAGCAGCTTGAACGCAGAAAGACCCAGGCGCGGGATGGCGGAGAGAAGCAGGGCTGATTTGCAGCTGCTGATGAGCATCCACATCAGCGCACGCTTACCGCCCTTGTAGCGCTCCCAGCTCTGCAGCATTTTGGGCAAGGCGTGGCGCGCGCGCTGTTCCGGCTTCAGCAGCGGCAGATCCGTCGGCTCCAGAAACGACGCGTTGCCAATCTGCAGCAGCGGGTTCGCCCACCACAGGAAGAGCCGGCCGACGACGCTGGCCGTCTCCTCCGCGCCGAGCTTTGTCCAGTCTTCAATCATGATGGCGCGCTTGCTTCGGGCCTCGAGACCAAAGAGCAGCATCTTGGCCACGATGCCAGCGGCGAAGAGCCAGGCCAAGGGCGCGAGCGCCTCGACTACGAAGAAGGTGTGGCATCGGAAGAGATCAAGCAGCGCGGAGAAGAGCGTAAAGGTAATGATGAGCGTCGAGGGCAGATTCGAGCGCAGGTGGCTCATATGGGTGAGCAGTAAGAGGAACACGGCATCGGCGACGTTGAGCGCGCCGGCAGCGATGGAGACGGCGCCGGCGGGTACATCTGCGCGCAGGCGAATCCATTGCACAAGGAGTAGTGTTTTGATTGCAATCAAAGCAACTGATATGATCTGAATGAATGATGAAAATTAGTATGCGCTGCAGAAAAATGGGGGAGGCAATGCACACTTACCATCTTCACATGATATCGGAGGGTGGTGTAGACTTTGGGTTTCTGGCCCCAAAGCTGAAAAATAGCGGCAATGGCGGCGAGGATAAAGAGCGCCGACGGCACAATGGCGAGAATGGTCTGCTCAAACAGCAGCGTAAAGTCGAGGCGGCCGTTGCGACAGCCAGCGGCAAAGGGACCAAACGTATCATCGCAAGCCGCGAAGCCCGCGCCACCGAGGACAGCTTGACTGTGGTAGTCAAACGCCAGCGGCGACGCGCGCATGGCTTTCAGTCGTTCCAGCATAATTGCCTCGTTCTACCCAGGAAAATAGGATTCCTGAGGAATTGTAAGTCGAGACAAAGTCTATGAAGAGAAGAGGGAAACAATTCATGCGCGCGGCAGAAGTCGGGACCTCGACCTACCAACAAGGACCTTTTGTATCAACAACCTCCGGCGCGCCCGCAGCAGCCACCCTGGTGTGCCGACCGAGCCAGATCAGGCTGTGGCTGCGGGCGCTAGTTTGAGAGGTGACTCGATTTCATCACGAGGCTTTACTGGGTTGGTGGAAGCTGCTGGCAACTCCCATTCACAGCCGGTGCTCGTTCAATTAATTTGGTAACGTAACCAGGGTGTGACGAAAAGAACGCGCATGCTGGTGAATCATGTCTGTAAGCAGCCCCCGCGAGTTATAAAGGTGCTATGCTTGCTACGACGTGACGCAAGCAAAAGGGTCATTACGGTTTGGATTTGGTTTTTTGATTAATTTCACAGAGGGAATTTCTCGCCGACTTGGGAGATAAATCGCAAGATCGGGATGTTTGCTCAGCGCCCGTGGGGGTGAAGCCCGGATAAGATCGTCAGAGCGGGCCATAGGTACGAAACGGGCGCCATCACAAGGGTTCATGGGCGGGGCTTCTCTGGGCTGTGTATTCTGCTGCCTGAATCCTAAGCCAGGCAGAACTAATATCTTGAAAACGTCTGCCTGGTTGAAGTCTGAGGCATGCGAGGAGGCTCTTAGACGAAGCGTTTCGTTGTAAAAGGAAGGCCATGGAACTGATGTGCGTGAATGGTCTTTAATTGGCTAGCCTGGTGATCCTGGGGCTTCCCCGGCGCTGCACAGAGCCAGGCTCACCCCGTCGATCTAGAAATTTAGCGATTTTCGAGCACTTTCCAGAACTCGAGATGGCAGCTATGAAATGACGATGTGTATTGTCTTGCTGTGTAGGCGAGAGTGCTGATACGACCCAACAAGACGGACAGTGATCCGAGTTAGACTACCCTGCATGTCATGTTCGTTATGGGCCACGGCCACAGATGCGCATCCAAAGGCTCTTTTTTTTCTTGTTGATGAAGGGATTGAATGATGGCCAATTGTCCAATCTTGCTGGTGTTTTGCTTTTTGTTTTGTTTTTTTCGTCCTCTAGTTGTTTATGACGAGGTGTAGTTAGTGACTACCTTGTCTGCGCCATCGAGGAACTGGTTGCATGATGACAGCCGAAGCGCACAAGACAGGAGCAAAGGTTCGCTAATACAGCAACATGAAAGGCAAAAATAAAAAAAAGGAGACAAGTACAATTCTGTGGAATAATTAAGTAATCCCATAAAAAAACGATACAGCCGATCGGTTGCCGCAGATCTAACCCCCAATGCTGTTCTTGGCATCACACCACAGACCATATTCACACTTTGCCGCATTAATTGCCGTACCCTTGACACAGTTGTTTTTAACTTTCACCCTAATAGCTGCATAAAAACCGCCATGACCGCCGATTACCGCGCTCGGTCGAGCCCTGTTGCCATTCTCCCATAAATGGCGCGCCCCGTGCCCTCACCCCACGCACTGACCCTCGGCGGACGCTTCCGACCGCGAAACCAAAGCCGCATATACTGATATCCATATGCTATTTCAATATTAACCCCGCCACTGCCATTTTTTCTTCTTTCTCCGAAAGCCTCGTCTCTGAATTGAAACGTTTTGGAAAACTTCAATTGAATTCATCAGCGTTTTCAATAATGGTTGTCGACGTGGGGATTACTGAAACGGGCTATCCGGATGAAAAAGCCATTACGAGGGCGCCGGCGCCGGTGCAGGCGCATCATCGGCCTTTGCCCTCCAGCGCAGTACGTTGAAAAAAAAAACACAACAACCAAAAAAGAAAAGGAGGATGGATCTTCAATGTACATGGAGAGAAGAATCTGATCAGTGCAGTCCGCGTTCCCAGTCGGCGCCTTCGCCACCACCCTCACCACCCTCTCCCTCAGCTTGATGCAGTGGCGCGGCGTCACCATCACCAACGTCTACGTCGCCAACTTCTTCTTCGTCGCCGCGCTGGGCCTGCTCATCTCGGCGCAGTGGGAGATGTCCGCCGGCAACGGCTTCGCCTACACCGTCTACAGCGCATTCGGTACGCCCCCCTTCCTCTCTTCTTTCCCCAGGCGTCTCTCCGTTTTCGCAACTCTAACGGGTGGACATGAATACAGGGTTATTCTACGCGGGCTACGCGGCGATTCTCACGCCGTCGTTTGGCGTGCGTGACGCGTACGGCGACGATGTGGCACAGTACAACAACGCCCTCGGCTTCTTTATGCTCTGTAAGTGCGCCCCCGATCTTAGGGTGGTGGTTGGTGAGGGGTGGCTGACCGGTGTTTTAGTGTGGACGGTTTTTGTATTTACATTTCTCATCGCCTCGATTACGACAAATGTGGTCAACATTCTGATTTACGTGACCGTCGATCTCGGTTTCTTGTTCGTGGCGGCGAGCTACTTTGCGACGGCGGACGGGCATGCGAGTACGGCCAACAGCCTGCAGATTGCGGGCGGCGCGAGCTGCTTCGTCGCTGGTCTACTGG
Source organism: Paracorniculantispora psalliotae (assembly GCA_002796755.1). Taxonomy (NCBI): domain Eukaryota; kingdom Fungi; phylum Ascomycota; class Sordariomycetes; order Hypocreales; family Cordycipitaceae; genus Paracorniculantispora; species Paracorniculantispora psalliotae. Next base: position 472,481 of record PHFE01000022.1, on the reverse strand, counting down.
GGTGGTACGTATTTTAATTGACGCCAAAAATGAAAAAAAAAGCGACGGAATTGCAAGATAGTTGAGCTGACAACTCTAGGTATCTTACGTTGCATCTCCTCCTCAAGGACGACCTCATCGATCTGCCGCTCGGACACACGGGCAAATTCTTCCCCCGGACGCGGGCCCGTTTAGCTTGAAATATCATTCAACAATAAAAAAATTAGAATACAACTCGAATACACCCTTTTCGCAGAGCCTTTGTGCATTTCTCAATCGTGTGTCCCCATCTCTGCCTCTGATGCCGCGATACCACGTTCCCGATCGCCATGAGCACGCGATTTACCCCGTAAATGAGCCCGCGGACAGCGCAGCGATAGAGTTTATCAGCGCATGAACGCGATGCGACCTCGCAACCTGCCTTTCAAATAGCGAATCAATGCCATGTATGGTCCGCGCAGACAGCACAGCGCTAGTGTAGGTTGCGCCATTGCGAATAAGCATCGCGACAGTATGGTGTAAGCCGCGACAGCCATCTCGCAAGATGTGCTGTATATAGCATGCCGTTTGTCACTACAGCTCCGAATAACCTTCACCTACCAGTTATAAAATTTTTGATTGAAATAACTCTTGACGAAAATGTCCTCCAACGCCCAAGATGCACCGGCGACGGATCCCAAAGTGTATGACGAGTACCGCGGTAAGTGGGAGCAGCAACCCACCGACGCCGCTGGCTGGGTGCAGCGCGCGGTTGACGTGGCTGCGGTACTCGCCGTCGACGCGGGCGCCAGAGAGCGCGAGAACAAGTCGCCGCGGGCGGAGATTGCGCTCCTGAAGCATTCCGGCTTGCTCAAGGTGCTCGGTGCGTCCAAGTACGGCGGAGGCGACCAGCCATGGTCGGTCGGCTACAAGATAATCCAGGAAGTGGCCAAAGGCGATGGGTAAGCGTAACAGCACAAAGTACGGACTACAGTACCATATGCTAATCCTGTACTGTAGATCAATCGGTATGCTGCTCGGCTACCACCTGCTGTGGTCCACGACGGCGCGCGTCGTCGGCACGGACGCCCAGGCCGAGCGCACGGAAGAGTTCATCATTACCAACAACTACTTTGTCGGCGGCGCCGTCAACCCGCGCGACAGCGATTTAAAAATCAGCAACGACGGCGAAAACATTGTCTTCAATGGGTTTAAATTCTTCAACACAGGTGGCGTCATCTCCGACCTCACCGTGCTGGAGGGCGCGTATGACGGCACGACGGACCACATCTTTGCAATTGTCAAGACGGACCAGGCGGGCATCCAATTCGGGCACGACTGGGACAATATCGGTCTGCGGCTGAGCGAGTCGGGCAGCGTCAAGATTCAGGACGTGAAGGCGCCGTGGGCTGATGCGTTGGGGTGGGACGCAACAAGCAAGAAGCCGGATCCTGCGGTGCTGGGCATTCCGTTTGCCACGCTTCTGCTGCCGACGTGAGGAGAATCTCAAAATATGGGAAGCATGTGCTAATTGATGATAGGATTCAATTGGTGTTTAGCAACTTTTATATCGGCATTGCGTGGGGTGCGCTCAACACCGCCACGGCTTACACGAATGCCAATACGCGAGCTTGGCCATTTGGCGGCGATGTAAGTACAGACACGGTGAAAGAGGGGAGATGAGAACGGCCACAAAAACGGGAGAGGAAGAAACATGCAAAACGAAATGAAATTGACGAAGAATGTCATGCGCACATGCTAACAATTTGTAGAATAAAGACAAACCACAGGAAGAATTCTACATTACCTCCACTTATGGCAACTTCTTGGCTCACCTGCGCGCGGCCACTGCCCTCGCCGACAAGGCCGGGCAGCAAATCGACGCCGTGTATAACGGCACGCGAACGAGTATCCAGGACCGCACCAAGGTGACGGCCGCGATTCGCGGCGAGGTGGCCGAGTGGGTGGCCAGCGTCAAGGTGGTGTCGACCGACGTCGGCCTGCGGGTGACGGCGGGCGTGTTTGAGGTGACGGGTGCCAAGGCGACGACGACCAAGGTCGGGCTGGACCGGTTCTGGCGCGACATCCGGACGCACACGCTGCACGACCCGGTGGCGTATAAGAACAAGGAGCTGGGCCGCTACCAGCTGCTGAAGGAGGTACCGGAGCCGACGTGGTACACGTAAACTGCTGGGGCGGGTTGGACGATTAGTGTAGCTAGTAGTCTTGCTGCAGCCCTTTTTCTCAAATATGACACCCTTCGCTTTCACCAAATGATTTTCACAGAACTGGGCCATTAAGGGTAGGGGGTGGGAGGCTCTCTTCGTCAGGGTCGGGTTTCCTTGTTCCGCTTGCGAGAAGCAACGAGGCATCTGCTCCTGCGTGATACGTGCGTGAATATAAGCGAATGTGAAGACTGGCCAAGCGATGCGGATGACTGGCGCTCCGAGAGCGACGTGTCTCAGGACGGTCCAGCGCCTCCTCGGAGTGGTCTGAAACCTGCGGGTAAAGCCCCTGTAAAGACTTGGGATGATGTAATATAGAATGGATGTAACAGCGGCGATTGCCATCGAACAAATTTAACTAAAAAACAATTTCCCCCGAAAATTGCTTTTTATCGGACGAGCCGCGTTGTCTTACACACTAGGGTCGAGCAATCTTGTCGCGACCTTGAAAATGTCTTGACTAAAGAGTAATATTAACTGCTGAGGAGAGACAGCGTCGTCATACATGCCTTAATAGTACATAGTCGGTTCCGCTGATTTTTTCTTATTTCTAAGACTTTTAATGTACTTGCCACATATTCTCTATACTCCATTCAAAGTCAACCCCCTAAAACCCACGCTGTTATATAGGAAAACCAATTTCACCCCCAACTCAGGACTTTTTCTCAACTCAGATTTATACGCATTCAACAATCCAAGCAGCTACGCCGAATTAGCTCCCAATATTCCTCGACATTGCAAAAGATTGGTGACGATGAAGTATCCGGCACTTCTTCTAGTTGCTCTCGCTGTCGCGACCATGGCGGCCCCAACAAGAGAGAAACGACAACATACTACTGAAGACAACGACGACAACGAACCTGAAGACGGCCGTGGCGATGGTAGTTCTTCTGGACAATCCTTGTCTGATACTCTTAATAAAGTTCCTCTTGTTGGAGGCTTGGTTGGCAACGGAGTAGGCAGCTTTGGCCTTTAGCTCTATTGCATTAAAAGACGCAGTTCTTTATAGACTCGCAGCCTATGATGAATGTTATTTGGAAGCTTTGGTCGTTGTATGGAGTTCTGCGTGGTTTCGTGCAGTTTAAGCACGGCCGACCAAGAGCGGGTAGTATATATATTTCTTCTGTCGCTCTTTTACTAGATTCCTAGTTTAGATTAATTCTATGACGTTAGAATTACGGTAAGAAGAGTATAATAGTAGATTTGTAAAATAGACTGTCACAGGGCCTCGAGCGCTGTAACGCTGCCACAGGCGCTGCTCGTGCCCGCCCCACTTTTATCACTGAACTGGATAAAAAGTTGGCATGTAGCCCACGTAATAGCGAGAGACGGCGCACTAATAGTTGGCGGCTGGCGGCCCAACGAATGAACGAGCGCTCTGCGTGCCCCAGCTCGGCGCCAGTCTTTGTGGATGCGCCGATAGCGGGTCGGCGGTGGAAGGGTGGAGGGGCAAGGTGGTTCATTTTTTGCTGGCGACAAGGGCGACAATGTAAAGACAAATGTAGGCAACGTGAGTGAGACTGCTGTGGCCCAGGAAAATATTCGTTCTGGCGCGACATCCGGACGCACACGCTGCACGACCCGGTGGCGTATAAGAACAAGGAGCTGGGCCGCTACCAACTGCTGAAGGAGGTTCCGGAACCGACGTGGTACACGTAAACTGCCGGGGCGAGTTGGAAGATTAGTGCTGCTAATGCAGCCCATTTCTCAAACATGACAACCTTTCACTGTCACCTAAGGATTATGCTAGTTGCCGTAGCTCAGCCGCTTCAGCTCGCCAGCCACGCTGCACCGAGTTGGGAGAAATAGGCATATACCCACGTGCCGGGTTGAGGAGAGATCGCTCACGACCGCCACTTCGATCGGTCAAGGCATTCCGACACGAATCTGGGCGGTTTCTCCGAAAACCAGGCAAGAGCAGCGTTCCGTGCCAGTGATCGCCCGGATTCCGTGTCACCGTGTCTGGGCAGCGTCGCAGTGATCGTCGCAGCTATCCGGGTATAGCCAACGTAATAGCGGGAGCATGTGATGCCTGACCGCCAGCGATACCATCAATAGTCACCGTTGCCCCATCGACCGTCTCATCAAGGCCTTGATCAAGCATGTTTAGATATCGAGCCGCAGCATTCCATTCATTCTTTTTGCCGTCGCCCAGATAGGATGGCGAGACTGGGGTGGCCGCGATGTTGGCCGAGAGCCAGGTACCACACTATCTGGGCGCAAATCACGACGAACTTGAAATAGAAACGCAGGAGGACCCTTCCACCCGAGAGGAGCTTCTTGTAGCAACACCATCCGTTCGAATGCATTAGGCGAGCCAGCTTTGCTTCACATTGCCCTAGCTATTAATACCATCTCTAAAAATATGCCATAATGTTCTTGGGCCGGTTTGCCACATAATTATTTCTTTTCCTAGGTGCGACTTAAAGTGTCGCCTGGCAGGCCACGATATTTTGGTTTCCGGCTGTTCATGTTGCCTCGGCCTGTATGGTTGCAACTTGTGTCGAGAAGCCTATTTTCCTTATTGTCACAGCGCTACATGACAGAGAACCGTGCCCAGAGCTAGGTCACGCTCACAGTCCGAGAACAAAAGATTTCGATACTAAGCTATACACTAAAGCCTAAGACATGATTGCGCTTTATTACCCGTTTAATAAATGTCAAAGCATAGACTGTTTCGAGTAGGAAAGTCCGAGCTTCTTCTAGTGACAAATATGTCATATGTCTCAGATTACTTATAACCACGTCACGCTTAAGAGGCTATAGTATGAATGTCGCGGCTACCTAATCGATCTATTATAACTACTTTTAGCGTTAGTTTAATACGTTAGGGTTGCTTAAAGCAGAGTAATAGCTTGGTTTGCATGTGATTCGAGGTTGTGTACCGTCTTGTGCTGGCCAACCTGATTTCAGCCTACCCGCTAAAGTAACCCTTCCTAAATAGGCAATGTTTTAGAATGTCTTTAGCGCTCTGTTCTAATCGGTATAGTGTAGAGGATCGTGGCTTGCCGGTCTGTGCAAGTTCCTACACTTATCTGTCTACCGATTCAACTACCGCGCATTAGAGCCAAAGCGTATTAGCACCAACGCGTATTTTAGGTGTCTCTAATCTTAAAAGTAAAGGCTAAAGCTATTAGTAAGGCTAGGAGCGCTAAATTAGTAGCCTATGAAGGCAATGTTTCAGAATATCTCTGGCGCTCTGTTCTAATCGGTATAGTGTAGAGGATCGTGGCTTGCCGGTCCGTGCAAGTTCCTACACTTATCTGTCTACCGATCAACTACCACGCATTAGAGCCAAAGCGCATTAGCGCCAACGCGCATTTTAAGAGCCTCCAATCTTAAAATGAAGGCTGAAGCTGTTAGTAAGGCTAAAAGCGCTAAAAATAGTAGCCCATGAAGACAGACTACTGAGAACAGACCTATTTAACCCCTTGGGATACTACCGAAGTGGTGGTGAATTTGGTTCGCCAATGCCTCGGCTTAGAAAAGCTGCCGAGGGATCACATACAAGGCAAACGCAGTACGCGCTGTAGGGCCGGATCCAAAACTAGCATCGCATCAAATTCGATGGCTAGGGCGTATAAATAGCCATCGGTGACAACCCTGCTAATTGTCAAAATCACTTTCCATCTCTATTTCATCTTGGACTCGACCTATTTTACTCCAACCATCTCATTCAACTTCATTAGCACAATGGCGCCCTTGTTCTACGTTACTGTTGTAGCTCTATTGGCCAATGCTGCTGTGGGTAGCCCTGTATCCGTCATGCGCAACTCAGGCGAGAATGTGGCTCGAGCAGGGAACTCGCAGCCTCACAGTCCGCCGCAACCTTTTGGCCGACCGCAACCCTATGGTCAATACCGAGGGCCGTCCCGCCGGGATATGGCATCGGCTCGGGCCCAATGGCGGGCGGACACCGCAACGGTCTCCCACTTCTTATCGATCGCCGAGTCTCTCAGTTCTGCAGACATCCAGGCTGCAGCCGAGACCGCTCTTTCTGCCGAAAATAACGAACTTCTCCATAAGAAGATGATGGACTGCAAATTTCTTGATAATGGCTCCCCAAACTTGGTTATCCAGCAGGCAAGCAATGTGCTTGTGGAGCAAGGCACTTTCCAGTTTGTTGTTGATGGCCTGCAAAAGTTCGTCAACGAAGGAGCGAATATGAGCCCTGAAGAAGTCTCTGCTACCATTCAAGCCATGAATAAGGACAGGTGCGGCCCTGTGCTCACTTCTATCGACACTTACTTTGCAGAGGCTGGAAAGTATCTTCAAGACCGCTACCCAGTTACGGCCGTACGGCCCAACAATTGTCCGACGGAAACTTAAGCCAATAAGATCCATCAATAGGGTACTATTGCTCTGCTAAAAAGGCCACAATCACTTCATCCACGCCAAACGGCCAAGTTTTCAGAGGGGGCTTTACACTTTCTTTCTCTAATAGTAGGCTAGCGTGGTAAGAGTATAGCTGAAAACTCTATCCAATGCCAAACTACAGCTCTTTCAACAAAACCTTTGATCTACTATACCAAGCCTTACAAGTAGGTAAATTTAAATGTCTATTTATAAGGAGTACTACTATAGAATATAAATATATAAAACATACTATAAGAAGGCCCTAATCTTTCTGATTAAAACGAACCTACTATTAAATATGTAGTAATAAAATAGGGACTATCTTACATTCTTTTAGTAGGTAAAAAAGTCCGTATAGAAAAATACAAGGGGCCATTTCATATTCCTAGGTCGACCTATCAGTTATGCCAATAGTCCTAGAAGTCCTCACTAAGCGTCGGGCAGACCCTGAAATACACGGGCTTTCGGGGCGGCGAGTGGAAGAATCGCAACAATGGGAGAAACGATTACGTCCGCAAGCACAACCCAGCTATCCTCCATGAAAGTATCACCAAGGACCCTGAGCGTTTAGGGGCTCTGCGTCCCCGGCTCGGCGCCGTCTTTGTGGATGCGCCGATAGCGGGTCGACGGTTGAAGAGTGGAGGGGCAAGGTGGTTCATTTTTGCTGGCGACAAGGGCGACAATGTAAAGACAAAATGTAGGCAACGTGAGTGAGACATATGTGGCCCAGGAAAATATTCCGCGGCAGAAATACAAATTTCCAACACGTTAATCAATAAAGCGACAAATTGTGCTGCATGCAAGATGCCGTTGGTGACGATTTCGCTGCGATAGAACGTTTCAGCCCAACTTCCTCTCCTTGGGGAAGGAGACAGCTTTAAGTAGCATAATAGCTCCTGCCTTTACAAGCAAGGACCCATGGCGCAACGGTAGCGCGTCAGATTCCAGTACTTGGAACCTCCTGAAGGTTAGGCGTTCGAATCGCCTTGGGTTCAATTCCCGCCATTGGCAGTTTATCTTTCCCTTGCATTTCTTTTTTGCTTGAGTCGATAACTTTTTGGGATTTCCTGCGCATGAAAGGGGGTGACGTTGGTATGACCAAGACACGACTCGGAAGGAGGATCCGGGAAAGGTAATATGCTTAAAGATGTGCATGGCGAGAAGGACAGGCTAATGGGTTATGCGGGCGTCGGGTGCGACATTGGCCCACTGACCGTGCACAAGTACGGCGTGGGATGTGAGACAGGATGTTTGAGTTGGACGGGAATGAGCTGGATTGAGTAGGAGAACTGTAGCTATTGTGAGTATGATGCTGATGGTGACGATTGTGATATCAAGCTGGCCGTTTGCATAGAGAGTGAGAGTGTTGGCAGCTGGCAGCTCTCGCTTGCAACCGGAGTAGAGCGGCGGGCCGTCGGCGACATCGCAGGCACTGGGTGGGACTACTTGGTGTAGCCAAAGTAGAGGCCAGGACAGAGCACATGGTATAATCCCAATCAACAGTCTTTTAAAATTTCGAAAAATCAATCAAAGCCATAGCCAGCTGCAGCAATGTCTAGCATTTTTCTGGTGAATTTTAGAAGCCGTCTTGACCAGAAGGATGCCACTGTCAAGCCACGCACCTGACCGGCTCATCGGCTAGCATTGGCCGTTGCTCGACGCCCGCTGTGTGACTGCCAAGCTTCCAAAAAATTCAACGCCCCCACCACGTCCATTCACCCACCTCCCACCAACCCACCAAGGATCGATCGCCCGACTCTGTCCTCTCGCTCTTCTCTCGTCGTTTGCCCGCCTTTCTCCTCTAGTCTTGTTTTCACCCGAGTCATCTTCGTCCCAAATCGCCAATTTTCGCCAATTTTCGCAAATTCGCACCATCATCTCGCAATACCCCATCGCTTTCATTCCCGAGCACTGCTACTTACCCGCTGCTACTTGCTGCTGCTCGCTAAGACATCCCCGACAACCCCGACCACCCGGCCCTCCTGCACCACAGTGGCGCTTCCAACTGTAGCGCCCGACGGTCCGTCCTGGCCGTGTGTGCTGCCTCGTCGCTTCATGAGACGGCAACGCACCGCCAAAGCATGAACGTTGCCGCGCCCATCTCGCCCCCGAATACCCTCCACGTCGCCCGCAGCAGCCATGTGAGGTCTTTGTCCGACGCCGGCGCCGAGCCGACTCGCTCCGCCTCTGTCGTCTCGACCATCACCACGGCACCACCGCAGGATCGCCGTCCCAAGAAGTCGTCCCTCACCTGCGCGACCTGCCGCCATCGCAAAGTTCGCTGCAACGGCGCCCGCCCCATGTGCTCCAACTGCCAGCGTCTGGGCTTTCCCTGCTCCTACGACGAGGCCGACGCCGACACATGGCACAACACCCTGACACGCCGCCGCGTCAAGCAGGCCTGTCTTACCTGCCACAGCCGCAAGGCACGCTGCTCGGGCCACCTGCCCAGCTGCGAGCGCTGTTCGTCCCTGGGTCTAGACTGCGTCTACCGTCCCACAAAGCGTATCCGAACCTCGTCCCGTCCGCAGGGTAGCATCATGAGCCCTGCCGCTCGCTCCATAGACAGCGACAGCCATGATGCGCGCGACGACAGCGACCGGGCCATGAGTGACCCCGCCAGCACGCCCGCCTCCTACGGCCACGACGGGTAAGTCCATCCCCATCCCGTGTAAATAGCATAGACTCGTAGACATCCGCCTTGTGAATCCATCGCTAACAGAAAGAAGCCCCTCGTCGGATGAGTCCTTTGACTCACTCATAAGGCGCACATTTGAAAAGTTCTTCCATCATATTCATCATATACCCGTCTTCTCTTTCCTGCACCGTGCCTCCCTCATGGAACAGTATCACGCCGGCAAAGTAGACAAGGCTCTCCTCCTCGCCCTCGTCGGCATCACCTCGTGTCTAACCAGTATGGGCCCCGGTGTACGTGAATACGGTGATGGCTGCATAGACGAAGCCGAGTCGCTCATCTTTGCCGATTATACTATTCCCTCCACCATCAAAGTGCAGGCTCTCGTGCTCATCATCAAGCACCGTATTCTGTGCAACAAGTTCCCCAGTGCATTTATGCTGCTGAGCATCGCGTCTCGTTTCGCTGCTGCCCTGCGCCTCAACCACCACAGCCCCAGCCTGTGCTTCCTTGCCCAGGAGTCGCGGCGCCGCCTCATGTGGTCCCTGTACTGCATCGATGCCGGCGTCTCTGGCGGCTTTGCCGAGTTTTCCCTCTGGCGCGCTGACCGTATTTACGTCGGCTTGCCGTGCAACGAGCGCAATTTCGAATTTGACCTCTCCAAGCCCACCGAGAAGCTCGTTCCTGAGCCCGACGACCCGGAGAAGCCCCGGTCTGAGGACATTGGCAGCCTGGCTCTGCACGTCCGCATCCTGCACATCCGCCAAAAGATTATCGAGTTCACCAAGACGGCGCTCGTCGGCCGCAACATCAACGCCGTCGAGCTGCAGAGTCGCGTGCTCAGCCTGCATCAGGAGCTAGAGGACTTTGCCTATCGCATGCCCGCCTCGTTTCAGTTCTCCGAGAATTCCATGCGTCTGCGCGCCTACTCCCCGCGCATCTGCGTCTTTGTCATGATACACATCTGGTGGCACCAGTGCTACTGCGACCTGTACCGGCTCGCCATGACGGGCTTCCGCGACGCGCTGCCCACCGAGACGCTCGAGTCGCTTGACCAGGCCTTCCTCGACCACTGCCAGCGCCAGTGCGTCGAGCATTCCGTCGCCATGGCCGCCATCTTCCAGTGCATGGACAAGCTGCACGCGCGGCCCATTGCCGACCTCGACCTCGCCATCTGCGCGTTCCAGTGCGCGCGCATGCTGCACTACGCCTACCGCCTCGACGCCACCAAGCTCGGCCTCGCCGTCGAGAGCGTCCGCGAGCAGTCCCACGCCTGCCTTAAGGTCATCCAGCAGTGCTGCCGCGGGCCTGCCGCCGCCGGCGTCCAGGCCGACCTCGAGCGCCTCATCAACAGCGGCCTCGGCGCCGTCGTCGATACGTCCTCGCCAGTGCTCGAGGCGCAGTCGAGCGCGCGCACCGCGTACCCGCAGCATCCGGTGCTGAAGAACATTCGCGTCGGCGAGGAGCCGTCGGTCATTCACACGCCCGCCGCGCGGCTCAGCAGCGGCGGCTCGGCGCCCCGGCCAGACATGTATGGGAACACATCGCCAACGCTGTCGACGCTGTCGCCGTCGATGCTGCCCGAGGCGTGGATGACGCACAAGGCGTTTTCGCCGACCATGGGCGCGAATGGCGACGGCAGTCCGGCGGTGCTTACGTCCACGGAGCTGAATAACGCGTACGAGGGCGCCCTGGAAGGGCTTGGTTTGGCCAATGGGCTGGACCACGCGATGGGCGTCATAGACTTGAGTACCATGTGGGCGCCAAGCTCGGAATGGATGGCGCCTGAATTTGCCAACGGCGCGGGCGTCTAACCAGTTTACGTTTTCTTTCTTATATTTCACGACTTGGAAGGGGAAAATTATGATGATGACGGTGTCATTATTTACGGGACATGACGAACAAAAATTGCAACGGCCTAATGTACATGACATTTTTTATTTAATACCACGCTGGAAGCTATAGACGGCGTTTTATACTTTAGCGATCTTATCAAAAAGCTCAAATTTTATAATTACATATTCGCTCAAAAGCAACTGGCGTGAAGCAAGATGTGGTCAAAGAAGGGTTTACATTTTGACGCGGAAGAGGTAGCGCAGCTGGACCTGGTCGACGTCGTAGCAGATGTACTCGTTGTAGTAGAGGGAGGCGTTGGCGACTTTGGTGTCTTCGGCGGCTTTGGCAGGATCGGGCTGGTTTTGTCAGTGGTTTTCTTGAAAGGGATGGGGATTGTGAAGAGGATGACGATGAGGAAGAGAACTGAGGAAGAAGAGGAGGGTGCATGTAAAAGCGACGTTCGAGCGAAGCGAGGCCAAAAAAAAAGAGAACAGGAAGAGAGAACAATTGAGAGCCAGAGGAGGCATAAGTTGCAAGACCACGTTTGAGCGAAGCGGGGTAAAAAAAAAAGAAGAAGCTTACCATCTTGACACCCTTAAGGCTCTTATGCACAGCACCGGCATCCATCCATTTCGGCGGCGCAAACGTGCCCTGTCCCTTTGTACTCCATTTACCCGCCTTCTTCGCCTCATCGTCCGCCGTATACGACGAATGTACCAGCTCCAGCATCGGATCACCCAGCTCCGCCTCACACAGCAACAACAACCCTTCGCCTTGCGACATGGACGGCACGCAGTAGCCGGCCGACTTGGACGACATATCGGCGAGGTAGATGCCTTTACCAAACATGTAGCCTGAGACGGGCGCCTCGGGCGGCGCGATGCGCAGACCTTGGCTGAGAATACCGCCGAAATTGGTGCAGCGCGAGCCGTGCCACAGAAGACGCTTGTCGGAGGGGATGGAGGAGAAGGGGGACTGGGTGAAGCGTGTGGATTCGCCGCGGCGGGCGATGCGGAAAATGTCGAGGACTTCGTAGCTGAAGTTGTGGGTGGTGCCGACGGTGCCGCAGAGGTATTTCTCAAGGGTTTTGAATTCTTTCGTGGTGCGCTTGAGGGGCGTCATTTCGTCCATGGCGAGGCCCTGGAATTTGCGATCAAGATGATGCATGGGATCAGCAGCCGCGGCGGCTTTCTTGTCCGCCTTCATGAGATCCGCCGCAATCTTCATATCGGACAACGATTCCAGCAGCTCAACCTCGCGCTTCAGTCTGCGCGTGTCGGAAATGACCGGCGGGCGATGACGCCCAAAGTCGTGCGGAATCAGCGAGTAGTAGGTATTCGAAAAGTGCTCGGTGGCGTCGACGACGGTCATGCCCCAGCGGTCGGCCGCGAGGGCTTCGTCGTCGAAGAGGTCGGACAGGGATTTGAGCTGCTCGAAGCCGCGCAGGATGGTAGCCTTGCTGAGCTTGCCGAGCGGCAGCTTATTCGCGTCGTAGTTGAGCTCCGCGAGCGTGGCCTGCATGAAGCCGTTGTTGAAGATCATTTCCATGAGCGACTTTGTCGAATCATCGAGCGTGCACTCGGGCTCGGGCTCTGCTTCCTCCTTGACGTCTTTGTCCGCGGCATCATCTTTGGCGGCTTTGTCGTCGCCGTCGCCGTCTTCGTCCTCGGAATCAGGCTCGTAGCTGCGCTCGACAAAGGCGTACTTGCCGGCTTTGGGGGCGGACGTGCGGTCGTCCCAGCGCAGGCCGGACTTATCCTTGAATTTCTTCTCAAAGTGCGAGAGGGCGTCGGCGAAACCGCCGCCACCGAGGATGGCGTTGGCGCCGGCTTCACCGACACGGCCCCAGCGTGTCCAGGTCAGGAACTGGCCGGTTTTGGGATCGTGCAGAAGCTGACAAGTTAGCGATTGGTGGCAGGTACTTTTCGATGTAGCTTACCTGAACAATGTAAAATTTGTTGTTGTTGGCGCGGGCATTGGTTTGGTTCAGGGATGCGTCGTAAATCACACCCGAGTTGGGGTCAACGTAGACTTGCAGATCGAGATGGCAGTAGCTATCCACGGGAATCACCAAAGCCTTCTTTGCCCCTTGAGCATCGTCATCCTTGGTGTCTTGTTCACCTTCATCCTGCAGCTGTTTGGCGGCCTCATCGTCGGCATCCTCCATGTCCTCGTCTTCATCCTTGACGGGTACTGGCTTCTTGGCCGGGGCGGCGCGCGCCTTTTTAGCCTTGGGCTTTTCCTCCTCCTCCTCCTCCTCTTCCTCGTCAACGGCGCCGTTGGGGTTGGCTACCGCAATGGGACGTTTCTTGTCCGCAGCCGCGTCTGTGGCACTGGTTCCATTGGTGCCCTTGGCTTGGGCCGCGACGAACTCGGCTCGGGCATCTCTGAGCTTCTGCTCCTCGGCAATGACGTTGGGCCAGGTGTGCTTCTCCACGTCGACCAGCGTCTGCGTCCTGTCGCACTCGGTGACCCAGGTGGCGCGCACCACGGGGATGCCTTTATCCGTGGCGTTGCGCACCTTGGTTGCGTTCTTGAGGTAGTCTTCTCTCGTGGCCAGGCAGTAGGAGACGCAGTTGAGCACGCGGTTCTCCTGGATGCCGCCGAGGGTGCTCATGAGGTACTCGACGCCGTAGGGCATGTAGTCGGCGAGATGAAAGTTGCCGCTGGCGACAAAGTGGACGTCTTTGAGAGGGTGAGAGACGACGCCGTAGGGCGTGGCATCGGGGATGAAGCCGGTGCCGGTGGTGGTGGTAGCGCCATTGGTCGCGCCGTTGGCTGTGCCATTGGGCGTGGCATCGGGGATGAAGCCGGTGCCGGTGGTGGTGGTAGCGCCATTGGTCGCGCCGTTGGCTGTGCCATTGGGCGCGGCATCTTGGGCGGCTGCCTTTTTTCTAGGCGCCATTGTGTGCAGGCGCGTGGTGTGTAAAGAGAAAACTCGCTGCAATCAAGAGAACGATGAATTGATGAGAGAGGGAGGAAAAGTGATGCAGAGAGAAAACAGAGAGACGCTGAGGAAATTAATGCAAACGGAGCGAGGCTGAAGCTGTGGAGGAGCAAGGGCTTTTATTGTTGGCGGCGCACAGCAGCTGGCAAACGAGCACCAATCAGGACCACACTGTGCCTAAAAGTTTCCCCAAAGGTACCTTGCTCGTTACACCACCATTTAATCTAATGAAATCTATTCGGAATTACTTGTTTGTACTGGAAACCCTAGCTGAATCCAGGTAGCTTCAGCACCTCGTCCCAAGGCTGAGCCCGCTCATAGCTCGCACCAGGGGGCTCTGCTGCCTAGCCCGACCCGCCACGGTGGACTTGCGCAGCGCCTTTGCGAGCCTCGCTCGTGAAAGCAATCGCCAGCAAATGCCCCAAATATGCGAGAATCCCTGTCGGCTGCCTAGATTGTGGAGCGCGTCTCATGTGTGAGAGTTTGCGAGCCAATTCGCTTCGCACGGATGCTCCGTCACAGTGACACGGAAAGTTGTGCACCGCGACGAGCGAGAATCTAGGCAGCAGACGCGCCAGGATGGATCGGGATCGAAACACCAAAGCGACGCCAATTCACGTGGTTGCTTCAGCGCCTCGTCCCGATGGTTTCTTGTAAAAGTTTATGAGTAGATATTCATGTATTCCAGTCTGTAGTGCGGTAAAAGGTCTCATCAGCCGGCCACCCAGCAAACTGAGTAGAATCATGTACTGCATTGTTCTTATTCCGCTTTTTTATTCTTAATGCTTCTAATTCATTTTATTAGTATCTTCTTTTTATCAATGCTTACTTACTATACATATTTGCATCCTCGTACTAATTCATTCAATCATGACGCGCCTGCTCACTTCTACACTTCCGCAACACACGTCAGTAATAGAGTTTCAACCTGCGCCGACATTTCCGAAAATGCAAATACGTATAATCGCAAATCGACGAATCGCGTATTGCGCTCACTTACTCTTGGCATTTCCGCTTTGGGGGAAGCGTGTCAAATGCGACGAAGCCCAACCAGTCTGCGGAACAACTTCCGAATGGGCCAGTCCTGGTGTGGCGGCTGGCGCCATCGGATAGCTGGTGCCAGACCGTGCCGTCGTTCTCTGCACGGCTCTTCTACAACAAACTCAGATCCCAGACGCCGATATCATGAATACCACAAGTTACCGTTAGTCTCTCCTTTTTATGAAAATCTCAAAGCTCATTTTCGCAGTCAAGGGCCAACATATAACCGCACACATCTGACCGTTGTCATGGTCGCAACACCGGACCATGCCTTCATCGACAACATATATTACAAGACAATCAACGATAGCATGCATCTACCTGCCTTTGTAATGATGTAGACGGTGCACCGCATCTCTCATCTCCATTAGCAAAATGCTGTATTAGTGCGGCGCGGCGCCTTACCCCGGTGCCGACGGGCTATTGCGCACTGTGCACGGCTACATGGCCAAGGCCACCATCTTCTTAAACAAACGCATTAAAAAGAAGTACCCTGCGGCTTATATTGCTCCGAATTATCCGTCTCCTCTGCACAGCGGTACGTTCACCTGCACACCGCCGTGGCCGAGAGACGCCCCATGGCCCCGTCGCTTGCGTTTCTACGCTTTCCGTTAGCTGGAGAACAAAAAGAAGATGAAGAAAATAAATTAGAGACGAGAGAAGGGGGAAGAGGGAGAAAACGGAAATGTTAGGTAGAATAAAGAAAATATAGCTATTAAATATGCGTTGCCCTTTTCTGATACCAAGTTGTATTTTATACACAAGTACTTCCGGGAAAAAAAATGCCTGGTTGGACCCCTCTTTACTCTCACCAACACCCGCCAAGTACCACACCCACGTTATTTCAAGAAAGAGAATATACTTCATATCAGCATAGCATTCGATGTCTATACAAATATTACCCAACTTCGTCTGTCTGACACCAGCTCAGCCTTACCCCTTACAATAGCCTGCATTGCGCAGCCACGGGCCGCCCCCACCCCGCAGACGAGGCTCCGGAGCCCGTTTTCCGCAGCTGCCGCCCAAACCGCAGCTGCCGCCCAAATCTCCGCCCTTTTCTCTTTGCTCCGATTTCCATCTTTAATCAAATCACCAACTTCAATATCCCACCATGTCGGACAGTCTCGTCGCCGTCGACTTGCCGCGTCAGAGACGCTGGTCGTCCAAAGTTCGCACCGGCTGCCAGACTTGCCGGTACGTGCCCCGCGCCCACCGCGTTTTTGACGTTACAGTCGTTCAAGCATTGACTAATCTCGGCATGCATTGTTTTCCGTGCAAATAGCGCGCGCCGAGTGAAATGTGATGAGACGAAACCTTCCTGCAAAAATTGCACCAAAAAAGGACGCAAATGCGAGTACATCCTGGTATGGCGCCCGACATCGCTCCAAGAGCCTGAAGGTCTAGCGGGCACCATCTTCAGCACAGCGCCGCTTGTTCAAGCGCCAACGCCCGACGCTGCTTTCATGGAAGCCTTGCGTTACTGTATGGTTCTTTTCTTCTACTCCTCTTTCTTTCTCATCTGTTTGGATATGTCACTCACTGACACATCACCGAGCGCGCAGTCGTGCTAGTGTGGTATCCGCGGCTGGCCGTCGCGAGCATCGCCGAAGTCCGCAGCAGCGACTCGTTTCAGCCCCATGAGCTCGCCAACAGCAACTTTTCGGCGCCGGCATTTGTCATGATCCAGCTGTCGGACCGCATCATGACGCTGTGCCGCGAGAACCGCGTCCTGGTGCAACGCGGCGCGGTACCTGGCGCGGTGAGCCTCTGGCACGCGTTTTACGAGTACATGGGCAAGGCACTGGCAGTCCTGAACGAGCACATTAGCGAGAACTACCATCCGCGTTTGACGCTCTATCGAGTGGTCGATCTGATTTCTCTCGGGGTAAGTCGATTGGATGCGTTGTTTGCGGGTCAAGGTGGTGTGCGCTGATGCCCCGAATCTCAGCTGAATCACATGGATCTCCCGTGGCGATCCCACACACGCGGGTTTTTTGCACTTGTACAATGCTATGGGGGTGTAGAAAGCATCATGGCTGAGCCAGTCAAGCCCCCTGAATTAGCTTTGCATTATGTCCTCACGTATGTATCCCTTGCCCCCCTCTCCGGGTCAGTCGGCCAACAATGTCTAACTTGACCAGTGCCGCTGTCTGGACTGATACGACCAGCCCAACCCAGAACCATTTTGAGCAGCTGGATGACTGGACAGATGACGACTGCAAAACTGTGGTTGAGGTTACCATGAACAACGCCGCGCCGTGTCCCACACCGATCTTTCTAGCTGTTCGACGGATTTCGCGACTCCGCCGTGCGGTGGCAGCCGGGACACCCATCGCTGACCTTCGCAGCATTGCTGAAACCACTGCGGCTCAAGTTTTGGATTTCGTACCTGAGACTTGGACTGAGCCGTACGACCTGCCTGTCGCCGAGCTGGCCACCTTGTACGCGCGCGCGCACCAAGCCGCCACCGTACTCTATGCGATGACATCGCTGCCCAAGGCGCTCGTGCGGCCATTTACCGCATCGTATCAGTCCGCGAAGCGCACGTCACCCGTCATTCATTACCGCAACGTGGTGCGTGACGCCATTGTTGCGGAGCGCAGCCTGGTGAAGCTGCCAGGGCGCATGTGCTGGCCGCTGGCGGCCCTCGCCGTGGTCTGCCAGGAAGGGAGCACGCAGCTGCGCGCGCAGGTCATCGGATGCTTGGATGAGATTCGCACGTCACCAGCCGTGGCCTGTGGACCAGACCATTTGCTCCAGACACTGCCTCGATATTGGGCATCAGGGAAGAAGGGCTGGGACGCATGCTTTGATACTCCAATCTACCCATTGTCTTGAGCGTTCCTGACATAATAAAGGATATATTGGTCAGAGATTCTCTCACAACTTACATAAAAGCGCACATCTTTAACTCACCGTAAGCACTATACAATTGCTTCACATTGGCTTCACTACAAGTGCATCACGTCATTGGCTTTCAGGATTGTTGCATATAGTTGCATTAATATTTAGCTTTATCCAAAGTACACCATTATTCAACAGCTAGAAGCTGTTCAATAATACAATTTGGCTTGCAATGCCATTTCCTTTCGTCCTTGAACCAGTTCGGACAATCCCAATTCATTCCCATTTTATATTCTTTATTTGACCGTTGACACCGCCAGTCGGCGTTCCTAATAGCCCCAAGTTGTGGGGAGAGCAGTTGGGTTGCGCGAAACGCTGGTCGTGACGGTGACGGTGGCCGTGGGTGCACGGCGGTCGTTCTTCGGCGGGAGCGAAGGACGACCGGCAGTGCCGCGCATGACCATGTCGTGGAGATTCTGCACCCACGCGGCTGTTTCCTCGGCGGCGGCGGCGGTCTGCATGACGGTGCCGGGCATGGCCATAAAGACATCGCTGGGGGTCGGCTCGACGGCTGTGGCGGCTGCGCGCTTGGCATGGTCGTTAGAGTTGACGACGGTGCCGTGCATAGCCATCTTGGGGATGCTGTTGACAGTCGTGGTGGGCTGGGCGTACGCATCCCAATTCACGACGGTGCCGTGCATGGCCATCTTGGGAATGCTATTCACTTTCGTAGTTGGCTTGGCATCCGCGTCCCAATTCACTACGGTGCCGTGCATGGCCATCTTGGGAATGCTGTTGACTTTCGTGGCGCCAGCATCCGACTGGATCACGGTGCCGTGCATGTCCATCTTGGGAATGCTATTCACCTTGGTCGTCGGCTGAGCCTCCGCGTCCCACTGAATCACGGTACCGTGCATGGCGGCCTTGGGAATACGCGGCGGCGTGGCATCGCGCTTCACGGCCGTAAACGTGACGTCGTCGGCGGGGCATTCGACTACGTCGCCTTCAATTCTGTCGTCGGTACAGGGACGATTCTCGGCAGGATCATGGCGCTTGGTCTTGTCAGAGTCGGTGACGCTGCTGGGCGTGGCGGCGGCGGCGGCGGTGGTGCTGCTGGCGAGGGGTGCGGCGGAGGCGATGCTCGCGGCGAGAGCGACGATGGCGACGGAAGTCTTCATGTTGAAGGTGTTTGTTTGTTTGTTTGTTTGTTTGTTTGGTTTGTCTTTGTATTTGTTAGTACAAAGCAGTGATGGGAATGGAGTGTAGTGGTGGGTGGTGGATGCGGTGGATGCGTGTAAGTGGAAGGACTCACTTGGTTATATAGGTAGTAAAATGGTTTGTATATTGTGTGCTTGTTTGTGTGTGTGTTAGAAATAATCGAAAAAATCCGAAGGAGATGGGGACGGTCTTATATACATTTTCGATTATGTGCAGAACATCTAGAGTTTGGCGCGGCGTTATCGTGGCTTCGCTGCCACCGCTTCATGGATACCATACAAGATGAACTTTACCTTTGATGCCCCCCGCCACCGGGACTTGAGATTACGGCGTCAAAGGCCTAAATACTCCACACAAAGAGTTATTTTGTGAGAGAGACGGCATCGTTGTAGCGTGGTGGGGGGACATACGCAAATGAGGCTTTGCTAGACTTTTGCATCCCCAGCCAATGGGCGTAAAATCGATTGCCACACTGAGTCTATTTATTATACTAAGCAGTAAATTTGGCAAATTGAACATTTCAGAATAAAAGGGTAAAAAATAAGATCTCTGAGGATACGCAGCGCAGTGACATTTTATACGTTACAGAGGGTGGCAGTACTTCTTGTAGCGTTGTACAGTACAGTACTGTACAGTAGGAAAGACAAGAACAAAAGAAATACAAAGAAATCAGAAGAGTGGGGCTAGTGCAAGCGTAGAGGACATTTCTCAGGCCTGGTGGTGCCTATTTCTAAAAGCGTGAGTCTGCGTAGCAACTTTAGCTCCTACATTTGCCGCCCAAAATGGCACCTTAACTCTCCAAATTCCGTCGAAAAGAGCTCAAAAGCGTCATCGTGAGCAAACTCAAAGGCGATAAGACAATATGTGACGAAGAAATCGCCCACGAAGTTACTAGCTACAGCACTCAGTCCGTGGTAGCGCACGCTCTAACATTCTTCGACACAGCACGATAGATACATCATCTAAACTTATCGGCCGGCCGAGACAAATCACAGAGAACATAAGCCTTACTTTACAGGCTAAGCTAAACAAGTGCTCTGGTATAAGTCAATAAGCCGAGGCGAACTGTCTTCATAAGGAGTACAGAGTTCATGTGTAAAGGTAACCATAAGTCGGTGGGCTAAGAGGATAAGATAGCCAAGGAAGGTAATTATTACCTTTGCTAAGGAGCAGAAGCTAATCCTTCGAGATAATTGCATCTATAGGCGATCAAATTTCAAAGCAGAGTAGATGGTGTTCCTAGATAAGAGTGGAAACGATCGTAGCGTAGCGATTGCGAAGAAGGGCTATGCACCCGTAGGCGTCACTCTGGTCTAGAAAAAGTCATTTCACCGTGGCAGTAGGATATCTTTCCTACCGGCATATGCCCTTAATGACGTCATCTTTTGCGAAGTGTACGAGGGTCATACGGAGCTGGAATTCTTTGAGGGCTACCTACACATTACAAGAAAACGCCTATGAGTATGTGGATTCTTTCTTTCAACGGATGCGGCTAGCAGGAAGAAGGTAACTGGAGAGATCGTGATGATAACGCTGTTCAATAGCAGATACTTCTCAACAATGACTTTATTGATCACCGGGGGAGGAGAAGCCTCCCCCAGGCTAGCATCGCCCGCTCTAGCCGTCTTATAGCTAGGCCTTCGCCACGTCATAGTTCTTGACTCGTGCCACTTTCTTTCTTGTAGAACGATATAACCATAGACGGCCACAACCAACGAGATAATTCTGGCATTAAAGATCAGTAGAAGGGCCCTGTGTACATGAAGGGGTGATTAGAGGAAGCCCCAAGGTTGACCATAAATTGAAGTCCCACACCATATTCTGTGGTATCAAACCCGACACAGGGGTACGTCTTGACGGTTTTGAATTTGAGCTTCATCCGCTCAGAAGCATATCCTACGTTGGAGTTAATATCTTATGTATACTTGGTGCATATTCGAACTGCATCGCTGGATAGTTGGTTACTCACCCATATTCAACCTCTTGCCATTCAGGGTGCAGAAGCCTTCTCCCGTTTTCAAGTTCAGGCAAGTACCAACGACGTCACCGGCGCCAAACTTCCCGGAAGCCCCAAAGTCTGGGGTAAGGGTCTCTCCATGGCCCTTACCAATGTATAATTTACCGTCATCGCCGTGGTAGGCCCAAGATCCGTCAAACCAGCCCGGCATCTGATCACGGCCGATGTCTTCACCGCAGAAACCGAGACCTAGAATCCTGCATCGAAGTGTGAGTTTGTATAGATCCAGCTGATGATACGTTAATTGGCACCTCACCGAGAGTTCGAATCTTTTAGGACAGTAACCTCAAAGTAGAAGTATTTAGTCGACGCTGACAGTGGAGGAGCGCAACGCTTGCTTCGGATACAGCATATTCGCTCGAGGTCCTGCGCCCCTTCGTGGACTTTGATCTCTGTCAAGGGCAAATAAGTCTTACTGCATAGTAGTCTGAAATTGTAGGGTCTACTCACGGTGAATTCCAGTACATTCCTGATGACCAGAGGTACTGCAGGAAGTAACGAGTAGACTCTGCTTGACGTCAGACCACTGCAGCGCCGTCGGAAACGCATGCTCCAGCCTTGCGTGATCTGCTTTCGCATGCTTCTCAAATTGCTCGCGGAGACTCTCTAACAATTCTAGGCGGTCCAGTGTTGTGGCGTAGTCCACACACGACCAGTTATCTTCATCGAGGCCAGTCGGGTCTACCCCACGCTTCTTCAGGGCATCTACGACATTGGAGCTGCCAGCTCGCACCGCTCGGTGGTAAGGATCCTTGATCATTTTCCACGTTTCTCGGTCTAGGGCTCTGGCCATAAGCACCTCGAACAATGCCAGCCCTTTGGGATACTCAATGGCATCAATGAGCCCGAGTAGCACTTCATCAGTCAGAAATTCGTCATTGATGTGTTCAAGCAGTTTCTCGACAACCTCTGGATGGCCTTCCTCAGCGGCTGCTTGGAGTGCCGTGCGTCCATAATCTCCAACAGCAGCAGCATTAACATCGGCTCCAGCTGCTAGTAGCTTCTCGATAACCTCTAGATAGCCGTTCACAACGGCTACTAGGAGCGCTGTCAGTCCATAATTATTGGCGGCATTTATATCAGCTCCGGCTGCTAGTAGTTTCTCGATAACCTCTAGATGGCCTTGCTCAGCGGCTGCTTGGAGTGCCGTGCGTCCATAATCTCCAACAGCGGCGGCATTGACATCGGCTCCGGCTTCTAGTAGCTTCTCGATAATCTCTAGATAGCCTTCCTGAGCGGCTGCTTGGAGTGCCGTGCGTCTATAATCTCCAACAGGGGCGGCATTGACATCGGCTCCGGCTACTAGTAGTTTCTCGATAATCTCTAGAAGGCCTTGCTCAACAGCTGCTTGAAGTGCTGTTGGTCCTTGTTTTATAGTAGCGGTGTTAACATCAGCTCCAGCTACTAATAGCCTCTTAATAACCTCTAGATGGCCGTTCTTAATAGCTACTATAAGTGCTGTCGGTCCTGCAAACCAATCAGTGGCAGCACTAACATTAGCTCCAACTGCTAGCAGCTTTTCGATAACCTCTAGATGGCCTTCCTCAGCGGCTGCTTGGAGCGCTGTCTGCCCTCTAGCGGCGGCATTTACATCAGCTCCCGCTGCTGCCAGTTGCTGAACGACGGCCCCGTGTCCGTTCTGGGCAGCGTACCATAACGAAGTTCGGCTCAAAATATTATCCTTCAGATCTGGACTATACCCAAGTCCAAGAAGTGTATCTACGGCCTCGCTTAGACCAAAAAATCCTGCCAAATGTAGTCCCGTCGTTCCGCTTGGGTGCACCGGACTGTTGAGTAAGCTGAAGGACAATTGCTCGCGGCGAGCCGCCAGCGCCTGACTCGATGCCTCGACCTTAGCTTTATTCTTGAGAAATTTAATGATGACTTCACTTGATGTTGCATCCTCAAGAGCATGATGTCCCCAGTTGTTCGCAGCGTAATCGTAGAACGGATAGGATCGCAATCGCTCCCAAACCTCTCCAACCGTTTTACAGACTTCGGTTTCAAAGGTTGTGAATGAGAGGTATGTAACGCAGGCTGTCGTGATTACAGAGTGTGCGTCCTGAAACCATTGTTCCTGTGTCCGTTTGAGGTACTCTTGCGTTGTGTAGTGAACCAGTCGGATGATGCCGCTCTCTCCGTCGATCGTTACCAGCCCGGCGCATATAGAGATCATGTCTCCGATTTCTGCAAGGTCCCTATAGTCAAGCTCAGACTTTTCTGTCTGTATGGCGAGGGCATGCTGAAGTTCGGACGTAGTAAGCTGTCTCTTTGCGCACGTGATCCACGACAGGACCCTCATCGCAAGTGTCCTCATTCCTGGCAACTGTCCGTTGATTCTCTCCATAGCTTGCTCGTATGCACGAGCCAGGACTCGGTCCTTCTGATCTTCGCCTAATTCGGGACCTTGCTTCTGGAAGGTCTCTATTGCGTTTTGAATGTCATTTGGTGTCAGCTTATCAGCAAGAAAACCAAGATAAAGTTGTGCTAAGAGGAACCTGCGGATCGTCAGTGGCTATACTACTCTCCCTATTTAGCCGAGAACCTACATTCCATCGACGACTTGTGAGATACCCGTCATAATCTCTTTTTGCAATTGCTCGTCCCGTTGGACGAAAGATGGTAGTTGCCCAATATGACCTTCCAGGTATTTTGCCACATCTTCGGGGCTTGCACGAATCTCAATCTCTATTGATGAATTGGCTTTAAAGCGATCAATAATATTGGGAATAAACCTCGACGTCGCAAAGATATTTACCCCGTGCCTTCTCTGAAGGTTAAAAAGCTCTAAGAGGAGCCTCGACCGACATCCATCAGATGCTTGGCATTCGTCAAGAGCATCAACGATGATGAAGACTCCTGAATACATCGCTGCCACGGACTGGAGCTGTCCTGAGATTTCGTCGAGGGATGGCCGCGTTCGTTTGGTCTTGTGCCGGTCGTAGAGGATCTTGACATTTTCTGGCAGGGACGACCGGCATTGGGTTAGCTGCTTCAGCACGCTTGCCAACAAGTCGTCAATCTTCTGCTCGTGTTGCCGCTGGAAGTTGCAGTAGATGTATGCGATGCCAATTTCTGAGTTATTGCCAAAACGTGAATTGAGGGAATCAACTACAATTGACGTGAGGATCGTTTTTCCAGCCCCGGGTATGCCTGGGCAGAACAGCGTCTGCTTGCTCGTAGCTAGCCAACCTTGGAACTTGTCCGACTCAAGCAGCCAATTCCCGGTTGCTGGTTGCCGTCTGCCAAGGTAGTCGCTTTGCTGCGGGCCGTAGTCAATGGGCGTGAGCCAATCGAGAATCTCAACGTCTTCTTTTGTGTCTAGCCTGGCCCGAGTATATGCGGTGTTATCTCGAATCGTGCATACAGCATCATGAACTATGTTCCAATATTAGAAATTGTTGCCGGCTCGGGTGAAACAACTAACCCTGGCTAAGTACGTCTCTCACTGGGCGCTCTCCGTCAACATCACTAGGCTGTACATATCCCAATAGTTCCTTTGCAAACGCGGCCGCTACGGCCGCAGCATGTTCCTGCCAGTTTTTGTTCTTGTGCGAGTCCGCATAGTCGCAGATGCCCCGGATGACGATGCACGGGAAGTTGTTCATCAGTCCCGCCGCTTCCATTTCGACACAGAGCACATGGCCACCGAGATCCTTTTTGAGTTTTTCTCGGAAGACTCCGTCCTTAATGACCCGGTTACCAGATGCGATGAGACCGTAATGCACACTCATATCCCTGAGCTTTCGCTTTACGATCTTGGCCCTATCGCAGAATTTGCAGCTGTCCTCTTCTTCTTCTTCTTCCTCTCCTCCCTCTTCTCCATCATCATTATGCGGGGTAACGTCGCAGTCCGTGGCGCTCTCGCTAATGTGGCCATATTCTGCTTTGAACAACACATCCTGGAGCGACTCGGATCTCAAATATTTCGTCACCAGCCTCGGCCATTTCTGTTTTAGCTCGTCCAGATACTCGGGTATCTTAGACCCGTTCAATTCATGTCCCGTCTTCAATTTCGTTAATGCTGTCAGCAAGGAGACAGGTGGACGGTTCAGAGACCCCGTCCTCACAAAGCTGCCGCCTTGTTCAGATTTCCCAATATCCCATTGGACCACACCGGGAAACTGGCCGACGGGTGTACTGACGACAACATCGCCGAGTCTGACTTTGGGTGGGACACCGCCACCGATACCAACCATCAAACCCCACTTGATGGCTGGAAAAGTGGTGACCATTCGGGTTGCGACAGTCGCTGCTGAATTTGTGCCGATACCGCCTTCAGGCAAGCAGGCTATGACGATGTTGTGCTTGTTGATAGACCCTAATGTGTATGTATTGGGGTCATCTGGCGGCTTCGGGAGGTCGGCATGTATCATATCCAGCATCGCCGTCGCCGCGGTCTGCTCTTTGGACAGAGCGCAGACCCATCCCACAGTATATACATCATGATTTCTGGTCTCGGTAGCTATTTGTGCAGCCATTGCGAGGAGATCGGCGGGGTACTGGAGAGAACTTAGGCGGACTTGGGAGGAGATCGGCTGCGGTCGGTTTTGCCAATCCCGGTCTCGCGCGGTGGCTTGGCAGCTGACAACGGAACAAAGGCATCAAACACCCGGCGTCTGCCAAAGGAAAACCTGTATCAATTCACTGGCGGGAATGTGCGTTACGCGAGTATGCCGGAGAGACGGGCTTCGCTGACGTCGTGCGTTCAGCCTTCGGCCGAAGGTGGCTTGGGCAGCAACGCAGCCACAGCCGCAGCCCCGCGTGGGTTAATAAGCCCCGCGACACTCGCTTCTTATGATGAGTGCTTGCAATTGGGTGGTGCATACGGATAAGAAAAAGCCAGGACGCGAGAACGATCAGGACCAGGTAAAGCGGGAGGCAGTATGTGAACGGTGACTCGTTGTCAAACCCCACAGACTGTCACTGTTCTGGACACCCTGCTTTGGAGGTTTGTAGCAGTTCTGCTGGAGTAAGTAACTGATCCAAGCCTCGTGGACCTAAACGGGGACGCGGCCGCCACCATGGCACGAAAGAAAGGGCCGAAGGTCTTGTCACCGAGTTTGAGAAATAGATGGCGAGAACGGTTGGCCCTTTCTAATTTCATGACGCTTAATTGTATATTTGAGGCGACGCAGCGCAACCAGCCAAGCTGCCACCATCTGCCTGTCTACAGCTGAAAACCGTATAAATAATTGAAGAAGATGAAATAGCGACTTTTCATTGCCACCGGTCCTACTCGTTACAATGGATACTGTCAAGATTCTTTACGCTGCTGCCATGGCAGCTGTTGTCGCGAGCGCTGCTCCCCTCGCTGCTCAGCCGAAGTAAGTTCTGCCCGTATCGGCCCTCTGCTAATAATTTCTGGTCCTCGCTAACGACAAGCTTGCAGATCACCTGTCAAGGTAGACTTTTCAATCTGCTAAAAAGCATGCTACTTGTGTCTTCTATGTGCGGGTGCTGGTTAGGGCACTTCTTTTATTTTCTTCTCCTTGCGGCTAGGTTGCGTCCTTTAAACACAGCGCATATTAGCTGCAGTCATTACATCAAAGTTTTTGTTTGGCTTCTCTTTTTTTATTGTGTGATATGTGACCCTTACGTCGGCTTATATCGGTCCGTTTTAGGTACACGCTCTTCATTGATATCGCAGGGCAACGGACGAACCCAAATTTGAGATAGCTGTAGTCGCTGACTACCCTCGCTATTTAATTAATTTACGTCACAAGGGGGCGGCACTAGTATCGCCTTTCACTGTAGCCAACAGAGCATAAAAACCCCCCAAGAGTTTCTCCTGCCGCCCGTTTTCACGTGCCACGAGATAAGAGTTCCTTATACTGGGAATAATTTGAATAAAACCCATGGTTTGTAGTAAGTCATCTTGTAGAGGAAAATTATTTCGATAAAAAAGCATCTCGAAAAGCAAAATTGTAAAAAACATCGCTATGATAGCCACTCATGATACATGCCCCCTTGCCATGCACACCAATTCCATTACTACGCTCGCCACCTTGATCATTCATGCCATCGTTTTACGCGCCGCCTTCGTCATCTTCATCGTCTTCATCGTCTTCTTCTTCGTCATCTTCCTCCTCGTCCTCTTCTTCATCATCGTCACCGTCATTATCATCGCCGCTGTCCTGCTCTTCATCGTCATCTAACCCAAACACCGCTTGCGGTACTGCATCTCGTTAGCATTCCTTCTTCTTCTTCCAAAGAATTCGTCTCTGGGGCATTAAATGCTTGACTTACCAAATCGCACAATCTCCGCCGTCTCCAGCTGCTCCCGCGCAAACGCCCTCCAATCCGGTCCCTCGTACTGCGCTTCCCCTTTCCCGCCTGCAAACCGCGCCGCGGGGGGCCGCGCCTGTCCCGCGCCCAGATCCTCAAACTTCTGCCTGCCTACCTTGATCCTGTGCAGCTTCAGCTCCTCCTCGCCTGTGCCCGCCGCCAACCCCCTCCAGAAGCGCTTCCACACGGCCAGCTCCTGCTGATCTTCCGCGGCTAGCGTCACCTCCCACAGCGCAAGGTCTTCGAGGGTCGCGCCGAATTTGCGCAGCAGCCGCGTCAACAGCTCGGGCTTCATGTGGATCTTTCCGAGAGACAAACGGGTTAGGTGCGGGAAATGCACGGGCCGCGGCGAGCTCTCGATGATGGCGCGCTCTTCGGGGTTGGTGATGAGGCCGTCCGGGCAGGTGATGGGCGCGCCGGGTTCCATGGCGAGCCACTCCATGAAGAGCGCGAACACGAGCGTGTCGCCGCGGTAGCCGTTGAAGCGGAAATCACGCAGGTTCGGCACGTACGACAGGAAGCGGCGCAGGTCGAAGCTCCAGGTGCGCGCGTTAAAGGCATCGCCGTCCGACCACCCGCGGTAGTCGTCCCCAATGACCAGGTGCAGCTTCGTCAGGCGCGCGAGCACGGGCAGCACCGTCGGCTCCAGGTATTCCGGCACATAAAACGTGCCCCGCCAGGGCACGCCGTGGCGGCGCAGCAGCAGCTCGATGCCCGCGGCGGGCGAGTTGGCCGCCGCCAGCGCCTGCAGCGTCTTGAGAAACACCTTGTAGCTCGCAAACTCGTCGTAGCTAACCACCGTCGCGTTCATCAGCGTCGTGCCCGTCTGCGCGCGGAAAGTCGCGTCCCCGTAGCTATTCCACGCCGCGCCCGGTCCGTCCCGCGACCGTCTCGTCGAGTTGCTGTCCCGCAGCACCACATCTTCCAGATTCACCAGCCCCTTGAGCGCCTCGGCCAGCATCACCGTGTCCTGCCCCGTGGACGACAGGATCCAGTGGCGCGTGTGCAGCTGGTTGTGGCGGTAGGTGGCCGCGGGCGAGCGGTGCGTGTGGCACATGCGCGCGTGCGAGATGCTCTCCAGGCCGACGTGCAGGTGCCGCACGCACGGCCCCAGCCGGCTGCGCGAGATGTCCAGGAGCGCGGACAGGCTGAACTCCGTCAGGTTGAACTGCTTGTGGTGGAAGAACTCGCGCGCAAACGACGCAAAGAGGGAGCGCTCGACGTGCGCGCACGTCAGGCGCAGCTGGCCCAGCTCCGTCGTCGTGAGGTGCTGGCTGACGCGCAGGAGCAGCTCGAGCGGCAGCCGCAGGAGCGGGCTGGTGTGTCCCGGGCTGAACTGCTGCGGTTCCGTGTCCACGTCCATGGCGGCGGCTGTTCGTTTTGAGTGAGGGTATTCCCTTGCGTGGGTTGGTTTGTCCTCGTGCGCCCTTCTCTCTCAGTCGCGTGGGGAGGTTAGAGTGTGTGTTTGTGGGTGGTGCACCAATTGAACGCAAATCAATCAATTACTATGAAACCGTAGAATGAGAAAAAAGAGAGAAACGTAAAACAAGGACAGCCTCCACGTTATATATCTCGTGCACCGGCGGCTAAGAAAAAAAAAAGCTCCTGAAAGCTGACCAGGCTCAGCTGCAAGATGTTGGGTTGCAGAAAAAGGGCGCTAGGCAGGGCCCCGGCGGCGGCGATTGAGTCTCGGTGGGCAAGTGGGGTTCCACTGGCGAGCAGGCAGCACAGCCCCGCAGCTGTCATTGACAGACCGCTGAAGACATCTTGCTTGGGGCTACCCTAGGATCGAAACCTCAGGTTGACGAAGGAATTCACGATTCACGCAACATATCCCAGTTCAAGTTTAGGCAGCATTCACATTTTCTTTCTGGCTTGTTACACTGTATCTTCTTTCATTCGTCCATTACTTCGTGCGCCAGAAATAATAACGCCTAAACTGTCCTGCAGTCTACCCAATCTATGCCCAAGTCGCTCTATATGCCGAGATGCGCTTTCATACATTTCATAAAAGAATTCACATCGTAAAAGGCGCTTTCGCCTGAAACTCCAGTCCGAAATACATCTCAAATACTCCCCAATACACCCCCCACACACATTACGCCCGTCCCATAAACTCGTTTTGTCGCAGGAAGCTCGTCGCCAGCTCATCACCTCCACGCTCGGCTGCTTCCATCCAGTGCACTGCCACGCACATCAACCCCGGATCGTTCCTCACGTCACTGTCCTTGCTTGACGCCTGCGGCCCGCTGCCGAGACTGGCACCGGCACTCTGGGCGCCGATGCCGCTGCTGCGTTTGTCGTTGCGCTTGTACTTGTCCATGACCACCTGCTTAAACACCTCCTTGGGTTTGGAGAACGGCAGCGTGATGCGCTCCACAAACTCGGGGTTGGAGAGGTAAAACAGGGCGAGTTCCCGCTGCGCCGTGGGATAGCCCTCTCTGGCGGTGATGGCCCACATCTTACCGACGTCCTTGAGCTTGTAGGTCGACGACGGTGGGGGTGGTGTGCCCGTAGACGACTGCACAGGGGCACCGCCAGAGGCAGTGTCAATAGCAGAGCCGCGAGTCTGGGTGTGTGCGGCAAACACCTCGTCTGCCATCTCAACCATGGTGCGGCAAACTTCCGATTTGAGCTTCAGTGCCGCCAAGCCAACATCCCAGAATGCCTTGCTGCGGTCTGAGCGATCCAGCACAGCCGGCGAAACAAAGGATGAAATGAGCTGCAAGTCGCAATACAGTTGCTTCGGCCGCATACCGGAGTCCTTGAATAGCTTCATGAGCTCAGTGATGATGATGTCCGTACCCGCCCGAGATGTGCTGTTTCCACCGTATAGGCTGTACTTGCCAGAGTGCTGCATCCGCTTCTCTTGCACAGAGTCGATCGCCCCGTCCAGCGTCGTGCGTGGCGTCGAGTCCCGGACATCTTGACCGTTTGTTTTTTCCGGTCTCCATTTTGCCTTTTGACGCGACGGGGCTGGCATGGATGCCACCAGCAAGTGCTCCAGCTCTTTCAAAGCTTGCAGCTTGGCGTAGGGATTCGGGTGCACCGAGAACATGGTAAGCAGCCGCCTGTAAGCGTTTTTAAACGGAAACTCCGAATCATTGTCCTTGGGCTTTCCAGCTTGGCTGTCCTCTACTTGTGTGACGTAGCTCGACGTACTTGGACTGGAGGAAATGTCCACGCCATCCATGCGCTCTACAGCAGATTCGCCAGCACCACGCAGGTTGCCAAAACTCTTTTTCTTCTCAATGACTCTAGGCTTCGTCGAACTGCGACTCGGTTTCTCCCTGAGGGCATGTTTGCGTTGCGCATGCTGCTCCAGGGCTTCTCTGCGATCGATGCACTCCTGGCCAAGCTGCGCCACCCACATGTCCGTCTCGGAGCCCTTGGAGAGGAGCTGGTTGCCTAGATCAGACAAGAGAAGGCTTGTCAAAGATTGCCGAAGCTCCGAGAGGAATCTGGCACGATCGCCATCGGCAACGTGCTGGTAGACAGTCTCGTTGGACGAGGTTGCTGTGGCTGGCCGACCGGTGGAAAGACTGCTATGCGAGGCTAGCGCCGCGTGGTGGGGTGAGCCGGTAAACGTCGCAGAGAGGTTGGTCATGCTCGTAGTGGGAGAGTAAGCACGCCCGGAGGCAGGCGATCTCGGTGGCTGAAACGGTGACCAGAAAGTGTTCATAGCGTCGTTGGTGTGCACAGGCGAGTAGCGATCAAAGCTATCGTGTCCGTCAAGAACCTCGGAGAGGGACGCTGCGTGTCTTGTGAATCCGTGTCGGACAGATTCCATAGAGGTATTCTGAGAGCTCATAGTTCTCAAGTCCCTTCCAAAAGCCGACGGCCGTAGCGCGGAGAACGTTTGTCGTCGCTCATTCTCGCTCATGATACTACCCGTGTCGTCGCCTGACCAACCGTGGTCCCGCTCGCGCATCTTCATCCGATCGTACATGGCCTTGTCTCTTTTATACAATTCACTCGACCAGAGCACCGGCGCCTCTCGGATCGTCTCTCCTATGAGCTTTGTCACGCACTTCTCTACCTCGTAACAGAAGCGATGTATCCTCTCTTCGCCCTGGCAGAAGTTCTCGATTCCGTACTGCTTCAACCAAGCTGAAGTCATCTCCGCTTGCTCATCGCTTAGTTTGTTGGGTCCGCCATGATCAGGCGATGCAGCGATGATGTCCAACACTTGCGACTCGGCCCTATGAATGTAGGAGCTCTTGCCTGATCGCGACGTTGGTGATCGCCAGCGACTAGTTGTACCCATGGCACGAAGTGCCTGGCAGATATCCCGACTATGCTCGTATTCCTTGGAGTTGCGGACATCCGCAATGTACCACATCTTGTCGCGAATTGCCCTCGTCCGTCGCATCATCAGATCGATCTGGCATTCCAGACGTTCTTGGCTTTGCTTGAGCCAGACTAACCAGGCTTCGTATTCTTCGATAGCGAGCGCCGATTTGGTGATGTAATCTCGCGGTTCGCGAGAAAAAATGTTAATCAGCGCCGCATAGCCGTTGCGCCGTAAAGAGTCCGAGTTGAGTCCACGGAGCTGATTTAATGTCTTCCAGTACATGTGAGACGACACAAAATCAGACTGCGCTTTGGATTGGGACCATGCAGCTTTGAGCATCGTGATTAAAGGAGCCTCCTTCTCAGGCTGTGGACCGCCGTTGAGTTGAGGTGAGGCATGTGGCGAATGAGATCGACGTAGCGACACACCACCGTTTGGCTCTGGAGCAAGCTTGTCTTTTCTAGAGCTTCGTCTAGAATTGGATTTCTTCAACCTCGATGGTCGATTGGAGATCTCGATATCGCTAGCGTCTGCTTCCAAGTCTCGAGGAATCTCATATTCTTCCACCAGTTTGAGAATTGCGTCACGAAGCTGGTGATAGCCCTTGTCGAGCTCTGAAGTGGGCACTGCTTCATTGTCGTATTCGCTGCTTGATGAAGTGCGCTCGTCGTGGTTATCGTCTGCATCGTAGCTCAGAGTGGTGGCTAGCTTCTTGCCGTCGGCAGACACAAACAGCACAGCCCATCGCTCAGCGCAAGGGTGACCGGCACCGCGCATTACGTCGGAGCCAAGATTCCGCGTCAGTTCGTGAAGAGCAAGCCGCAGAGGATAGCCGTCGTCCTCGTACTTGTTGAGCTTGCGCTGTAGGTCGGGCTCGGTAATCGTGGGCGAGTCACGCACTGACGTAGTCTTGCCGGAGCCATCAGCATGGTCATCGCGAGAGGCAGCCTCGCTGAAAACTGAGGATACACTAGTGCTAATTACCGATGCAGTCTCAAAGCTGTTTCTGGGGTTGGAGAATGCCATGGGCTGGGAGGCAGAGGACAGGCCGGAGATGGAGCCAGCAACGGACTTGAACGTGCTGGAGGCAGAGGAGAGTGGGCGGCGTTCCGGGTATAGAGCATTCACCAAGCAAGACAGATCAGCTGGGCACAGGACCAGATAAGGGTGGACTTCTGCTGTTTCACGAAGCGATGTGATGGACTTGGCAGGCAAGAGCCGGGAAGCAGGGGGCTTGTAGTCCGAGTTTTGGAATCTGGCCAGGATGCTCTCAATATGGAACCGAATGTGCTGTGGGATATCTGCGCTCTTGGAAGCAGCTGACTTGTTCCCGCTCCAGAGTCCGGATACGTATTCGTGGGCCTTCATGGCAACCTTTTTGAGAATCTTTTCCCGGGCATAGGGGGTGATGTGGTGTTCGGTGAGCATTCCGTGGGACTCTGGGTGGACAATAACACTGAGGAAGAAGACAAAGAAGAGGCATCTCCAGACAAGCCATTTGGAAGTATTGTCGAGATACTTACTGTCCAACTTTTTGAGGACGGCGTTGCCAAGTTCAAGCAGGCCATCCGGGATTCCAGTATTGTCCGGGTCATCCACGATTTCAAAGAGCTGGTCCACGGCATTGTCGTAGAAGTCGCGGGCGGCAATCTCGTCGGCCTGGGTCCAGTCGGAGAGGTTGAAGCGGGTGCCGTGCTGGTCCTCGGCTCGTTCCAGGAGAAAGGCGCCATCGGAGAGGATCTTCATGAGGTACCATTCCATGTTGGATTTTCCAGACCACTCACGCATCATAGTCCAGCAGTTGAGGACACAGATGAGAAAGTGCTCACTTGAGGACTTGGGCTCCGAGATGAGTTTGGCCAGGACGGAGGCCCAGATATCCAAGCGTCTGCGGTCTTCACTGCTGTCGGGGCCTGCCGAGTTAGCAAAGCAAGTGTGGATGAGAATGGACAGTGGATCGTGGCGTTGGAAAGACATGAAGCGTTCAACATCTCCGACGGCGTGGCGATGGTGATGCGGGTGAGTCCGGGCATAGGAACGACTGTTAGAGGATAGTACGGATTCCACGGGTTCCAGGCCGCGATGGGGGTTCAGAAAAACACCAAGCTCCGAGCTGGACAGGGCAGATATCCTTGTGGGCAGATAGTCCGGGTTGTTTCGAATCTCGGAAAGGAATTCCAAGAATGAGTCCCGGGCAGAGGCAGAAATGTCGTCCAAAAAGGTGGCGGCAGTGCGATTGGGCGACTCTCCGCCGGGTAGGGTGGAGAGGGTGTCGACGCTTTCCGAGGACCCAAGGATGGGCGAGGATTGCGATTCCAGATCAGGTTCGAGAAGGGCAAATCGGCGGAGTTCGTCGCAGCTTTTCCTGACGTCCTGGATGGCATTGTAGAGGGCGGCGAAATTGTCCTTTTCATCCTTGCGGAAGCTGTCGACCAGGTTGCGGTGGGCAATGTCACCACAGCGCGTCAGCCGGGCACCGAGCGCTGTGCTGATGAGGGTCCTCTCCAGACGAACACGGGTAATATTCCTTTTGCGGCCTTGGTATCTGGACAGACGGGCGAGGTGGGCTAGCTCCTGGAGGGTGGTGGTATCTCTGGGCACAGGGAAGTTGTGGTTCGTGTAAAGGGCGACATTGTCGATGAGCGACCGGGGCATACGGGATGCCAACCTGTCTCCATGGATGGTATTGGACCTTACGGGTAGCTCCTGGGAATAGCTATTGCCGGGAGGCAAGACGGAAGCAGTGGCGTCGGTCAACAAGGGCTTTGCGGCCTGGGGACCATCCTGGAGACGGCTGGGGCGCAGGGCGTCGTCATTTCTCCGGGAAGGTCTGGCATCTAGGGTTCGAGAGCTGGAGGTGCGCCTGGGACTAGGTGAGCGACGTCGGACTGGACGGTGTGGTCTGGAGGAGGACTCTGTCGAGGGTGGTGGTGCGTTTGCGAGTGGTGAAGCGAGCTCGGGAGCTATGCGCGTTAGCAATACGGATCTCTGAGAGGATATAGTGTCTAAATGAGGTCGAGGAGAAGTAGAAACCGCGGTATGCTGCAACGTACGAGGCGTGGATCGCGTGCGGACTGGCGAAGAGAGAGAGCGCTGCATGGACATCATAATGGTCCCATGAGGTGAAGCTATTCGGGCGCGCCAGGCAGCTCGAGCAGCAGCTTCACCAGGAAGCTACCACGGGCTAGCAGGGCGAACGAGGGAGCACCAGAAGGTAGAAGATGGGGTGAGAAGGCGATTCACGGAAGAGGAAATAGGAGAAGAGAGGAAGCAGCAAAGAGGAAGAATAGTATTGTTTGCGAAAGAGGAGGAGGAGAGTCGTGCGACAAAGGTGACGGCGGCGGTGATGGTGGTGCCGTGGGTGGTGGCCCTGGTGGGGGATGCGGTGGGCGATGAGGCGGAAGGCGGAATGCGGGCGTCGGACGGGCGGTGGCCAGATTTAGCGGTGGAAGGCCAAGCTTGCAGCGGTAGTGGGTGCTGTAGTGGGTGCTGGCCAGCCTGTTTAGCGGAAGGGGGACGCCGTTTGGGTGGGGGCGGAGACGGGCCAGGTACGGCGGGGAGGTGGAAGAGGAGGAGAGGTAGAAGACGGCAGAGGAGGGAAAAGAAAATTGTAAAAGAAGCAGAAAAGGTAAAAATAGTATAGATAAGTATCAAATCACAAGATACGACATCAAAAAGAGACCAGAAAAAAAAAGGAGGCGATCTAGGAGGTGGTGTGTGACGAATACACTGCATTGCATACAAGAGGGCTGGTAGCTGGGCTGCGCGCGAACTGCAGGACAACGCACGCACACCACGCACCTGCAGCAGAGAGGATTGAGAAAAAAGCACTTGCATGGGACGGCATGTGCTGCAAGAGCCAGACTATTTTGATGCTGCATACACTACTGTCGGTGCTGAGGTGTTGAGACGGTCCACAACTAGTTACAGACTATATGGATACAGCACGATGATAGAATAGTGGCCGATACAAGAAGAAACAGTCAGTTTGCATATCCTGATACAACTGTATCAACTACATGTTACGCACAACCTGTACTGACAGAGCCTGGTCAACATGGTGGGATACGACCTTCAGCCACAAGTACCAGTACAACAAACCACTTGCTGCATCTCAACCTCAATGTGACTAGTTACCGTAGCCCCCGTCCATCTCACACGTCAACCGAGTGCAGCATCTCTCATCCTCATCCAGCGCCAGGGCATCACCAGGTTTCCCAGAGTTCCCACACCCCATGCAGTGCAAGGCTTGCGCTAGGCCCAGACGGGTTCGGCGCGCACTGCCAGCGCACGGCAATCAGCTGCCAGCAGAACACACACACACACACACGCAAGTCAGGGGGACACGAGCATGGCCTACGGGGTGGTGTGTGGTCAGCAAGCCACTGTGCGTTGTGCTGTTTCCTTGAGAGGAGGTGCAAGTCGTGGTGCAGGAGATGGCTGACAACGATCGCCTGTTACACAAGACAGCGCAGCAGAAAAAAACGGAGAATAAGACAGAAACCAGAGTTGTCCTCGCATTTCAGCCCGTCTAGGGGTCCCCCTCCTCCCAGACTGTCGGGTTTTCCCTCTTGTCTCGGTGCATGTTGTGACTTGTAAGCCACGGCATTGCTTTTTGTCGCACTCTAGTCCCAACTCGTCCATGTGCACAAGTGCATCGGAGTTAAAAAAACGACGAAAGAAAAAGCCCCAAGTTACAGATAGATGAGAAAACACGAGTTGAGAGACAGAGAAAAAAAAAAGGTAGGGTTTATGAACGCGGCTCTCGTGACAATGGCTGCGGGAGAGACAAAGTCACAAGACCATGCTCCCCGCTGGTAAAAATGCAAGTAGAAGAAATGCAGGTCAGGAACATGGTCGCATCAGCAGACTACGCTTCTACACTACGACAGGTTTGTACTATAAAAAGTTATTTAAACGGCAATGTATGAGAAATAACGCAACTACATTGACCAGTTACTTGTAATTGAGGGACAGATGACAAAGCAGCAACGTAACAGAAGCAGAAGAAAATTGGAGTAAAATAAAAATAAAATAATAGGTAACGGCCGGACCGGCCGCCGTCGACGTGTACAAAGCCCGCCCCACGACCGACCACGGGCTGGGGCGTCATGAAGCCAAACGTGTGTGTGGTGTGCTTTGCTTCGCTGGCACTGCATAAACCGTGCATACAACCTCCTCCCACCCTTTTCTTTTTTTATCCATCTCCTACCCCCGTCTCTGTATTTTAGTCAGCTATTCTCTCAATCTTCTGCACAGCCAAAAAAAAAGACCTCGCCCACCGGTGCGCTGTCCAGCCGGCCGGCGCTCCCACCAATCTCGATTGTACACGCGCACACACACACCCCGCTCTCACTTTACCCACTGCCAACGCACCATTCGCCTCCCATCTTTTTTTCTTACTCTCTGTCTCCTACCATGACTTCCTAGCCAACCAAGAGACTTTTTCATTCTGGCTAACATTTTCTTGTCTCCTTTCCTGACCTACCATTTGCTTATTTACTGCCTCGGACATGTTCGTGTCGTGGCCAATCAGCCAGCCACCTTGTCTACCATGACTTGTCAGGTTAATTGCCAGCATGTCGTGCATCAGAATATGCACAATTCTCTCAATTCTGATTTCCGTAAAATAATTACCTCGTAATTATACCCAACAGAAAAAGTTGGATGATACAATCCTGCCTGCATAATCTGCGGTCAGACAACATCGTTGTCGGTGTAGCCCATCCCCGGCCCCAGCCCCATCACACCCTTGCACTGCACCCGTCAACGCATAGTTCCGGTTCGCAAGAAATACCCCGAAAGATATTTTCATGACTTATAAAAAACGATTGACAGAGGTGAGGTCTCATCCTGCAAGCCCGTAGAGCGCCACTTTTTGGCTCGGTGCTGTTGGCATGCTGTCTCACCCCAGCTCGTCCCAGCCGCTTGGTACTGTCTCGCACGGATGAGTCTCTGCCTGCGTGGCGACTGCACATGCAGTGAGAGTGCAGTAGTTGGGGTAATGCTGCAATTGAAAGTAATTGTCAGAACATCACAATTAGGGAACAGAAAAAAAAATGAAATTCGTGACAATGCACTCTCTGCAATATGGCACGAGGCTTGTCGGACATCAATTCAGTCAGGCAAATGAAAGGCGTTGTAGTAAACAACAAGTCGCTTAGAATAGACGTCTAAATACCAATCCAACTTCCAATTCGTACCATTCCTTCTTATATGAAAACCATTTACAGGCTAAGATCTGCCATCCTAATCCTTATTCACCCCACCTGTATCCTCATTCTCCTTTGAAGCTCTCGCTTCATCACCGTGTCCATCAAAGAATCTCTTCTTCCCCTTCAGCACGTCCGCCAACATGTCTGCCCTATCCATCCAAAGGTTATAGCCCTGCTCCACCATCCAGATCGGCGTCTCGCCATTGTCACTCGCCAGTGTCGGATCCGCGCCCGCGTCCAGTAGCCTCTGCACCGTCGTCTCGTCCTCCCCGTCCACCGCAAAGTGAAGCGCCGTGCGGCCGCGGTAGTCGCGTGCATTGATATCCAGTGTCGTCGTAGCCAGAAGAAATTCTATGAGCGTTGAATTCGGGACACGTAGCTGCGCTGCCCGGTGCAGTGCCGTCTTCCCGTACACGTCTGGCGTGTCGGGGCCGACATACAGGCTCTTCCAGTCCATATCAGGGCCAAATTTCGCATTTTTGCGAACCAATAGACGGAATCTGGCCAGCTTATGCCACTCTTGACCAACAATCAGCTTCCCGCCAGATTCCTTCTCTAGATATGCAAGAGCATCAACGGCTCCAATGGTTGCCATCGCCTCAACGAGTGTCTGTGTAAAAACTATGCTTCCAGGTCTCCAATTCTCGATCATTTCCATCAAAGCTACTCCGAAAGAAAGGTCGCTTCCAGCGGCAGCCAGAATCCGTTCTGTAATCGTAATTTGGTGGCCCAGCTTATTCATAAGCACCGCCATAGAGTCCAGAGGATCCGATAAGTTCCAGTCCAAGACATTTAGAACAATCTCTTCTGTCTCATGAAATAGTGATGCTGGAAAAAAGTCAATTAACGCCAAGTATCCTCGTTCGTTGTAGTCTGGGACATTGCTTGCTATTCGTAGCGCAGCCGAGGCGACCTCTTCCAGCTGCGTTCCCAGCCAGCGAGAGAGCACCTCGAGGGTACTACAACGCAGTACAGATGCTAATGCGTCCGCTGATATGGTCACCTTGCTGCTACACTCTTGCAAAAAAGTGTTCAAAATAGTGTCTCCAATCCAGCTATTCTTCATCGTGTTGGACAAAACTGTCGACAGGTCCACACCTGTTGAGCCGTACGTCTCCAGCAGCAGTCTGAATATAGCTCCCATGTTTATCGAATTATTTCGCAAAGCACCTTCGTACATCTCTTGCACGGGGATCTGTTGGTTGGTATACTTTGACAGGAACAACTGAAGAATATCCGCGGTGCCTGACCTTGCAGTGACACAAAGAAGGTCTTCGTCAATAACGAGCTGGTCATCGCAGTGATCCAGAATTCGCCTTACAAGGTCTTCTTTCTGCACATTTCTTCTTGTAAGTGCCCTCGGCCAGTGGCGACAGCGCAATGTGTCGTCAAGTAAAACACGCGCATTCGGAGCAATGTATTGAGGGTATCGGAAGAACACAGGGACACACACGTCCAAACCACCTAGTTTCAACAGGTTTTTGCATAGACTTGCGTCCAAAACAAATTCTGGTCCAGCAAGATCGAGAACCAATCCCAGCCTGGAGTTTGTAAGACGCTTGCTGACAGAGGCGGCAAGAAGAAGCCGCGCAAAATCCGCAGTTCCCGGCGGAGAGTACTTGAAAAACAGCTCAAACGTAGCTAGATCGTACTCTTTCACAACAACCCTCAGGACATTTTGAGTAATCTCAACACAAGGCGGCGAAGTTTGGCGTAAAAACCGAGTTAGGATCTGCGGCGCTGTTTTGTAATGCGAGATTCGTCGGAGCTTCGTGGGCTCCAGAAGCAGCCGCTGCTTGCCTCGTTTATCAATCTTTTGCAGCATCGTTTCAGCGACAGATGGGAGATCCAATAAATCGCCAATTAGCTTGTCGCTGAGATACTGGTCCATGTCAGAGTCGCTGTCGACAAGCATGCTGGCTATCATTGTCGCAACATCGCCTTTTGAATGTTCAATGACAGGATCACTTAGTGCTGCTAGGACTGCGTTTGGTGTACTGACGTCGACAACTTTGGCGACTAACACTGCAAAAGTATCCCGCCATTTTTTCCAGGCTACTGCTTCGAGAATTGTTTCTGAAGCTTGATGGTTTTGTCGCTTTGCCAGTGGGTTCGCACCATGGGACAATAAAAGCTCCATCATCTCATTGTCCCGGTTTGTGAGAGCGGCAATGTCAAGTGGATAGCACCAGTGCTGAGTCCTGAGATGCACGCTGGCGCCTTCGGAGAGAAGCCTTGCAGCCATGGTATGTCTCTCTGCAAGAACAGCGGTATGAAGGGCCGATCCGAATCTGTCACTAGACTCATTCACATCCGCCCCTTCGACGAGTAGCTGTTGAGCATTGAAAAGTAGTCCAAAAAACGAAAACACGCCCAAGTCCGACCAGCCTAGAAATGGGTGTCGAGAGGATGGGAAAAAGTCATCAGTGTTGGCCGTTTGCATCCTTGTGATGTAGATGGAACCCCAGAGTTGTAGAGGCTTATCTGACGTGCTGCAGAGGTGCCGTGCTCGTTGTACCGTTGTGTTGCCCGGCGTCTTTTCTGTTCTGTAGTGGTCTGTCCAATTCGCCGCCGCATATTCTAGAAGAGGATATTGACCCCAATCGCTCTCTAGTAAAGGAAAACTCCTGGAAGAAAGCTCTTGTAGCAGGAGATAACGCATACAGCAGCGCGAAAGAGTTTCGTGGGCTTTGTCGAGGTCGGCAAAGCGCCCTCTCCACTTGGTGGGAGCAGTTCGAGAGTCTGGCTCTGTCA
This sequence comes from Paracorniculantispora psalliotae, assembly GCA_002796755.1. NCBI lineage: Eukaryota > Fungi > Ascomycota > Sordariomycetes > Hypocreales > Cordycipitaceae > Paracorniculantispora > Paracorniculantispora psalliotae. The sequence goes on along the minus strand of PHFE01000022.1, from coordinate 431,853 downwards.
AGAGAAACTCTCTCGCAGTCAAATGGATAAAAAAAAGCCGGCCATCATAGACACTAATGATGAGCCCACAGAGATTTTTGACGGTCGTTTTGAAATCGCCTGGCCAGCGCTCTTCTTCCAGCGCCGCATGCGTCTTCATCTCGTCATCCGCCAACGCCATAGTCAGAGCAAAGTTTGCTTCGTCCAGCGTCAAGGGTCGCGCAGCTGTAAGAAGAATTTCGAGAAGTGTGCTTCTTACATTGTCGTCATCTTCATTGCTCGACTGCTCATCTTCACTAGGCCTCGTCAAAATCTTCTCATAAGCGTCCGAGACCTTCGTAGGCAAGCTTTTGAGCAGGGCTTCCACGTCTTTCATGCGACTGTGTCGACTTGGGCTTCGTTTGATGATGTCAAGAGTCAAATGCAGCCAGAGATACGTCTTTGTTCCGCGCAACTTGAGGTGGTCGCATATCTTCCGGCGATCAGCTTCTTTGAACCCCTTTGCAAAAGTGTCCACCTGCGCATCAATGACAAGTCCAATGTCACGACTAATGTCTTCGTGCCGCTCGTCAACGTCAAAACAGAAGTATTCAGTGCGATTGGCCAATGGCGCGAAAGATTGCTCAATATCATCATAAGGACGGCTCGTGATCAAGAATTTCAGATTTTTCGCGGCAGTTGATGTGTCGTCCGCGTAAAGCTGATCGATCTTTTCAATCAGAATTCGTCGATCACTGCCGTTGCATTCATCCAGAGCATCAATGACGCAAACGAGGTCGCCAGTCGTAGCATGGGTCGCGCATTTAAGCAGCAGATTCCATAAATCGTCAAAATTCTGGACAAGGGCACGTCCACTTTCTGCAAAAGCAGACAACCCATGTTTTAGTAGGTGTTTGGTTGCTTTTTGTGTAAATAGTTGGTGCAAGACTGCGCAAAGAGCAGTAGTGATTTTGGTTCTTTCTGGAGGGTCGTCTTTGAAGAAATAATAACAGATTGTAGCGTCTGCGCTCGTAATTGTCGTACCAGCCTTTTCAGAAGTAATAGTCGTGACTGTCGCCTTCAGATGATCGCGTGTAATGAGAGTTCGGGCCAATACCGACTTTCCGCAGCCCGGCCCAGCCGCTACCCAGAAGACTCCAGAACCGCGGTGTTCGCGCCAATCGGAAAAGTGCCCATCCGCGAAGAACCATTCGCAGGTGCCTTGGACTGGATCCGGGTTATAATCCATGCCGCCGCGATAATTCAAAGCACCAACTTTCAGCTCCTCTAGCAGCCTCTCTTCTTTCTCGGCCTGCTTTTGATCTTTCATCGTTTCCAGAATTTCGGTATTGATGCTGCAAATGTTTTCCAATTTTTGGTTCTGCGCTATGTGATATTCGCGAACTTGTTGTTGTTGTAGAGGATCCATGAATTTGTTGTATCTGTCGTTGAGCTCAACGATATGCTTCTCTTTCGCAGCCCAATCAATTTGCCCGGTTATCTTCAGTCCTGCGCGGGCAAGCTGCTTTTTCGACAGCAGGCAAATGGCTTGAATTTGGTATTCCAGCATGTAGGAATAGAGATTTGCTACGCGCTCGGCCAGTCTCTGGTAGTTTGGCGAGGAAATTGCCTGCAGATAGACATCTTCACAGTTTTTCCAGTATGATTGGAGATCGGCAATGGTGGCAAAGCCGCTGATCATGGCTGCGTCCTTGGCATAGCTGTCGCTAAGGAGCTATCACGTCGTCAGTGTGGGTATAAAGACCGTGAGGAGGGAATTTCGTGAACAAAGCAAATGCATGAAAGAGGTGCTCACGACTAAGCTTACTGGCAGAAAAATAGAAACGGCAGACCAAGCCAGTGCAGCATACGGCTGCGCAGTCAGAGCTTGTTTCACCACACCGTCGCAGAGCGTCAAAAGCTTGACAAGCTTCTCGAGCTGGTCGCGGACCTTGTGGTCTTTTCCACGTATGGAAATGGACCATTGTTTACTCTCGCGGGCATCTTGCAGCAACTTCACTGCACGTTTGACACTCTCTGGGTCGGCGAGGGTCGATGTGTCGGCGGCGCCTTCACTCGCCTCACTTCGTGTGCCAATGTGCCGTTCATAGTCTGCAACAAGGTCCTTGTCTCGTTCAAGTAACGCCTTATATGCATCGCGCCACAAATTTTCGGAAACAGTATCGCTATGAGTACTCTCTCGTCCCGTTGCCGCGTCAGAGCTAGTATTTGTCTCGAGGGCTGCTGGTGTTTGTTCGGGTCCAGGTGCCTGCGGGGGCGGTGCGGGAGTGGCAGGTGGCGAAGGTGTTGCTTCCTGGTGACGGTCACGCCGTACCAGTCCCCGAAGTCTGTGCATTTATGTATTTGGTTTAAAATTTTCTTTTTCTCGTTGAATCTTTTTGAGGGAATGTACAGAGGATGATTGCCATCAGAAACCCTACAAACCCCGCACGTGCATGATGCGAGGCTGCATGCACAGCCCAAAATAAGCGCCAGCGACCACCCAGACAGTTCTCTTCTGAAACAAATGTCGAGTGATGCGATTTTGTCAGGTTTGGTGGCTTTAACGCATAGTAAGTTAATAATACAACACTTGCACTGTCGGAATCTCATGCTCACATGTGCACCCTCGTCATAATTAATAGCAGTTCATTCTCATTGATTGTAGACGTAACCAGTCCTCCAAACGCCGCGAGCATGTTAACTCTGAAAAGCAAAATGACCTCCTATATCCCCATAATTCCTTTTGGATCGCATTACTGTACATACTGAACAAACCACTCAGATCAAAGATACACAGTTTGTGCTTTAGCATTCCCGTCCAAAGCGGATATCAAATTCCTTCAACACGCTCATGATACTGGCAGCCTCGACCTCGATCGCATTTCTTCCTCTAGAACTCTGCCTCGAGGTCGATGCTCTAGATGTCGCCTTGAGCTTAGGCAGCCACGAGTTGATATCGTTAGCCGCCTCGGAGAAGTTGCGGTGACTCGCCAGCGTCTGGTACGCCTCGGCACAGCTCAGACCCAGACTGGGTAGGCTGGGCAGAGTAATCTTTTCTTCCTCCTTCTTGCTGCTGGCCGGGGTACTGTTGGCTGGTTTCGACTTGCAGCAGCCTCCTCCGGCGCCTCCCTTGCCGCCACAGCAGCCTCCGCCTTGCTCCTTGCCAAACTTGGCATTCATGAGACGGCAGAAGAGGCCAGACTTGGGATCAGCCTGGCACTGCGCGCAGGTTCCTGGGGCGCCAGCACCACAGCCACCGCCAGCGGGCTTCTTGGCTTGAGCTGGCTGTCCGGCCTTGGGCTTTCTAGGCGGCAGCTTGACGGCGCCGTCGGCTGTCATCTCCATGATGAATGGCTGTGGCGGCGCCACGTCTGTTTCCGAAGGCGGAGGGGTCTGCACCTGGCGGGGCACATGAGGCTGTGATTCGGGTGGTGTCATTGCTGGCGTGGCCATGGCAGCATCGGCACAAGCACAGTAGGTGCCGTCCTTGCAGAAACCGCAGTTCTCCTTGAAGGACATGTCACCCATGGAGGATGATTGCATCATCATCATCTCAGATGGTGGGGGGTCCACGTCTATAGTAGCCACTATTTGGGATTGCCGACGGGCGAAAGCCTCGGTAAAATCCATCTCCTGGTCATTTCCACGAGCAGAGGATTCCTGACGTGACCTCTTTCCGGCAGAGCCACTGTTGGATGGCGACGAAGGTCTCTTCAGGTTATAGGTTTGGGTAGTTGTGGGGCTCATCTCTTCCAGACACTGGCATGAAGTTCCGAACCCGCACTTGCCACAGCCCGAGGTGGCCGTGGCAAGGACCTCTTCAGCACAGGCACATCGCCCGTCCGTCGAGCAGTTCCCGCACGTAATGTCTGTGTCTGCTAACGGCGCCGAATTCTGTGCACCCATAGAATCAGGCGGGGTGATGATTTGTGAAATGGAAAAATCCCGGCTGGTCTCCGGGTGAGGTAGTCTGTTGTTATTCGACATGCTCGGGTGGTGCTGCATGCTGTGGTGGCGATGCTGGTCATGGGATGGCGCGCTGTTCATGCGTTCGTTGCGGAAGGCTTGCTCGCTCTGACGACGACGAAGCGTTTCGGCTTCCGTCTCAACTCTGATTCTGTCTTGACGCTCCCTATCGAGCATGTTCTCCAGGAGCATGCATCGTGAGCGGAACGACTGGACGTCCAGCTCGAGGCTGTGGATCTTTTCCTTCAAGTCCGATTCTCTCTTTTCGTTATCTGCTCTGAACTGGTCCAGCTGCTCCTCGAGCTCTCCCACGCGAGCAGCCCGGCGCTCACGGAAAGCTCGCTGGGCGGCACGGTTCTGTGCCTTACGCTTGGTAGGAGGGGTGTCGGTGGCGGGCTTACGGCCGGGCTTCGGGCGCGGCGGGATGACCCATTCCTTGGAGGTCATGGAAATCTTGGGCCCTTCCATGGGCGTGCCCGGAGCGACGACGGCCGCCATGGTCATCCTGTCCGGGGCCTGCGGCACCGAGACAGAGAGCCGGGGTAGCGGCACTGGCTCCGGCTTTGGCTGTTTGGCGGCGGAGGCCGCGGCGGGCTTGGGCTGGGTAGGAAGCGGCGCGCGCTGCTGAGCAGGGGCGCAGGCCAGTGGTGTTGGGCCAGAGACGGATGACCGGGCCCTGGCTGTTGGCGGGCGCGACGTTGGCAACGGTACCGGCGATGCCACTGAGGATGGTGATGATGCAGCGCTACTGACCATTCTTCTTGGTGGGCGGTCGACTCGGTCGGATGTTTGCGGGCGGGCAGCTGATTTGTGGGGCTCCTGGCTCGGATGTCCGAGACGGCCTGTGGCGTGCTGTGCAGCTGGAGGGGAGACAGCGCACCGCTACTGCAGCCTTACAGTGCGGATCTGGCTAGGAAGGATGCAAAAAAAAGAAAGATGTATTGTTACCAGAAACAAGAAATCAGCCACCTGATTCCCTGGATCTCGGAATACCGGTCGTGTCGCGGGGTAAAACAGCTGTGTGTCGGTCGGGCGGGCGAACGGCCAATTGCAGGCTGCGGATATGACTGCACGCTGGATTTGCGTGTCGCTGCACTGGTGCGAGCTGAAAGTGAATTGATCAGTCGCCGACAGCGCTGAAATTGCTGACAATTTTTATTCGATTGCTTTTGATTCGTTTTCGTTTGCTGCTGCCAAAGCCTGGGGGGTAATGCCAACCCCTTATCAGATGGAATTTTGGAACTGCCGTCTTTGCATGGGATGATGCAAAAGAGACAAAAAAGTGATGGGGTGCAGTGTGTGCGTTTCGAAAATTTGGCAAAAAGTGCGGGACAGCCCTTCTTTTGAGCGAAATGGCGTGTTTTACCGCGGTGGGCAGCCACAAGGTCCGATGGTAGGAGGCAAGACGAGAGAGGGGAGACGAAGGTGGGCCAGATGCGATTGATAAGATGCTGATTGATAAAAATTTCTCACCAAAACACACAGCAGCCCATCTAAAGCGCGCACAGCTGCCCGCTTTCCTCACCACGACTTCTCCACAATTTTACCCAACACTAACTCAATGGTTCACACCTTGGTGTCCGCTCTTTCGAAAACTAGCAAGGTCGTGACATGGCGTTATTCGGCTGTTCACAAGCCGAGAAGAACGGAACCTGGCCGTTGGGACCCTGACTTCGATGACGCGTAGCCATGGATCAATTAACGTGTAGACTTCTACGTTTGAATTGAGGATAATATTAAATTGCCTACTTGTTCAGCGCTTAAGTACACAGACAAGGCGCTGTTTCACTGCACAATTGATTCACTCTGCCCCTCCCAGGCTGCTGGCTTGTGAAGCACGCTCGCGCACTGTCGGCTCAGGATGGGGCCGGTCCCTTGGCCCAGCAGTACGAGACCCCCTCTTCATCCCGAATACAGTTACGCTCGACTATCATTAATATCGCTTCTGCCCCAAAGTTCAGCACTTTCCCCCTCTGCTCCATAGACCAGTGGCCTAGCCGAGGGCCCGACTTGCCAACCACAAGGAATTGCCGCACGTGATTACCATTATACTGGAGACCCCAACTTCTGACTGGGCTGATCGGAGCGCAATTGGCTAAATGGACACTATAGAAATACCCGCTACAATTCTTGATCCTGGATCGGAGGCCAGCTTTGACGAAACTTCCTCACACTACCCTGTAGTCATTCTATAAGGCACTTTTTCTTGTCACTCGCAGAACAAGTGATATGGGACGGTGGAGGCTAGATTTCAGGCCTCTTCTTGTAGCGCTCCGTCGGCGTTTATGACATAATTAAGGCATCTTCGTAGATTCTGTCGCTGGTTGTTGCAAACCGACGTGTGCTAACTCGATTGAAGTGGTGAGATTCTCACCAAGGGTGTTCATGCTGCAACAGGACCATGCCATGACAAAGTAGCCGACAGAAATACATAACATGCCCGAATTATCAGAGTTTTGCGGTTTAAAAGCAAACAGAAAAAAAAAAATGTCATTCAGGAAAACTATAACGGCACTCAGCCCATCCTTGTTCTTCTTCGCGGCTTAGATTCCAAGTCAGCCTCGTCTCCGCTATCGTCGCTTTCTTCGTGATGGCTGTGCTGAACTATCTTTCTAGGCATTCTAGGACCATGCCCCCCTTGAGGAGTTTTGCTTGGAGCCTGATTCCGCGTTGCAGGGGTATTCGAAGTGCTCTCTACCTTCAGGCCAACTGATATCGGCGTGGCATCCTCGTCGTCGATAACAGGCGAAATTCTTTGTGCCATGACAGCCGCAGCATACTGCTCTCGCCTTCGCTCGCGCCGCGAATCTATTACGGGTGTCCTGTGAGTGGCCGTTGCTGCGGTATCCGTTTTCTCTTCGCTGAAATACGGCGGCGACTGATCACGTCCTCTGCGCGTGCGCGGCATCATAGGGGGGGCATTTGGCCTTGCCGAAATCTCAGCATTCGCAATTGCGATTCTCATGCGCAGCCTTTCAGCACGAGTTGCATCGTACTCTTCTGTGATAGTATCGGGTCTACGCCCTTGAGGCGCACCATTGGTATAATAGCTAGTCTCGCCCGCTCTACGGTGCGAAGATCCGTCTTCAGTAGCAACAACTCGAGTCGAGGCTCTGTCGGACACGTACGCTTCGGGCGCACGGCGCGAGGATCGTTCGTCAGACAGAAGGATTTTATAGAGGGACATGTTAACCGCGTCAGCACTGCCCCTGGGGGAATTGTTTGTGCTCATGAGGCTAGAGTACCCAGAATCAACGCTCGCGCATGAACCGCGATTTACGTGCTGTCTGCCCTGGAACAAAAAGTCTCGCGATCCGGTTATTGAATCAGGGTGGGACGAAGCGAAGAGCAACGGGTCGGTAGTTGGTGACATCGCAGTTGTAAAATTGGATTGCGATAGCGTCTCATGCCCCGGATCACTTTTTTCGTAGCTATGCGGCGGCTCAAATGACCCCGAAGAGCCGCGTGTCGACTCTTTCAACATAGAAGCTAGTTCTTCAGCCATCCAGACATGCCTTGGCATTAGCGAGGGCAAACCAGATTCCGATTTCGCAAATTGCTGCAAGATAAATCCGCGTCTAGTCGGCCCCTGCGGGAAGAGCTTGACGAACTCGCGAAGGGCAAGAGAAGCCGATGCTTCTGTGTCAAATTTAAGCAAGGTCTCTTTTGCGGGACTATCCGCATTGGTAAATGCTCGTTTGTATCCGTGATGATTCCGCATCATGGAATCCACTTGTACCAGAGGCATGCTCGCAGAATACTCTCTTAAGCAAAGAAGGTTAGGGCCATATCCTGGATGTACAAGATGACCACTCGGTAAGCTCCGGTAAGGCCATTCGGTGTCGAATATGTTGCCATACTGGATACGGGCCCGCCGGTCAACCGTCTCGCTCGTTAGCGTAGAAACAACGGTAGTCGTCAGACTGGTTGAGGATGCGTGTGCTAAATCATCATCTTCGGCAGTAGTTGCAACAGTCTCGGTCGAAATGTCAGCTTCAGTTGGGAGAGCGACCTCTGTGATGCCGTTCATTTGTGCGATATCCCTAAAGATGTCGCATGCCAGAATGATGTATGCAGCTCCAAAGAAATCCGTCGCCACGAGGTGGCCCAGCAGCTCCCTTGTGTCTTGGGAAATAACCCATGTTCCAGAGTCACCATCTGCAAAAGTAGCACCATCGTCCAAGGTGACCAGATATGCGTTGACAAATTCTGTAGCAGGTGGGATCAAGATTCGCGTCGGCTGGTGTACCATACTTCCGTACTTGAGTCCACCGGAACCGCACATGAGAATCACTCGCTCGGCTGGTGTTTCATTCAGTGCCGCAGGCGAGGGCTGCCGGTATGCTGTAATGCAGCGACGATCTCCTACATCGGCGAGAGTAGGCAACTCATTCAGCTTGAAGTGACCTTCGAGAGGGAAGAGAGCCCAATCAAAGACAGGGAACATATTTTGACCCATGCCATGGGGCTCTTTGAGTGCTTTCGTGAGGGAGTTGGACAGTGTTACTTGGGTCGCTTGATGATTTGGCTTCTCAAACGCCCACGGGTTCGAGCAATCGATGCTGGAGACACTGTCTTTGTCCGTCACACTGATTTCATCACTGACACCCTCATTGTATTCCGAATCCGAGTAGTCAACAAAAGAGTCATCACCAGATTCCTCCTCCTCAAGCACATCTAACACACTGTCATCTTGCAGGACGGATGTGGCAACATGACCTGCCGTAAGTCCCATAACGGCTGAACACCCGTCCTCGTACGTAATTTTCACCAAACCGCCCAGTGTGGCATTTCTCCGCCTCCCCTGTGCTTCGAATCGGATCGCTGTACCGCACAGAGTGTTGTCGAATCTTGTTTTTCGGGTGGGTGGGAAGAAAACGACGCACATGCCCGCGGTCTTCAACTCTGTCGGATTTTCGTCCCAGACGACGTCGATATTGAAACCGTCGGTTCGCAGCTGAGGTGCACACCCGCACACAGCAACTTCAAATGATGGCAATAGCGGGTCATCAGGCTTGTAAAAAGCTCGCACAAGGGTATCGGTATCGAAGAAATGTTGGATGCGTTTTCTCATTTCCGGCGCACAGAATACCACAATATATGGCTTTGCATCCTGCGAATTATTTCCCAGCAGCATCGGCCGGATGGCCATGGGCTTGTGGCGAACCGTATGGCTTCGCAGGAGGGACTTGCGCCGAGTGTACTGGACCAGTAACGACTCGATTGAAGACTGGATATTGCAGAAGCGCGCAGTGTATGCATCATCCATTTTGTAGTCGAAAGACATAATTGTCTTTGTCTTGGATAACCGCAGCTCGTGTTGAACTGCCTCGTCGAGCCTGCAGTGGTTGGCTGTTCGGGGCACATTGGGCGTTCCCATGTGAGAGCTCTCTTGTGAACCATAGCCAGAGTCTGGCTGGGTCTCTTCTTCGAGCCTTTCGAGACTATTTGTAGACAAAAGACAGTCAATCACTGGCGTGATTTTGCCGTGGTTTGAAATGTGGTGGTTACGACCCATGTCAATCGCCATCTTGGACACATGCGGTGGTGATGGCGTGCGCGACACCATCATTTCCAATCATTCGACAGCGGCTTTGGGAGGTGACAGTGGAATCGAACCTGGGGACTTTGAGGAAAATGGCTTTGGCGGATTTATTAGATCCAGGCGGCCTCTGGCAACTGTCACTGCTAGTTACTTAACTAAGGCGAGTTGCCCGTCAGCGCCAGATGCAGGCTCAGCCTCACCACAGCCTCAGCCCCACCACAGCCTCCCGTTGCGGGACTACCCGCCAGTAACGACGTAGCTAGAATGTTTGTATCTTGTTGATGCCGTTTTCATGCAAACAATTGTGACGACTTTCACCTAACATGGACGTATCCAGCAGCTCCATTTTCCCACTCGCGGTGGACGTGACAAGAGAACAACAGCGCAATTTAAGCAGAGTGCTATGGCGCTGGAAGTTTTGCACCGATTGTGAAGCTGGTAAAGACTGCCGAACAGCACGCTGTCCCTGGCAGCAGGCGTCGAATTTGGAAGCGTTCTTCAGTTACTACCGCGAAACGACGGCTTCGTACGTCCCAGACTTGCACTCTGGCAGTATCCCAGCGTTGCGCACTCACGAAGATCTGTTGGCGATTATTGGTACTCTGAAACAGTGCGCTCACGTCAAACGCGATGCGATTACTCGGGCACATTTTACACAGCGGGCGGCGGCCCAGGGTCAGGTGGCTGTCCCATCTCTAACGGACCAGAACCGGGCTTTCAGCTTAGCGGCGCGGGTTGTCGCCATGATTAACTCGTCGGCGGAAAACCAGACGGATGGCTTGTTGGAGTCTGGGACACTACCAATCACTTGGCAAGACGAAAAATCATTTGCAGAGTTTTTGGAGGCGGCGTTTCCAGAGAACGGCGACGTCGCAGAGCGAGATGACCCTCGCGAAAGTTTCTTGCCGTCAAAACATGGCAAGTGGGCAAAGCTCACCGCAAAGCGCCTTAAGAAGAATGCGGGCCTGGAGCTGGTGCCCACCAACAACCTCCAAAATCACCTCCGATTAGACCTGAAGTACAAGACGGTAGAAATTTACCACTATACCGCGGTACTGAAGGAACATTTATTATCAAGTCTGGATTGCGACCCTCATCAAGACGTTGCAGCGGGGGTATCAGAGTAAGTATACCGCGTCAACGGTTTACGCTGAAATACTAATGTTTACTAGGGGAAACATTCCACGGGCCCTTGCGCTCGAGACGCTGCTGACGCTGAAAGAAATTCTCTTCCCGCTAGATGCGGACTCGCAATCCCTGCTTCGCCACCTCGTCACCAAGAAGTCCTTCGACACCGACTGCCTCCGGATCGATTCACGAGAGTACCGACGAACTGACGAAAAGTGTATTTCGTACCGCTACTGGGCTGCTCGGCTCGCGGATCTCCTGGAGCAGGTAGAGCACCCCACGCCAAGCGGTCATCTCGAGAGGTGGATAGAGCGGCGCAGCGGAGCGCGATATGTCATGATGGCGACGCTGGGTGGCGTAGTCATTGCTGTAGTATTGGGGGCTCTCAGCCTCGCGGTGAGCATTTTTCAGGCGTGGGTGGGATATCAGCAATGGAAACACCCAGTAAATCCTAGCTAGAGACAATAAAACAAGGTTGAGCTATGGCAACTTAATAGCATTGAGTTTATTTCATTTCTCCACTTATGAAATCACCTGTTCGACTGGAATAGAGGACAGCGGTTTTAATATCCTAAAATACTAAGCCTCCCCGTTTTCGACGTTGTGCTCTTGTCGGTGGCGTAACGATCCCGCTCTCCACACACGCTAACTAAATCCCCGCAAACCAAGTTGCGATCTCGCCCACATTTCTATCCACAGCATCAGGCTTGTCATAATGTTCAAAGTGCGACACATCGTTATCCCAAATCAGCTTCTTCTTCTGCGTAGGAATCGAGTCAAAGTGGCGCTTCGCCGCCGGCGCATTCATGCAGTTGTCGCCGTGAATCACCAGCGCCGGCGCCTGAAGCTTGGCCACGCCCGGCACCGTCGTGTACCCAAAGTGGTCCACGTCGCTCATCACCGCATAGCGGTTCTCGAACGAGCGGCTGAGCGTCCATGGCCCGTACCACGCCCAGACGACAGGGCCCGGTAGGCCTGCGAGCGCGCCAACATCCGGGTCGGCGGCCTTGGGGTCGACGAGCGGCTGGTACTCGACCTCGCCGGTTTTCTCGTATAAGTCCTTGGCCTTTCTGGCGCGCTCGAGACGGGCTTGGTAGAGGGCCTCGCCCTGTGCGGGCGTGGGCATGACGAGCGAGCCGACGTCGACGCCGGGCTCCGCGTTGACGCACCCAGCGCAGATCATGTAGACGTCAGTTTCGTGGTCTCGATAGTAGCCCGTGACGGAAGCGACACCCTTGACACGGGGGTCGCGGGAGGCAATGTCCAGACACTGAGGGCCGCCTTGGCAGACGCCGACGAGGAAGAGGGCGTCCTGGTTGATGTCACCACGTTTGACGAGGTAGTCTAGACCAGCAACGGCGTCCTCATTCTTCATCACAGGGTTTTCCTGACGGCGAGGCTCGCCTGTGCTCTCGCCGACGGTGCGGGGATCGAAAATGAGGGCCGCATAGCCTTCGTCAGCGAGCCGAGTGGCATACTGGGTCGGGGCTTGCTCCTTGGTGAATGAGTATGGCCCGATAATGACCACGCCAGGCGGCTTATCGATGTTTTTGGGCTTGTAGAGTACACCTGCGACGGTTTCGCCGTGAGATGGGTATTTGACCTTTTCGGTCGTGTATTTGCCGTGTACAGCCATTGTAGTAAGAAGAACGGTAGATTGTCAGTTATGGTGTAGCAATCATCTCAGCACTCGACTCTCAGGCTGCAGGAGTCGTTGAATTTATATCAAAACAGCTCTCGTCAGGGCCCCGCTCCCGCATTCTCAAGGTTTCAACCGTTGTGGTTCAACGCCCGAACGGCATGCAGCGCTGCTGCAGATCAGCCGATTTCGTCGGCGATAGGCCCACATTCGAGAGCCGACGCAGGGACCTGTCGGCGCTGCTGGTCTCCTATGACGCAACATCGCCGACGGCACCACTCAATTTCATAAACTTTGTAATAGAAACTGTTTGCCACGACTGTGAAAAATGGCGCAGCATCGCAATGAAGCATGCCTGACCGGCGCAGGACTACCTATCTTGTTGTACATGCTAGTTAGGAGGTTCCAGGGCGCCATACTGAATAGTGCATGCAGTGCTGAATTGATATTTCATTAGAAGTTAACTCCCAAGACTGTTTATTATTTGCCAAAATTCATCACCCATATTAGGCACTTCTGCCAGATCCTCGGTAGAGGCTGTCGGGATGGCTGGTTGTGTCTGATCCATGGTGTAGTCCTGGAAAACAAGATCTCGTAATGGCTGAGGTGGCAGCACCTCATTGATACTTTGAGAAACAGCCAGAATCTGCTGCATGTAGTCGGCTGTCATTTCAGCGTTGAAATCGTGATGCGGCTCCCCACTACATGCTGCTTCAGTGGTCCCATCTAGTTCCAGTGGATCTGGAATCCCTGCACTACAGTTCAGAACCTTGCCATACATGGCCTTGACAACGCTGAATGCGGTTCCGGCGAGTTTGTTTCGAGACTTCATGGCGTAAAATCTTTCCGAAGCCCATTGTAGCCTTTTGAGAGAAAATGGGAGCTGCTCTCGATTCTCATGTGGAAAGAGAATATGTGTGGCTGCGATTATGACCGCTGCGTCGAACGTGGCGAAAACCAGATTGAAAGCTGGGTACTGCCTGGGCTCTGTAAATCCGAAAAGTCGACTTTGCGATTCCAATATTTTCGTAGCAGCGGTAAATGCATGTGCGCGGCTCTGAGGACGCTGAAAAATAAAAGGTCGATGCAGAGCGAGAAGCGTGAAGTGGGCTTCTGTATGAAGTGTCTCTCGGGCAGCTGGAAGCCATGGATTATCGTAATCCTGGGTTTGGGTATTGAGTTTCGCCCAATCTGGAATTCCGGCCAGGCTTTCCATAATTTCCTCGTGAATGGCGTCGACTTTGTCGCCCTTTTGTTCCCTCATGAGACTGAGATGATGAATATCCTGGAGATATCTGTAGGCTGCATGGTATCCGCAGAGAATCATGTTGAAAGGCGTAGCAGGCATTGTTTCGTTGATTCTACCGACCTCGGTTGGGCCGCAGTCGGCAGACGGGGCCAGTCTGGCATCAAATTCCGTGCACATTGGCCTGTCCAAAACGACGGCCATGTGGCCATCCCAGAGATGCAGAACAAGCCAAAGCTTTCTGGCCACTCTGCTCCGCAGTGCGTCTGGAGATTGGTCATTTGCAGTGCTCTCGATTTGCGTGAGCCGATGCAATCCAAGCTCTTGCGCATCTCGAATCGTTCTTCCAAGCGTATGCCATGCTTCCGCCACAAGTCCCGTCGTTTTCTCGAAACACGTTCGCAACAGGCGGGCCTGTACCGTCGTCACGGTGACTTCGGTTTGGCCAAAAATTGCCAAGAGCTCTTGGCCCGCGTCGCTAAACTCCGCCGCTAGGTCAGAGAGATCCATGTCGGGTGCATGGAGAAGGTCGTCGAGAGACCTGTCGTACTGAGTAGGCTGAAAGAGCAGTGCCTGGCCTAGGAGTTGAAACAGAAGTGCTGGGAAGTGGCGCGTATCCAGAGCCATGTGGAAAGGGTGATTGCGTGCAGCATAGGGAACTTGCTCCCAGATGCTGAGCTGCTCTCGAAAAATATTTTCATCGACGATTTCGTATTGCCATGACAGCTCTTTGTAGAAGAACGCCACCAAATTCTTGATATGTCGCTGGGGTGGCAGCTGCCGAATGAGAGTCTTGTACCGGACAACAGCATCGTTGCTTGGGCATATTTCCACATTTGAGAGCTGGTCGGCTACTACACCAATGCTCTGAATAATGCCGATAGTGCCTGTAGTATTAGAAGCATATCCCATCTGCTTGTAAACAAGAGATTCCGCAGTCGAGGCGGTGAATGGTGACGCAGATCCAGGTAGAGAGACCGAGGCGCGGCTAAATCGGTCACCATCACTGCCTTGTAGCGACGCGGTAGCACCCTCGTCCACCACAAATGTCTGCATGTCCGGTAACTCATAATGACATTTGCTCTATACAAGTCAGTGAGTGATTGGGATCCAAGCTTGCAAACATACAGGTATTTCCCGCTTTATGCAGCGGTTGCATGGCTGTTCGCGGTCGCACTAGTAGCACGGGTTAGCCGGTTCTCAGTGTGATGTTCGGGCAGATGCACCTTTTGCTTACGCCGATGGCATTCTGTGCAGGAGATCACAGACCGCTTGCGTTTTCGAGACAGATCAAAGACGACGTCTTGCAATGGGGCGACACGTTGCATTGTGACTAATACAACAAGTGACCGTAATGGTGTTGAGAGGAAAACGGTCACCAGTGTTGCTGGATAGGTGGGTGGGTGGGTGGATGCATGACCTTGGCTGGCTGGCCAAGCCATAACTATGGTTTATGTCGGCCGCCGGCCAAGCGCTGTTAAATTATCACGACACGGTTAAAAGCCACAGAGAATCGGTGTATCGATTGTTTTATTCACACTGTGGCTGTTTACTTTTTGTTGCTGTCAATCTTTTTATCTTGCTTCCAATTTCGCATCTCCTGCCTCGACCCAAACTATGGGACGAGGACGGCCGCACAATGACTGGCCTTGCTGACAGAGCCAACTATTGTCTGCGAAGAAATTTCTTCAATATTTCTTTGATATTGTCCCGACTTCCTGGTTCCATCCAGTTGCCCTCATAGTCGCCTGATTTCCTAAGAGTGTCGTCCCAAAAAGTCCATGGTTGAACAAAAATGTGACCACCTTTATCTCGGCCTATCTCTTCAAGTAGGCTATGGATAAACTTGGTACCGTGCAAGAGAGAGACGTAGCGCGACCTCCAGGAGCTCGGGATGACATCTTGGTGATAGATCTCCATGAGACTGGCTGCTATGCCCGCCGCAATAGGGGTGGCAAACGAACTTCCCGAAATATAAGTTGGGAGTTTGCGTGTTTCGAAATACTCATCGACTCGAATTTCGAAGTAGGTACGTATGCCACGCTATGTATTTTTCTGCAGTTTCAACGATTCTTGTGGACAGTTTCGGTGCGCGCAGAAATCGCCGCCCAGCCCGTGTTAGTGCGCTTGATGTCGCAGATGTTTTGGGTGTTCCATGCAGCCCGCCAGATCCACTGGGGCTGCTGCCGATCATGCTTGCAGCTCTAGTGAGAGCATCATCACCTCACAGTGGGCGGCAGAGG
>PHFE01000022.1:208340-407769 GCA_002796755.1 Paracorniculantispora psalliotae | reverse complement strand
AAATTTTTTTTTTTTTTTTTTTTTTTTTTTTTGGCGCGGATATCAATATATTTTCCTTTTGAGCAAAGAGGGCAGATGGCCTGAGCCATGTTGCTGTAGTGGGGGCGGCGGGCAGTGGACACCCTGGAACAACTGCTCAACTTTCATCATTCAGCGTTTCGCAATCACCACAGTGACGAAGCGAGCCTTTTCAGCCCGAGTACCTCCAAGCTTCTGCAACTTTCGTTCTCGAGAATAGGTGCATATTCAACCGAATCTCCTGGCATGGCCAGCACAATGGACGGCCCCCTACCATCGCGGGGCAGACCAGCCGCCTTCAACCTCTCCTCCTCCTCGTCCGACGTCGACGACGACGCCCCGTTGCCCTTCCCGGAGGCGCTCCCGCGCACCGACTTCCTCACACCGCAGTTCGACCCGGCCGCGTACCTGTCCGCGCTGCCGCACCGGCACCAGACGCTCGAGGACCTGCGCGCCGACCTGCGCGACCGCAGCGCCGCCATCAGCAGCGAGCTGCTCGAGCTCGTCAACGCCAACTCGGCCACCTTTCTGTCCCTCGGCACCGACCTCCGCGGCGGCGACGACAAGGTCGAGGACGTCCGCGTGTCGCTGCTGGGCTTCCGCCGCGCCGTCGAGGATGTCAAGATGCGGGTCGCGACGCGGCGCGCGGAAACGGACGCCCTGACGACGGAGCTGCGCGGCGTGCTCGGCGAGATTGAGACCGGGCGCGCCATGGTGGAGGTGGCGGAGCGGCTGGCCTCGCTGGAGGAGCGGCTGGCTCTGAGTACCCTGGCCAAGGGCAAAGACGGCGAGGAGCAGGCCGATTCGGACGATGACGACAGCGACGACGAAGAGGACGAAGACGAAGACGAACAAATACAAGGACTGGTGGGAAGCACGCCAAATACTCTGATGATACTGGCACAAGACTACAATACTGCCGAGGTGTTGTTGGGGTCGCTCCATGAAACGCCGTTTACTACGAAGATGGACGCGCGCCTGGTCAAATGCAGGAAGACACTGCTGCTGGATCTGAGCAACGCACTCAAAGAAAGCCGCAAAGCTGGAGCACCGGCCCAGGGCAGAGTGCTGAAATATCTAGCCATATATAGAATATTGGGTGCCCAAGAGGATGCAGTGAGGGCCTTGAAAGCAAAATAGATACCAATTGGAACGTTTAAGAAACAAACAATTCACTTATTCAAAGATCCAATTTGCATGTTAATCGCTGATGCAGTTTATTCAGTAATTTAAATATTGTACAAGTAATACACAGTGCCTCTCTTTATACATTTTACATGGCACCCGACAATTGCTCAGCGGTAACCGTCGTGTCCTCGTGGATGAATCTGCCGCTCAAGCTGAGAGCAGGTCCGTTGGTTGTGCTGAGAACCACGTCGTGGACCTCCTTGTGCGACTCCTCCGAAATCTCCGCGCACTCAGCCTTGATCTTGATCAGGGCGGCCGAGATGTTGGCCTTGAGCTGCTCGGGGCTGTGGCCAAGTTGGCCAATGGCCATGCGCACGACACCCATGCGCTCGCGGTAGTCGGCCGAGCCGGCCGAGTCGCGGATCGACTTGGCGACGTCGCTGACGACCGTCTTCATGCGCGCCGACGGCATCAGGCCCTTGGGACCCAGCACGCGGCCGAGGCCGGCCTTTTGCAGCGCCTTCTCGCTGCCCTCGTGGCACAGCAGGCGGTCAAAGTTGAAGTTTTCCTTGCGAATCTCCTCGAAGAGAGACTCTTCGCCCACGGCGACGGCACCGGCGGCCGCTGCGGCCGCCGCCACCTCGCTGCCCTCTTTGCAGATGACGGCAATTCGCCAGTCGGTACCGACGGGGTTGGGCAGGCGCAGGCTGCTCTTGACGACGGGGCCGTTGCGTGCGGTTTTCAGGCTGATGGCGAGATCGTATTTGACGGAGGCGGGCGGCTGGCCGACTTCGTACGCGCGGAGGATTCTAGACCGGCGTTAGCTACTTCTGTTTCCCGAGCGACAGGGAATTGGTCGCGTGCGGCGGCGAATCTGCAATTGAGACGGGTCGTACCTCATGGCCTCGACGAGGGAGAATCGGGGAAAGTCGGTCTTGTCGAAGTTATGGCGTCGAAAGTCCTTGGAAACGGCCTTCTTCTTGACGGGACCCTTTTTGACACGGACGACGGACGCCTGACGCGATTGCACCAGGACGGCCGGGGCCAGGTACCGCGGCACCATTGATATCGTTGGCCGAGACGCCTGTGAGAGGCTTAGCCGGGCCATCGAGGCCAGGCATTTGTCGACGGGCGCCATGTTTTGTGATGTGTCGTGTGCTTGGAAGCGTCGCGAGCTAGTCGTAGCTCCTGTCGCAAAATGGCTTCAGCATCTCGAAAAAAACATGCGTGCCTGGTAAATTAGGCGCTAACTCTTATCGATAGTATTACTGTGCGTCACAGCAGCCTTTTTATGTATTTAAACTGCGACTAAAATGGAGAAATTGATTTCAATTCAATTTGTGTAGTAAGATCTAAAACTTAATTCGTGCATGAATTTTTGAAAACTTTTCATGCCATACTGTCGTCATGGAAGTAGGTATTAGGCTGTCGTGTGCCTGGTCACACGGTTGGGCTTACACGAACGATGGGAGCAGCTCAACCACAACGGACGGAAAGAAAATCAGAAAAAAATGTTTTGGCCTATTTTGATAGAACCGTTTCTTTATTTCTTTCTGATTCCATTGGAGACCCGATAGTCCATCCTTGTAACTCCTTGTAGCCAGCTCAGCATTTTGGCATCGCGGCGGCAGCATCACCGCCAGCGGTTACGGCTGCGAACCTTTGCCGATGCTGTTTCTATCTAAATATCTTCATTCTATGAGAAACTAAACTATATTTTGTCGATCGGCGAGCTCCCTTCTTGACCTTCTGCTGTCCGCTATCTCGGTAGCTTGGTATTGAGATGCATCGCAGTGCTGCACCGTGTTGCGTAATGAATTGGATGTCTAACCATACTCCAATTGTATAAAATTCATCTTTTGAATATTCATATTTCTCTACAATTAAATTGAAAATAAATATCCCGTTAACAACACCTTGTACGTCCAGCTGACCAGCCGCCATTGGCTAGCCAAATGTGTGCTACCCCGCCAAAAAACCCCTCCATCAAGCCCCCCACCATCAAACGAAAATCCAGTGACTCAAAACCTGACCTCATCTTGTCAAACTATACCCGATCGATTTCATTGCGCTGCGAATCACGTCACAATGAAGACCGACGAGCTCCAGACCGTGGCTGCCAGCCTCGGCGGCGACTTCCGCTCCATTGAGCCTCACCTGCGCAGCGTCGACAAGCACCTGACGCTCCGAACCTACCTCGACGGCTTCGCCCTCGGCCCCAACGACAGCAAGGCGTGGCAGTCTCTGCGTGCGAACAAGGCGGCTATGGGCTTCATTCGCAAGAACACCCTCGCCAACCTGAGCCGCTGGTTCACGTACATCGAGCAGGTCCACCCTGAGCTCGGCGAGGAGGCCAAGGCCGCCGACGCTGCTGTCAAGGCCAAGACCGTTGCTGCTAGCAAGGCTGGTGCCAACTACAACCTCGCTCTCCAGGACGCCGACAAGGGTGTTGTCACCCGTTTCCTCCCTGAGCCTTCGTAAGAATTTGTGAATAAGTCTGCCCTCAAAACATGTACTGACTGCTGCAGTGGCTACCTCCATATCGGACACGCCAAGGCCGCCCTCCTCTCCGACTACTTTGGCCATGTCGCCTACAAGGGCCAGATGCGCCTCCGTCTCGACGACACCAACCCCTCCAAGGAGAAGCAGGAGTACCAGGACGCCATTGTCGAGGATCTCCGCCTCATGGGCATCAATCCCGACACCCTGACCTACACCTCCGATTACTTCGACTACCTGTACGACATGTGCATCAAGATGATCAAGATGGACAAGGCCTACGCCGACGACACTGACCAGGAGACCATGCGCGACGAGCGTATGCACGGCCGTCCCTCGAAGCGTCGCGACCGAACCGTCGAGGAGAACTTGCGCATCTTTGAGGAGATGAAGCAGGGCACCGCCGAGGGTATCGCCAACTGCATCCGCGCCAAGCTCTCTGTTGACAACCCCAACAAGGCCATGCGTGACCCCGTCATCTACCGCTGCAACGTCGAGCAGCCTCACCACCGCACCGGCCGCAAGTGGAACATGTACCCCATGTACGACTTCGCCTGCCCCGTCGTTGACAGCTACGAGGGTGTCACCCACGCCCTCCGCTCTACCGAGTACACCGACCGCAACCCCCAGTACCAATGGTTCCTCGATACCCTTAGCCTTCGCCAGGTCCACATGTGGGATTTCTCTCGCCTCAACTTTATCAAGACCTTCCTTTCCAAGCGCAAGCTCGCCAAGCTTGTCGACAGCGGCAAGGTCTGGGGCTGGGACGACCCTCGCATGCCCACTATCCGTGGTGTCCGCCGTCGCGGTATGACTGTTGCTGCTCTCCGTGACTTCATCATCAAGCAGGGACCTAGCCGTAACATTGTGTCCATGGACTGGACCACTTTCTGGGCTGCCAACAAGAAGGAGATCGACCCTGTTGCTCCTCGCCACACTGCTCTTCTCAAGAAAGATCTTGTCAAGGTTGACCTCTCTGGTTCTGAGACCCCGTCTGGTGTCGTCGTTGAGGAGCGCCCCAAGCACCCCAAGAACCCCGATGTTGGTAACAAGCAGGTCTACTTCTCTCCCCAGGTCTACCTTGACCAGGCCGATGCCAAGACGTTCAAGACTGACGAGGAGATTACCCTCATGGGCTGGGGCAACGCCTTTGTTCGTGAGATCCCTACTGGTGACCCCATCCCCAGCCTGAAGCTGGAGCTTAACCTCAAGGGTGACTTCAAGACCACCGACAAGAAGGTTACCTGGCTCTCGGCTCAAGGCTTCGACCTTGTCCCCGCTGAGCTGTGGGAGTTTGACTACCTCATCACCAAGGACAAGCTTGAGGAGGAGGACAACCTGGAGGATTACCTGAACCCCAACACTGCCACCATGGAGGAGGCTGTCTGCGACCCCGGCGTTGGCAAGCTCAAGAAGGACGACATCATCCAGCTCGAGCGCCGCGGATTCTTCCGTGTCGACAAGGGTCTCGGCGACTGGGCTGAGGGTGAGGCTGGCGAGAAGGGTCCTCGCGTTGTCCTGTTTGGCATTCCTACCGGCAAAGGCGGCAAATAAATTAAACAAAAGCTACCAAATCTGCATACACATGAATAAAATGACTTGAAAGATATATTTACTTTGTCGTGATACGCTATTTACATACTAGTCTCATACAAATCGTCCAAATTCATCATCTAAGGCAGACATGTGAGCAGACTCTTGAGCTTGTTGAGAACAGCTTGCTGCTTGGCCACATCGTTGCTGGTCGTCTTGTCCTTTGCATCGCCAACGCTGACCGAGATGTAGCAGCCGCTCTGGTCATGCACATGGTGCTCCGTGGGCAGCCTATCCGTGCCGCACCACTTCACGTCCTTGGGCGAGACGATGCCCGGGTTGATGCGCGACAGCACCCACTTGAACGAGCCTGCCTCCGGGCAGCGATCATCCACATCTGGGAAGTTGACATTCAAAAACACATCCTCCGGCAGGTACGGCGCACCCGACGCGACGATGACGTTGGTCAGGTTCGCTGCGAGCTGGGCGTAGACTTCGCTGACGTGCGGCACGGGGTACGTGTCCCAGCGGAGGCGGCCGTGGTCGGCGCCGGAGAAGGCAATGGCGGGAATCTTGGCCGTGTGCGCGGCGTACGAGGCCGCGCCGACGGTGCCGGAGAAGGGCACCGCCAGCCACAGGTTGGTGCCGACGTTGGGGCCCGCGACGGCGAGCTCGGGCGCGGCGCCGTCCCACAGCTGCGGGCCGAAGGTGTCGATGCCGTACTTGATGGCGGTGACGGGGAAGGAGTTGACCCAGTTGAGCTCGGGATGGGTCGCGTTGTGGCCGGCTGGGCCGGAGTTGGGCGGGCAGGAGCCGTACTGGCAGGCCTCTTTGCGGTCGGTGGGTTTTTCGTCGCTGGAGGCTATTGTGAGTTAGTATGGATGTTTATTCAATAGGCCGCCAAATCAAATGCGAATTGGGACACTAAAAAAAGTGCTGGAGGAACGTACAGCTACCAGACTTGTCCTCGGCAGGGCACGAGAGCACCGCGTCGTGGCCAGAGGCGCGCAGAGCATCGTGGAACGAGCGCGTGTAGAGCTCGGCCCAGCCATCATCGTTGCCCTGCACGATGCGAATGCCCTGAACGGCCAGGGCCTGCAGAACAGCGAGCGCGACGGCAGTCTTCATGATTGCGATGTGTTGAAATCGGCGGGGTCAGCGATTTATCGGGGTTGCGGCGGCTGCAGCTGTTCGGACTCGCGCAAAAAAAGGAACGACAACTTCAATGTTGCAACAAGTTTAGGATGAGCAGCGACCTGATCAAGGTATGTAAATAAACAGCCCAAGTGGTTAACTAGTAAAGAGATTAAGGGCTTTCCTCGGCGTGGCTTGCATACCAGCGCGCTGCCGAGCCGCTTGTAAGCTGACCACCGCCGCCTGCGCCGCCCGTGCCCACATGATAGCGAGCGCCACCGGGGGGCGATCGCCCTAACGAGCCCACTCAGGCCTTCAATCACCTGAAATGGCATGGGTCAGTGCCGGGGCCCTGCGTCGCCGTGCGAGAGATGATCGTGCCCATTGGTGTCCTGTAGATAACGCGGGCCGGGGCGACGGAGTCGCGAACTTTGGCTTTGGCATTTCCGCGTATGTGGAAGCCCCCGAGAGGCCGGAGTGTGAACTAGAAGCAAGTGGCTTGCAGCACGGTCTGATAAATTGAAAGTTTAATTCATCGATGTGGTGGCTTGTGAAATATTTGTCTCTCGCCCACAACTATTTTTTTTATTTCGAGACTTGTGTAATTGAAGGCACTGTCACGGGATGTGTCCTCCTCAGTGCTACGGGAACTTCAGCTACGGTGGTGAATAGACTGCAAGTAACAGTAATTCTCCGTAAAAGCAACATTTAGATAGGCCCGCAAAATAAATGCTCTTAAGGCGGGGAGCTTTAGATATAACTAATTACCACGTGCCTCATGTTTGGCCAGAGTTGGTCAAAGCGGAGAGGTGCGCTGGACGAGCATGAACAGCCATACCTGAATCCATAGTGCGAAAAATTATTCGGATCCGAATTTGACTACGCGGGATAAATAGATGCCGTAGACTTTTTGACTGTTTCGGCATCAGAGAAACTCGGTTGACAGTGGAGGCTGTGCTTGCGTGCTGCGCGGCGAATACCAATCCTAGAGATTGTTGCTGTCATCATGGGCTTTTATGATGAGGGATGAAAAAGAGAAAAACATGATGTAATTTGATAGAATCTGTTAAACATGGCCACATAAATAGAGCATTTCCGTTGCCAGAGACTATGATAGATGCGAATCACTTCTCGATGAAAACTCTCCAATGGTCATAGGGTAGGCTGCAACTCGTCAGTACCCACGCCTCAGCGTGGACAAGCTGGCTAGATGCTGTAGCCACCGCAACGCAGCTCTGAAAATGCGATGTGTAAAACATCCAAAGTAAGTTTTCAATCTCAGAATAGCAAATCACAGCCACCTCTACGCAGCGGAAATTACGCAGCCTGTCTGTTCTGAGCCCCGAAGCGCCAGGCGCTGCCAAATCTAAGAACGAGACAGTCACCATACCTCTACTAATTACGAAAGACAGAAACCCAGGTTCACGGAACTTCACAGAACTTCCATCTTCCTTCTTTCTCGCCTTAAATTCAACCCAAAATTGCAAAAAATCAGTGTCATTCCGGGGTTTGCTTTTACCGGGTTCTTGGCGCGCGCATCATGCCAGAAACGCCACAACCATGTCGTGCCACCTCAAAAGGCCACCCAAATAGTTGTCATTTGGTTCGCGCCCTTGCTATTATTCATACGGTCATCTGCCTCATGCATCGCTGCCCGATGTTGATAGCCTATCAGAATAATGATGCGGTGGTTTCCGATGAAGATTTTGCAAGCACACGTGCGCTGATACCCACGGTAGTTGCGTATCTGGTGGGCTATAGATGCTACCGGCCTTATACATTTCAGGGCTGAGGGACGTAGACTATTGCATAGGGGCCCAAGGCAACAGAAAGGCGTCCGTAAGTGTCCGTCGATATACAGATACACTATATAGGCTCAGCATCCTGCCCCAGGTAGCAGTGAGCCTGGAGACTTCCAACATCAACATCTTGTAACCATCTTCCACAATTGTTCAAGACCTACTATTCTCTGTTACAATGCAGACCACCGCGGAAAAGGAAAAGCAGCTCGCCTCCCTCAACTATCTGTATCATTGCCTCATCGAAGCGCGCCTTGGCACGTTTGATGCGGCCTACCTCCCCACCACGGAGAACCTGTCCGGCAGCGAGCAGTTTCTGACGGCCCTTGCCCAAATCTGTGACAATGAAACTGGCTGTGAGAGCGAGACTGCCGTCGCGTGTCTCAAAGGTCTGCAAGGACCAGAGTACCACATCTGCTCCAACGCGCAAACCACGAGCAAGATGCAAGAGGTAAGCGGCTTCATCAAAGATCTCCTGACCCAAGTCATTGTGAATCCGGGTGCGTATGAAAAGAAGACGCTATCTCGCTCAGTACTCCGAAAGATCTTGGCATTTCACGCGAACAAGGTCATCCAATACATTCGTAGAATCCGTGACACTCTCCGAGTTTGTATCGCAGATTGCAGCGTGTTGGAAAGCAAAATTCGTAGTGAGTACTCTTCTTCCAAGTAGTGTTGACGGCGTGACTGACTCTGAGGATAGCAAGCCCCACGATGAAACTTCTTCAGTCCATCGACGAGCGATGCCAGTTCGAACTCGTCTGGGAGGACAATAGCAACAGCAGAGAGCTCTGTACACAACCCCCCAACCCCCCGTGTACTCCTAATGCTTCCAAGAATGCCTTTACAAACTAACCAGCCTTATGTTCCAGTCATCAGCTCATGCATATCTCTGATCAACGTGATCCAGGATACCAAACCCCGACGGACCGACACGCCCATCAGCGGGACGTACGTGCGCAACCACTGGGCCCAGCTCCGGTACTTCATCGACCGGCTGCACGCCTACCGCCTCGCGGCCGAGACCGTCACCGCTGCGCGCGAGACTCACCCACGATCTTTTGCCGTCTTCTTCGTGAGCTCCGCGCCGCCCGGACGCAGCCTCGTCACCACCGACCCCCGCTTCCCGTCCGTGCTGCGCGCCGCCTTTGCCGACCTCCAGGGCCGTCCGCGGCTCGACAAGGAGCTCAACAAGCCCCCGCCGCCCTGGGGTCTGGAAGAGGCCTTTATGCGGCTCTTTGGCCCCTACCGCGCCGCGACGACCGTGCATGCGCCCGTCCGGCTGCACGAGGATCTCGCGGCGCGCGGCCTCACCCGGCCCGGCCAGTTCTGGGGCGAGCAGCGCTTCCTCGCGACGAGCGAGCCACCGTGCAAGCTGTGCGTGCTGTACCTCGACGCGCGCGCCGCGGCGACGCGCACGGAGCTGCGCATGCGGGCGCCCCAGGCGCCGCTGCCGCTGTCGGACAGAGCGGCCGGCTGGCGACTCCCGGACTGCAGCAACGGCGGCGGCAGAGAGGAGGAGGAGGAGGAGGAGGAGGCGTGGGCTCGTATGTCGCTGGCGGCACGCGGGGAGGTGATGTTGCGGGCGGCCATTGTGGACGACATGGTTGAGAAAATGCACACGGAGACGGCGGTGCTGCTGCGGGACACGCGCGAGCAGTGTGCGCACCTGAATGCCAAGATGACCGCGGCGAAGGAGAAGCAGGAGCAGGAGCAGGAGCAGGAGCAGGCTTTGTCCGACAGAGACTGTATGATGGTGCTTCGTGATTAGGTCGGTGGAAGGAAAGCAGTGCACGTGTGAGCAAGCGTCGCCGAGAATGAGGGCGTAGTCCGGCACGCTGCCGCTGACGCACCCGGTGCATCGTCCTTGCAATACGTCAACCCAGGAAACGGCCTGGGCCGGGCTACTGTCCTTGAAAGCGCTGGTCGGCTACGGGCCATCTGCTGAGTCGACGTTGCTCGCTTTTTTTCTTTTCTTATTTCTCACTTAGTTTGGTTTGATCGATTGTACCTGAAGTTTTGCTCCATCCTCAGTTTCATTTTAAAAGCACCACGCAATCTTGATCCATGTCCTCAACGCTGCGGTCGGCACACGGTTATAGAAGCTGACCTCAGTGACGGGAGCTATAAATTGTGAATAAATTAACCACAAACCTGGATTCGTGTAAATCTGGATTTTATGATTCTGATATCAGTGTAGACGGCTGCCCCAATTACATGACAAATGACATTTACACGGTTCGCCGCCGAGCCAGCCCCACGACCCGGCTCGGATCTGAACAGTCGCGTCACTCCGCCATTTTCATTGGCCCAGGTGAAATTTCTATTCCCTCATCTGCCATCCCTGCTACCTCTTATAAGTCCGCCACTTTTACACCGTCCCTACCATGTCACTGACCTAATTCCTTACCTATTTCTCTACATAATTTTTGGCGACTATATTCTCAAACAATATTTTCACACTGGGTAGTTGATTAAAGTTTGCTTTTTTACTGATTTTCTGTTTTTTGGCAATGATTACCAAAGAAGTGAAACATGCGCCGCCCGCGCAGGACGTCCTCGAATGCGCGCGCGTGCCCTCGCCGACGGAGAAGAAGGTATCTGCTTTCAAGGCACTAGGATGGCTTGATCGCTACCTCGCGGTCTGGATCTTTCTGGCCATGGTTATTGGCATCTTGCTGGGCAATTTCGTGCCGCATATCGGGCAATCACTGCAGCGCGGCCAATTCGTCGAAGTGTCGGTGCCAATTGGTAGGCTCTCCCTCTCCAAGTATACGATTCTCTCGAAACGTCATGCTAACTCGTGGCAGCAATCGGTCTTTTGGTCATGATGTATCCGATTCTCTGCAATGTTAGGTATGAGACGCTGCATATTATCCTGCGGCAAAAGTCGCTGTGGAAGCAGATTGGCTTTTCCGTCATCATCAACTGGATTGTGGCGCCTTTCTTCATGGTATGTCCCCCGAATGCACCGTACTTTGCTATGATATCTTTGCTTTTTTAAAGAGAAAAGATGAACCTAAACCTCCCCAAAAGATCGTTGCTCATGCGTTATAGATGGCCCTTGCCTGGGCGTTCCTCCCCGACGAGGCCAACCTCCGCTCCGGGCTCATCCTCGTCGGCCTCGGCCGGTGCATCGCCATGGTGCTCATCTGGAACGGTCTCGCCGGCGGCGACGCCGAGTACTGCGCCATCCTCGTCGCCGTCAACTCCATTCTCCAAATGGTCTTATTCGCGCCCCTCGCCGTCTTCTTCATCCGCGTCATCTCCGGCACCAATTCTTCCTCCCTCCACGGCCTCTCCTACTCCGTCGTCGCCACCAGCGTCGGCGTCTTCCTCGGCATCCCTCTTGGCGCCGCCATCCTCACGCGCCTGTCCGTCCGACGCCTCGCCGGCGGCGACTGGTACGAGCGCACGTTCCTCAAGTGGCTTTCGCCGTGGTCGCTCATCGGACTGCTCTACACCATCATTGTGCTCTTTGCGTCGCAGGGCGCGCACGTCGTGCAGCAGATTGTGTCGGTGGTGCGCGTGGCCGCGCCAATGATTGTGTATTTCCTCTGCATCTTCTTCTTCACGCTGTGGGTGACGAGGAGGCTCGGGTTTGGGTACAGGCTGGGCTGCACGCAGAGCTTCACGGCGGCGAGCAACAACTTTGAGCTGGCGATTGCGGTGGCCGTGGCGACGTTTGGGCCGGACAGTGATGAGGCACTGGCGGCGTCGGTCGGACCGCTGATTGAGGTGCCGGTGCTAATTGCGCTCGTGTATCTTGTTAAATGGCTGGGCACGAGATGGAACTGGAAGGAGTAGCTAGGTGGTGATGTTTGCAAATACCGCATAGGCAGCGTAGTCCGCATCTTATTATACCCATTGAAAGACTCTCATTGTGTAGCTTGTTATTGATTTTCTTAATTTTACTGTATTTCGATTCATTAATTTGTCGCGAGTAGCGATATTTTGCAGTGTGAGGTTCCTCTGCAAATTCTTCCGTCAAGCGTTCTGCCGTAAATGCGTTGTGAATGCGTGCAGCATACATGTGATTCCACACATTCGTCAATGCAAATGCCCTCCTATACCGGGTATCCCCTATATTCATCAATTCCTCCCATCATATCCCCAATCATCTCGCTTTGTTGCTTTTCCAATCCCGCGGCGCGGACCTTCCAACGCCTTTTTCCTATACCCAGACTCATAATACATGTTCAAACCAAACTCCTTTTTGTTATTCCCGGACTCATCTTCTTGTTCATTTTAGGCGGCATTCTTTTCCATTATTTGGAAAAGCAGTGTATTCTTGACAAAACATTCGCATTCCGAGTCGTCACAGCCTAAACTCGCCTTGACGGCACCCCGGTTGACGGGTGCACCGCCTTGCATCTCGGCAATGATTTGTGCTGCCGTGTTGCAAGACATGACGAGAGGTGAGCCAGAGGCATTTTGTGTCTGGGGCGCAACGTGGTGGTGGTGATGATGGCTGTGGTTGTGGTGGTTGTAATACTGGCTGTGGACGGGGGTGCCTGGCATGGTGCTTGGGCCAGCACTCGGGGGGCTTTGCGCGGCCACTGTGGACTCGCTCGGCGTCGTGACGGACGAAGGACCACTGGCACCGCAGTGATCGCTGATACTGGCATCTGCCAGCACGGCTAAGCGGTCAATGCCGCCATCGCTCTGGTACTGTGTATGCTGTTGGTATGTCGGTGTCGTTGTGGTGGTTGTGGTCGTCGTGGTCGGCGTCGTAGCTGTAGGAGGAGGGGCGGCTGTCGTCGTCTGGTTCGCATTCGCATAGTTCAGAGCGGGCGGGAATCCCTGCACGCCACTTTGTAGGATCTCGTCGTCGCGCGCGATGCCCGTCTCGAACATGGCGAGGAACTTGTCGACCTCTTCGCCAGTGACGCCGCGGCGGGTGAGCAGCAGGCGAAGGCGCGAGTTCTCAATCGCGACGGTGCGGGCGGCCTGCTGCATCTGCAGCGTGGCCTCGATGCCCTGCTTCTCGTACTCGTCGAGGCGGCGCTGCATGCCCTCGACGAACTCCTTGCGGCGGGCGCGGGAGCGGCGCTGGTTTTCGCGGATGCGCTCGGCGGCGGGGTTTGACGAGGCCTGTGTGGTCTGCGGGGGTCAGCGAGTGGTTTCGACGTTGAGATGTGTCTAATGATGAGCGGAAACGAATAGAAACAAGGAGATGTGTATCAAGAAGCCAAAGACAAATGGTGCAAAACAATGCAACGCAATCAAGACGGCAGAGAGCTGTGAGTCGTACCTTGGTACCGGCCATTGTGAAGATAGTAAAAAGAGAAGAAAAAGGCAGAAAAGACTACATCAACACGAATAATTTTATGATTCTCTTGTATTAGATGCAGCAGTCAGGAAGAGGCTTTTCCACTAGCCGCCGTTTGACGTTTTTTCCGTTGCAAGACTTTGACGAGAATTGAGTCGAGAGTAGTGTCACAGCTTTCGCCCGCCCGCGCCGGTGCAAAGTTTCTTCACTTACAAGCTCCTCTCTGGCAGGGCGCGTGCTGTGTCAGCCAGTGGGGCCGCTCTTCAGGGTGCATGTCACTGGCGATGTCACAGCTGGCAGGGAGCCATTGACGGGGATGGGGAAGTATATGGTGTTTACAAAATAAATATAATATTAAAGAATATGGTCGGAGGGTATGGTGACTTTTTGGTGATTTTTGGAGATGCGTGGCGCTGGTGGTTGGACGCACACAATCTCTGCCAAAATCAGGGTCCTGTGGGTGAAAAAAGCTGCCCACACCAAAGATGGTCGGTGCCCCAACAGATCGACCGACAGGGTTGCCCATACGATAACCATAGCACAGTCACGACAACATAACGGATGATAGAAATAGACTAAATTAAAGATACCAACTCCGAGAATGCTAGTATGCGAATACTAAAAAAAAATGCAGAAAAACAGCAAGACCTTGGGGTATAATTCGCCGTTATCAAAACGCCCATGTTCCCACGCTCCCCAACACCACCTCTACTTGAACATTTGCTTCCTCGTACGCGCCGAGAACCGCTCCACGCCACTGCTCTGTTGATTGTGCCAGAGCTGCTGCATGCCCACACCATGACTCTGCTTCGACGCCCGGTACCGCAGCCACGCCGCCCGCAGATGGTCCGGCCGCAGCGGCCCGCGCTTGAGATCCGGCTCCTCCTCTTCCTTGTCTTCCTTCTTCCCATCCTCATTATCAGCGTCGGCATCGTCGGCGGTGGATGTCGTAGCCGCCGGCGGTGTCGGCAGCTCGCTCTGGTGCTCGCCCGCGCGGATCCATTCGGCCTGCAGCTCGCGCGCCTCTTCGATGATTTCGCCCGCAAACAGCTTGGCCACGGCCTTGACGGCGGTGCTGACCATTTGCGGCACCGACTGCGAGACGGTCGCGTTGACGACCTGTAAAAGTTATTAGCTTCTGTACATAATCCAGGGGATTGAGGGTAGAATCAATACGTACACGCTTGACAACTGCATCCGACAGCTTGGCGGCGCGCCACAGCTCGTACCGGTTATACTGCTCGCTGTCGAAAGCCTCGACCAGCATCGCACGCAGCCGAATCTCCTCCTGCTTCTGCTCTTGCGTGCGCGCTACCACGTCCTCCAGCGCCATCTCGGCTTTATCATCGTCGTCGTCCTCCTCGGCGTCCTTGTCGCCGCCCTGGCCCGACACGTTGGTCGCCGCCTTGCCGCCGCCCACGCTCGAGGCCTGGTCGTTGGCGTCGTCGTTCTTGCTGCCTCCTTTCTGTTTCCGACCGCGCTTCTTCCGCGCAGCCGCACCGCCTACGCCGCTCGCTGTGCCGCTCACCGCGCTGCCGCTGACGTGCGACATGGCGTCGACTGACGGCGACCGCGTGTGCGGCGACCGCACCTCGGGCGGGAACGACGTCTGCCGCAGCGGGTGCACCGCCACAGACGACTGCGACAGCGTCGAGGCTTTGCGTCGCTTCAGCGCGGGGGGCTTGCCGTTGGTCTCGAAGCTCGACGAGCGCTTCTTGTTGGGGATCGACGCGGGCGATGGGTAGGGAGGCGACATGGCCGTCGGGGAGGAGACGTACGGCGGCGAGGCCATGCTGGGCGGGTGCACGTGTTCTGTTCGGGGGTTCGCTCGGAATTTGGTTATTAAATGGGTTTCGATAAATGCGCGCAGTGTCGCACGAGCGAGGGAGATGCGCGACGCCGGATTGATGCGCGGGTGGAATGGATTCACGACGGTTGGGCTCGGCGCGGAGATGGATGATGCAAGTTTCTCGGACGCGGTCGCGCGCGACACCGCACGCAGCCAATCACATGACTGGACGGCTTGCGCCGAGCCGGCAGCAACAACAATACAAATTGAATAAGGCAGGCGATGCTACTATTCGGAATATCGAGAGAAGAAAAGAAATTCTTACTTATGACTTTTGATATACATGTAGTGTCAGCTGTCGTTGCTCGGTCCTGTTGCTGGGTATCGTGTATGACAAGGCGCTTAAAAGGCACTGTCAGCGAACCAGCTGCTCTGAGTTGCCGACATATAAACTGCAATAGTCTGCAATTAATCCAGTCTTTTCTGGTTAATGAAAACCGATAATTCATTACTTTGAATGGTATTCAGAATTTTCTCCCAGTCGCATTTTACCATGCAGCCAAGTTTCTAATAATCTCCTTACAGTGCCTGCGACCACTGTGCATTGGTTGTCCTTGCACAGCATGGAAACGGATTATATTGCCATTTATTTTCTTATTCCAGCACAATATTCATCACTTGACTGGGTTTATACTACAGAGAAGCTTCCCTTACGTATCCTACCATACTGTCCGCCATAACTACATCGTCGTATCACTTTGACAGTGCGAAGCCTACACCGGGACGGGGGTATTTCACATATTTTGTAATAATGTTAGATTAGTAATTATCGTCAACCATTTGATTCCTTTTGTACTGTAACACTGTACAGTCGGATTCTCGAGGAGACCGCTTACCGATCGACCGACCGTGATCCTCCGTCAGTATTGGTACCGTCACCTTCATTACGGTGGCTGCGAACGAGTTGGAGTTGTCCTGGGTTGCCTGTTACTGTTTCGGGTGTCTATCTCTCTGCACCATACGGAGTACATTTCTTTTGTTTTTGTCTTGTTTTTCGCTTCTTCTTCTTTTTTGGTTTTTGGTTTTTTCATTGTGCATCACGTCACAATGAGCGGTGGCCGTGTGGTAACCGAAGTGCCAGCAACAGTCCAGTACATGATTGGGGCGCGGATGAAGACTGGTTTGATGAAAAGAAAGAAGAAACGCCAACCGAAAAACAAAATGTCGGTATTTCAACGAAGGAATAAGCTCAGCTTGGGGCAAAATCTCTAGAATTGTTATAATTGTATGCAAGGCTCGGCACGTTGCTTCTGGCTGGCCACCTAATTTTAGCATAGCCTCATGCAGCTACTTTATTCTTCGGCTTAAGAAAGTGGTGCGCAGCCTGCTTCTTTGCGCGGCCACCTGCATCTATATTGCCCTCAAAATAGCATCAGTAGGATATTACAGAAAACTCTGTGTTTGCGGTAGCCTGCAGGTGCTCCTCCAGCATCATGGGTGGACAGCCGAGGTTCCCCAGCCCACGGTAGCTAATAAACCATGCTCCAGCACTGCCTTGCGCTGTTTGCTAAAATTATCCCGTTTAACGAGTTTCCCCACGCCGGAGCCATGACCCGAGCCAAAGAGAACCCCTAACATGGATGGGAGTCCAGTCGGGCGGAGGCCACGCCTGACACTGGTTCGTCGCAGCGAGTATCGTTACGACAAGGTGCATTCGCAAAACCAGGAAAGCCGAGAGGCAGGGTAAATACGGTAGCATTGTTAGAGTTGAGCGGCGCGCATGACGATCACCGAAACAAAGCGACCCATCGATGGTGTTGATTTCCTGATTCAGGCAATCTAAAGAGCGGCCAGCAATCAAAATACGAGATGTCTTTGCGATTGCGCCCCAGCGCCCCCAGCCTTCTGCAACCTCGTACCGGCATGCCAGCGTAGATGCTAGCGCCGGCCCAGCACAACCAGTCGCAGGCGGCGAACAACGCCGAGGCAAAGCCTAATCAATTGCAACCCTGCACAGACCAGGTAACTTGACGTAAACTCCATTCATATGAGCATGTCGACGGTGGCAGCGGGCAGCAACAAGGCCAGTGCTGTTCGATGATGTATAAGTAGAGTGCCATCGCCGCATTGTCTCAGCTACCATTCATCCACTCAGATTCACATTCATCCAACGAATACTACTTTGCATATTTTCCCATTTTCAGCATAATCTATAAGTCACCGTCAAAAATGCAATTCGCCGTCATTCTCTCTCTGGCCGCCTCCGCGCTGGCCATGCCCGCCTCCGGCCCGCCTCCCACCGACGGCCAGTGCATCAAGTTCATCCCCGGCCCCGAGCCCGGCAGCTGGGCCGCGCTGAGCTGCCCCGGGTTTACCATTGCTCCCGGCTCTGACTGCAAGGAAGTCCCCGGAAAGGAGGGTGCCGCCTACCCTGAATGCGTAAGTTACTCTCCTCGCTTGTTCTCATGCGAAGCGCGAGACGCAACAGTCTTTCTCGGCTCTTTGATGGTCATGTTGCTAACAAGTTTATGATTGCAGTGCCCTAAGCCCGAGTGCCCTGGTGACAACTAAGCGGAGAGGATGGGTTGATGGAAAACCGATGACTTCAAAAGTCTAATAATGTAATATAAATGCACATACATCTTCCTAATAGATGTCGTTTCTCATTGCCTGGAAATTTTGCGTCGAAGATGATTTCCGTTCTTCATTTTGTAGTAGCAGCCGGATTTAGCCTAATAACCGGTTTTTCATCGACGTCGCACTCGAGACAATTCATCACAAAGGGGTATCTCTTAAAGGCTTTTTTTAAGGAAACTCCGAACTCACCTTATATCTTTTCTGTGAGCTCCATCCGTGGGAATGATGATGGTTTTATCCAAGATTCACCCGCCTACCGTCGGCAAGATCGCTGTGTGTCCGCTACCCTATGCGGTTCTATTCAGGTACGCCGTTGCCGTCGAGCGATTAGCCATGCTCGGTAAATATTATATTTTTTGGCATGATATCGTTCTATTGTTGGGAAATGTATTTATGAAGCCTCGCGCAAAATCAAGTTAAGATAATAGTACAATAGTATAATAATCGCACCGGCGCGCCTTAAATAACTTGCTGGCTTGCGGCACATAAGTATCGCAACGTACCTTTATGTGAGATTCCAATTGCGTTGGTAAAAGTCCCAATGCCAAGCAATGCAGTGGTCCTCGGTATCAAAGAGAACAAATCGCAGCGTTCCCAGATCGGATCGCTACAGCTTCCGACTTGCGGTTTCGACTGTTCATTGGGCCTGAAGAAGAGTATGACTGCAGCGAGCTAAGAAGAAGTCCGTGCCCAAGAACGGCTCTCGGTTTCCACAGGTCATGAGATCTGTGAATGTCGATTTGAACCGTTTACTAGCGCCGGCTGCCTTGTCAAGCACACGATTGTTCTGGTCCAGATCGAAGCCAAGCCCAGGCCCGCTTCCAGTGAGCGCTGCTATTATTAAACTTCAACAACGGGTTTTGGCTGT
This sequence comes from Paracorniculantispora psalliotae, assembly GCA_002796755.1. NCBI lineage: Eukaryota > Fungi > Ascomycota > Sordariomycetes > Hypocreales > Cordycipitaceae > Paracorniculantispora > Paracorniculantispora psalliotae. The sequence continues at coordinate 389,092 of PHFE01000022.1, read as the reverse complement.
CGTGTGAATATAGTTCTATGTTGAGATCAGGGCTAATTAAATTGCCGATTGCATCAACGAGCTGCAATAAGTAAGGTCACTCAATAAGGTGACATGTCAGCCTTGCTGTGTAAAGAATATACATAAAGCAAGACGTAATGCTTTCTCTTTTAACTAGTTTCGAAAACACGGGCCAGTGGCAGTATTTTCTCGTCTTTCGAGATAGAGGTTGATATGTATTAAGCGAATTCACGTTCTTCCAATTTCATCGTTGACCTAACTTTTGTGCCTGGAGCGGCGGGCGGACGCACTCTGTATTCCGCGCCAATGCGGATGCGCTCGCTCTGATGATAGTGATGGTGATATCACTTGAACTTTAATTTTCCATGCCGCTTAGCTGCGTCTATACGTTTGAAAAGCTCGGTGTTCGAAGTTCGTCATGTCGTGCTTGCAACTTCGACCGCAGACCGATGTAAGAACAGCCCAGTCCTTGCTTGGGCTGATCGGCGACGGGCTGCGAAATTATGAACGAAAATTAACGAAAATTAGAGAATGAAAGAAACTTTCTTGAAAGCAACAATGCGAAGGCATTGTGAGTTTCCGATTCGGCCCGCCGCCGTCTTGAGCAGCTTCATTACCCCTCTCGATACCAAGTGGAGCTTCTCTGGATGTCAACAAGAAGGCGCGAGCTCATATTCTGAATAACGCAAGACGAACATCCTCATCGCTCGTGTCAGACGACGCTAATCACCAACAAATTCGGGCAAGATGGAACATTCATTTGAGCGCCTTGTGCGCTTCGAGTCTGCCGACGGCACTACACTCTATGGCGACGTTACTGATGCCGAGGCCGTGTCAAATCTCGTCGGCGCAACAGTCTCGGTCTTGGATGGCAATTTCCACGATGGTTTCTCCAAAACTTCTCAAACGGCTACTGTGAGAAAGGTAATATGCCGCCTCCACGATCCAATGAACATCGCTTACCCTGGTATTCCAGGTCCTCTCCCCATTGCCAAGCGTTCACTATTTCATCTGCATCGGGCTTAACTACAAGCAACATGCCGAAGAGGCAAATGTAGGTGCCCATTGAACGTCTTGTCACAATTATGTCTCTGATAATATTGTAACGCAGCTGGCCGTTGCCGAAAATCCCGTGATATTCGCCAAGCCGCCTGACGCTCTCGCGGGTCCGGACGACGCCATTCAGATCCATCCTGTCGCGCAGTCTCAACTCGACTATGAAGGCGAGCTCGGCGTCATCATTGGCCGCGACGCGAAAAATGTATCTGAAGATGAAGCCCTGGACTACGTATTTGGCTACGTGAACTCGAATGATGTTTCTGCAAGAAATTTCCAGATGCCGGCCAATGTTTCAGGTGGCCAGTTCTCTTTCTGCAAATCCTTTGACGGGTTTGCTCCCATTGGGCCCATCATCGCATCACCAAAAGTCGTTCCCGATCCTCAGGCGCTGAATTTGGTCACCAAGGTCAATGGTGAGCAGCGACAGGCATCATCGACGGGGGATATGATATGGACCGTCAAGCAGCTGATCACTTTTGCCTCACAAGGCACTACGCTGCGACGAGGTACCTTGATCATGACAGGCACGCCATCCGGCGTCGGCCTCTTCATGGAGCCAAAGAAATTCCTCAATGATGGAGATGTTGTTGAAATTGGCTTTGATGAGCTGGGAACATTGCGAAATGTCATGAAATTCGAGAGCAAGTAGCTAAACGACAAGACGAGAGAGCTAAAGAGCCAATTGCTATATTTAGCTATCCCTTGAATAACCACCAATAGCCGAGAGCTATCCAATTTCCATTTTCAAAGAGATTCCGTGAATGTAGCTTGCTTAATGCGCAGGGTTTCATCAAAAGCATGGTTCGATTGTTGGAATCAAGAACGGCACTTGAATACGTGATTCCCCATGACGGTTTCATGTGAAATGCGGAGCTGACAACGTCCTCGAGGAGCTGCTCTTTGCCGAATCCAGCTGAAGAACAGCGCTGAGCCCCATACGCTTAAACAGAAAAGGAATGGTGTGTGTCGTTGAACCTGTGGCTTTGACATTTGCGAGGGCCGCAATTGAATCGACAGTGGCAACTGCGAGAGTCGTCCAGGGTACCATGCCGAGGACCACACAGCGATCTCATTTATTCTCTCCACCATATCTCGATTTCATATCCCTTTGACTGTGCGAAGCCTACACCACGGTCACTATATCCACAGTTTCGATTTACGCAAAGGTACTTCTCTTGGGTGGGAAAAATCCCTGAAGCGCGGTAGTGCTCTGTATCCCGGTACTTCAAATTGGGTGGCGATCGCTGCTTAGCTTAAGTACTGATCACCACAAGGAGCTCTCATTCGTTAACATCCTTGCAAAGTACCCAAGTGTAGGCTTCGCACAGTCAAAGGGATGAAAGGAACGGCCTGACTAATTTCTCCTATGATTTGCGCGACTATACTTTATGCTCTATTTTTACCGGTTTCATTTTCATGCCACCAATCTCCCAGCAAAGGAGCTGTTAAGCGAAGCATGGAGGACCACAAACATGTATGCCCCCCTGCCAAAAGCACTAATAAGACAATACAGCGCTAGTGAGAGGCTATCCAATACACCGAGGCTGTTCTCACCTTTCGAGATCAGCGCTGTACCGAGACATAACGTGGCGTTTTATTGCATCTCCGCATACGCTAAGTCGTTCCTCGTCGTATTCTCGGCTGGCAGCCGTAGCATCTTGTTCACCCACTCCAGTGGTAGAGGGGGAAAAGCAAAGCGACAAAGTTCCTCATGATTTGCTCGCTCCCGTGTTTTCCAACCCCGCGTTTTCTCTCATTGGAATCTGTTGACAGCTCGGAACTCGAGTCCGTGCGTGCACGACGCTGCGCTCCCGTCGCCGGGCTCGGCGCAGCCCATCACTAGCGCTGGCATGAATCATTGCCTCATGCGCTAGCAGGGTATTGACGAGAGACTGAAACTGGAGCTGTTGTCTATGGCGGCCAGGGTAATTTCGTTCAACGTTTTGGGGAAATAGTCGCTAATTACCACGGGAGATAGAAATCGTTCCAGCAATCCTCCCAACCGGTCTTTTTGGTTGGCCAGAATGCCTGCAGCGCATCGATCGTATGCGCTGCAATGCCGTAGGCTAACACATCAGAGTCAATGAGCATCAAGATTTGAAGAATCAAATCTCGGCTCGTAGCTGGCCCATCGGCCACGGCCACGCCTGCGACAGCGGCTGGCCAAGTCATGACGCTTCTACACTTGGGCTTGTCAAGCGTCTTTTGCATCAGCATAATAAGTTCGGCCGTGGCCTCCACCTTGTCTGGCCAGTTTGGTGCGCTGGCATCAGCCTGATCTAGTTTGAGCGACAAAATGCCGTATAGACTGACTGAGAGCTGGAAGATCCTAGCGATCAACGCTACTTCCGGCGTCTTGGGTATTTTAAAGCCGGCCGTTTCGTGCCAGCGTTCGGGGTCAAAGGCGGCTATTCGCGCAAATATGGCATTGGCGTCCGGTAGAATAGCTCCAGTTTTGTGCGTAGAGGCCATGAGCCTGAGCCGGTTGATGGCGGCGAGCTCCGCGAAGAGCACCGTTGGGCAGGGAAACGGTTTGAAGCAGGCTTTCCCAAATATTTCCACGATTTTTGCATCGTCAAACTCATATATACCGCACAGTTGCTTGTTGACTTTGGCCACTGAGTTGCCGACAACGGCATAGCTGTGAAAAGTCGGGTGTCAGCCAATCGAGCATAAGTACGGCCAAGCCTAGCTGATACTCACACTGTTACGCATGTTAATATCTCAAGAAAAATTGGGTTCTCTTTGGGTATTTGCGTCGGAATACCAAACATCGACAGCAGCGCGAAATATCCATCGAAATGAGCCCTCCAGCCAGGCAATGATAAAATGTGCTTACGGCGAGTTAGCTGTAGCAACACAGGGAGATCTCTTTTTTTGCATATTCGAGCTGACATACCTCAGCCTCCATAAGGTCGTATATTCTTTCAAATATTCGCTTCTTCATCAAGTGATCCACATGATGGCCCTCCACATTCACAAGGTCGTAGTTGAGCTGGCGTAGGTGTTTGTCAATTAGGCCACCGAATCTGAGCCACAAATTGCGTGTGCCAAGCGAAGTGTTGGGAACAAGCGCGGTCTTCTGGCAGCAGGATATCCAGACAATTCGATCTGCAATTACGCGCGCGAGAAACGAGTCCGCATTGACGGAGCCGGGAGAAGCCGCCAGCGGAATAATTTTCGCCGGCCGTGACGACATTACATCCATTTCGACACTATGCGGTATGCTATATAGACTGACTGCGTACGTGAGCAAAGACCAAGCATCCAGTGTTAGTAGATATATCTGTAAATGAATGGGGAGGATGACGTACGATATTCGAAGGCCTCGACAATGTCCCAGCCGTTGGGCACAATCTCCCATCCTCGGTGATTGATCGGCAGTATACTTTTCGGCGGCGATTTACTGAGCCGCGACACACCTACGGGCGGATTTTTTGCCATTAATGCTTTGGCCTGTGCGGAATCCTGATAGAATGGCCCTGCGCAGTACCGGTCCGTGGCCACGCAGTTGTCGCAAATGGGCTTAGCCTCGTCGCATCGGATCTTGCGCCGGCGGCACGTTGCACAGCCATTTTTGCTTCGTGGTGCCCAGCGCTTCACCCTCTTGCTTTCGTCGATCGTGCCGTTCGGCGACCGGCTGCTCGACTCGCTGCTGTTCGATCTCGCCATCAGCCAGGTGGTTACGTCGGCGCGCGTGGGTTAGTCGGGAGAAAAAATATCATAGTTCCCACAAAGTGTGACGCAGAGGTCCAAAGTACTACGAAGACCCGTCACACGTGCTATTACCACACAGTTCCTCAGCCCGCAAATCTAGCTGCAGTTGGCCGACCGTAGCCCCGTTGAAGAAACATAGCCTAAATTGGCAAGGCTGAACATGAAATAATATGTCGCTAAACGAACTCCGGCATCCAATCCCGAGAGACTCTTCATTCGATTGGAAGACCATATGTAAAATAGGCGATGTGATTCGACCTGAAATTCTGCCGTAGTGCGATATTTGGGTAGCCTGTGATGGGGCGGGCAGACCGTTGTGGCAGTTAAAAGGACTGGGTAGACAGTCCACATTTGTGCCAAGACATTTCCAAATGGTTTGTCTCCGGACTGTACTTCAGCGCTTTCGGTGATTGGCTCACGTCATGGAGCAGCAACATCTCACTATGGCTCGCACGGGCGCGACCTTCACAATACATTCTCTAGGCCCTTCCCTTTTCAGAGTGTCAGCAAGAGCCCGCCGAATGCTGCTCCATCATGTCTAGAACAGCTACCAGTATTTCAACGGGCACACGGACAGCGGGAGTATCCCCGGGTTCCAGTTCCCCACGACCACCCCAGCCTGGCACTTGCTAGCGTCGCGTCCGGGCCCTGTCGTCTCCGCTCGGTACCAGAACGGAGAGCGGCGCAGCTTGCTCAACCCTTTGCCGATGTCTCAATTGATTGCGCCGTTGCGTGGCATCGCGGCTGCGCACGGATGCTGTGCTGCAAGTCTTGCCTTCGAGCCGAACAGGTATTTGACATCGTTGATCAGCGCAGATGTGTGGTGTCGCCCGCTTGGCAACGGCGCGAGCAGCGGCAGGACACGGAGAAGGGGAACTTCTGCTTTGATGTGGCTTGACGCTGAAGCTGAGCTGAAGCCGTATTTTTCACAAAGGGGAGAAAACAAAGCCAGTGGGATCAGCATCGTCTGTCAACCCCTGTCGTATTTCCCTTGGCGTCTCTCTTGTCTTGCCACTTCAGTAGCCGAACCGACGAGTGAGGAGCATAATTGCGGGAACTGACACATGTAACTGCGCGGTGAATTAATCATGTACATGCCGTTGATGCGCATCTCCACACCTCCCGTCTACCAAAGGGGGGTTGCAAATCATCAACCTAACCCATCTTAAGTAGATCATGGCACATGCATGCATAGGGAGTGTTCCCTTGTTTTTATAGCCTACCACCCCCATGTTAGTTGACTTTGCCATACAAGCCACTTCATATTCTTGACACATAACCCAATTTCTCGCCTGCAGCTACGATCAATCCAGCAAAAGTCTCTCCACGAGCATGAATACACATTCTTTATACTCAGCGTCTTTATGATGACCGCCCTTGCAGGTATTGATGGCTCTGGGTTCGGCGCCACCGCCGGCGGATTGCCGTGGGCAGCTGCCATTCTGAACCGGCGCGGGGAGACAATAGAGAACAACGCACCTCATTGCGCAGTAAGTGCGCAAATACAAGTCAATACGGGAATACAATGCTGACTCTAGAAGCTTCCATGTGCACAACAATATTGCCCATCATACGACGACGCGTGCTTCTGCGCAGAGGAGATAAAAACGGCGGTTGATCACTGCGTCTTGCGCTCTTGCGCTTTGGCAGAGGCTATATGTATGAACAAGAGAAGTACTACGGTGACAAAAAGCTGATAAGTGTCAACAGTTACAAGAAATCTGACCGAGACAACATGCCAAACACCAGTGCGAAACCGGACGGCCAAATTCAACATCATGATCATCACCATGACTGGCTGTGCCATAGTTTTTGTCTTCTCCCGCTTAATATTCAAACAATTCTTCAGCGTACGAAGGCGATTTGAGTTGGAAGATTGGAGTTTACTTGCCGCCGTCGCGATTGGTCTTCCCACTGTCGCCATCACCATCTTTGGCCTCACAGCTCATGGCATGGGGACGGACCTCTGGGGCCTGGAGCGCTCCGACCTCATCGCATTCGGTCGCTTTTTTTACGTCATCCAAATTTTATACATTGTCTTAATGGCTTTCGTCAAGTTGACCTTGACGTTTTTCTACCTCAATATTTTCTTCGGCCGAGGGGTACGCATACTGCTCTGGGGCACCGCCATTTTTCATGTCGCGGGTGCAACCGCCTTCACTGTTGGCATCATCGTCCAGTGTCTACCAATAAGTTACCAGTGGGAAAAGTTCAACTATATAAACGATAATACAGTGCAGGGTCACTGCATCAACATTAATGCCGCCGGCTGGGCGAACAGCGCAATCAGTGTAGCGTCCGACCTTTGGCTGCTCGCTATACCCTTGAGTCAGATTCACAAGTTGAAACTGCATTGGAAAAAGAAGCTTGGCGCTGCTTTGATGTTCATGACGGGCGCGAGGTGAGTTTTGGGGATCCGAGCTAATGGCAGATCGGGTACGCTAACTTATATTCTTCCTCTCTAGTGTGACGGTGATATCTTTTCTTCGACTTGCATCCATTCGAAACTACGCGTCTACATCGAATCCAACATGGGATCAGTGGGATATTGTGTGGTGGTCCACGATTGAGGTCGAGGTTGGCTTGATTTGTACATGCCTTCCCGCCATGCGACTCATTTGTGTCAGACTAGCGCCGCGCATCTTTGGCTCTGAATCGGCAAATTCGTCGTAAGTACCAAGATTATGTTTCATCTTTCGACGCAAAAGGAAGAGTTTCAACTTGATACTAACAGTCTGCTACAGGCACACATTGAATCGGATTGCTTCCCCGGGCACCCGACCTTCGGTGTTGGACGAGGACGAAGAGGCGACACTCCCAAAACGCGCCTCTGCCCCCGCAGCGGCCTGTATAGAACTCATTCCAAAATACCCAGAGTTGACATATGACAACTGCAACGCATCAAATGCCAGCATGTCGATTGGCGGAGCCGACAGTCATGAAGGATGGCATGATCAGGTTCCGCTGCGGCCAGTAAGGAAGCCCGAGAACCGGAGGAGTAGTGCGCCACAACTTTAGCGACATGTATTCATATCGCAGGAAGCAGGAAAAAGCAAATTAAAATATAGGCAATTATACCAGGAAGCAATTCACTTTTACTTTATTCTATTCTACTTTCATGATCTTCAATTGGCCATCATGGAACGGCGTAGCCTCGCTTGTGTGAGCTCGCGTCTCGAGCTTGCGATGACATCGTCCTCCAAGACAGGCACTGCGTCGAGAGGGTCAAGCTCATCAATCTTGGAAACAACCTCCGCGGGCGGCTCTGCATTAAAAACAGCGCGAACATCGCCATGAGGAAAGAAGCCGGAAAATTGCCAGTGGAGCCACGATGCTTTTGTTTTCTTGGGTCGCCTGGCGACTTTCCAACTCCGTCTTTCGAGCAATGTGATGGCCAGTAGCAGCGGGGCATTAAGTACGCGAATCAGCAAGACATTGATTGTGTGAAACTTGCGGCCAGTGACGAGTAGTTTCAAAGGAAGAAGTAAGATGAGGGCGAGGATGTTGAAAGGAGGCGGATACGCAAAGATGGAATCGCTCTTCACGCTCTCAAAAGTAAGCACGGTGCGACGGAAGCGAATTTCGGCTCCCTCGTTGGCAATGATTCGCGAAAAGGTATTCGTCAGAATTGCCACCAGAATCGTCAAAAACAGCGTGTTGCCCAAAAATGCAAAACCAATCATCAGCGCAGGGCCGAAAATGACATGAAATTGCATGGACTCGCCGATACCGGTTCCGTCAAGACCAAACCATATCCAGAGTAACCACTTGCAGACGGTCGCCCAGCTGGGTGTGTCGCCCTCCGCAATTTGGTCCGCCGTGATGAGCCATTGGAGCGCAAGCAGAAAGCCGGTGAAGCACCAAACTGCGAGAAAGGTAAGGACGGTGAAGTCCTTCATCATCGCATGCAAAGAAATGAAGACGATATTGTTGGGCATGATGTTGAAAGCGACGCGAGTGAGCAGGATCGGCGCGGCCAGACAGAGAATGTGGAGTCCATAGCCGTCTGCAATCTTGTCAATCCAGATGTCATATATTCTTGTCAGAAAATATGCGACATAGACCGCCACGAAACTGATGTCGAGAAAAGACCACAGGCTCTGGGCGTGTACTTCCCACCCGTGCTCCAGAATGGCGGCAAACTCTTGAATAACCCAGCCAGCGGTGTAAATACAGAACAGGAACTCCCATCTACTTTCTCTCGAATGCCGGTCGAGCATAGTGAGAATGTACAAAATGAGTAGAACGATGATTTGCACAAACTCAATGATCGTGCGCACTCTCGGCACAATCAACCGATAATGATTGAGCAGCCGAGAGTTCTTTGGGTTATAAATGGAGACAGGAAGATGCTTATAGTGATCTGGCAAAATGTCGACAAACGAAAGCGGCGTGTACGTCACTTTGCCGGTGTAGATGCCATCCACGAGTCGCTGGCACGCTGCCGTGCCGATGAGCGATTTACTTTCGGAAATGATGGCGAGCTCCAGTGCCGTGAATTTCCGCTCGTGACCGGCGCGCTCTTGTATAGGCCACTGCAGGTGCCTGTGCTCTTCTTCGACTTCGCAGGGCGCTCCCTGGAAAGGATCATAGCCTTCGACGAGAACATTGGCGAGCAGCAGCAGTCCAATGTCGTCCGGGTTGTCCTCGTGATAGCGCCGAAGAATTCGACTGGCAACAAGCTCACATAGAGTTGCTCGAGCGGCATTAACACTCTGATTTCTTAATCCAGCTTGCTCCCTCAAGAAGTGAACTCGATTAGCGAGAAGGCAGTACACTGATAGGTAATGTTAGCGCCGATGGTTACAAGGGCAGTCGTTAGCAAATACCTATCGAGTTGTCCCGCGTGTTATACAGCCTATCAACAAGGGGCCGCACAACCAAAGCATTGAGGCTAGGTTGTCTAAAATGCTCCATGGTATAGGGGTCATCTAGAGGTAATTAGCGGTCTGCGGCCAAGTAGGGCTGAGATTGACTCTGACTTACCAATACTCGCGAGAACTAGTCGTCGCACTCTAGGTCATATTAGCGTAAGATACGACTATTCCGCTAGTCCTACTTGCCTGTGAATGTTCAAATATACTGTACCGCTGCAATCTGGCGGGCGAGTCAAATATTCACGCAAGCCTGGGTCCGCTTCAGCATCGCCATCGGGTTCCGGATCATCGTCTTGGCTGAGGTACTCATCTCCGGAATCCATGTCGTATTTTAGATTCATCAAAGCCGTGCCGGTAAAGCAGCACGAGTACGGGGTTCGTTGTCTGATCTGGCGCAGCTACCAATCTGTCGGTGTCGAAATATCCCTCCTGCCAAGGCAAGGCAACAAGGCAGGGCGCAGGGCATGCGAGCGGTGGAGCCAGCCGATCTTAGTTTCGTGACACACGGGCCGCCTCCACGAATCGCAAGGGTTCAGTGACATCAGAAGGCGGCCTCCCACGATGGAATGGGATGCAGCGGTTCACAAGTGTTGCAGGTTTACCAACGGAGTAGTATAGATTCCCAGTCCTATATTTGGTTCATGCAACCCTCTCATAATGGTCTCGCAAAGCGTCTCAGCACATGTCTCGTCTTTTCAGTCGGCAGCCCAAGCGGGAGAGTCGCCGAACTAGTAGCCCACTCCGCATGCAGCCAGTTGCCTATTCGAGACAATATTGTGACAGGTGAATATTGCAGCATGCACGTCGCCATTATTCTCAATAAAAACATGTCTAGACATTATATCACATGTTACAGCAGTGTGAATATAGGCACATATGCGGTCTGCAACTATAACCCCGCACCCAGCAGCAGTCTTGGCTTAGGAGGCTTCAGACATCATACTGTCAATTACCAGCGGGCGCAATACAGAAAAATATATTGGTGCCAACATATAGGTGTCACGGTTCATTCTGCTACGTTTAATGGGTGCTTACGGCAGCATGTCTCACTTACTGGCTTGTGCGATGGCTGCTCCCTTCACATTCCAACACGACCCATCATAGGACGTCCCCTCTCTTGTAGCAAATTCTCCTTTCGCACATCAACACGTCTGAACGTCTTCATCTTGCAACCATGAGAAGAGGCTTTAGCTCTCTGGTTTTAGGACTGTCGGTTCTAGCGCAGTTCAGCCAAGCCCAGCTGGTCATCCCTACCAGTTTGCCAAGCACGGCATCGAACTTTAAACTACGGGCACATGCAACGACAGGAAACACCACACTGGCCGGCAATATTCAAAACTGGATTGTAGCTACCTCTGGCGAAAGCAGCTGCAACCAAATCGGCAACCTCGTTGGCGACGACGCTGCCGGCCAGACATTCTTCGTCAATATCGAGTCGGGCACGATTCAGTCTGAGCAGGATGGCCGACGCAGAATCTTAACGCTCGAAGAAAATGGAAGCAACGAAAAAGTGCTGAAGCTCGAGTGTGGAGAAGAAGCTCTTTCGGAGCTAGGCATCAGTTTCTCGCACTCGGATCCGGTGCTGGCCTTGATGCGCGACAACGATTCACAGTTTTACGCCTGCCAGGATGAAACGGGCATGGTTGGCGTCTTTTATAGGGCAGCACAGACGGACCCGCTGCGTCCAGGGTGCACCGATATCACATTGTTGCTGGAGTGCATAGCCGGGCTCGATCATGGCGAAGTGGAGCTTGCCGTCTGTTGCGTCCGTGTAGAAGATGGCAATTGCTTGTCGAAATGACGTGGCAGGCGGATATAGACCGAGATCGTGTGAACAGGAAGCCAGGTCATTGATGGTAGGCACAGTGATGCCATTTATATTATGCATTATGAAGTCAGTCTCTCTTGAGAGTTCATTCCACTACTTTGCCTCATATCCCGTAAAGCATCTATATTTGTTAGCTCATGGTTCATGCTCAAGTTTCCTTGAGCCTTCTTTTCATCGACGCGGAGAAAACCACGCCTTGTTTTCAACACGGTGTCGGTGATATAGCGTTGTCCATTCCCCCGAGAGGCTTTACCGAGATATAGGCAAAAAGCGTCGATGGCTTATGTAGTCTCTCGATCGTAGTTGGTGTAGGTCGTGGTGAAAATCTTCTTCGACTCGGTAGGTCTGGTTTGGGCTTCGGTTGTACCAGTTGGTGGTAAACAAAGGTATATTGAAAGATACAATCTGTCATTCTCACGTATCAGCCTCTGCATCTTGCGACGAGAATCATACTTCAGCTTACCTGCTATTACAACTAGCCCATTTCCTCCACACGTATGTCCTTTTGGCCCTATGGCGAGGCCGAAGCCGTAGATTCGCGGCTACCCGGGTTCCGTTCTTTCGTAGGCGGATAGTATGTTGAGCTCGGTGTTTAGGCTCCAATGAGATCGGCAACGTTCATTGGCATTTCGTCGATCTGGGTAGAGTAGTACACTGCCAAACATGTTAGCACGTAATTTTGGCCCACCCATCTAGATTACTTACACTCAATATCGCGAAGAATACGGACATCGTCAGTGGTGACAAAGTTGATGGCGACACCCTTGCGGCCGAAACGGCCACTGCGGCCAATGCGGTGGATGTAATTCTCACGGTTGCTAGGCAGATCGTAGTTGATGACCAGACTGACTTGCTGAACGTCGATACCACGGGCCCAAACATCAGTAGAGATCAGAACACGGCTGTTGCCCTGACGGAAATCTTGCATGATGCTATCTCGCTCTTTCTGAGGCATTTCACCATGCATGCTGCTGACGGTGAAGTTGGCCTCGCGCATCTTGTCGGTCAGCCAGTCAACCTTGCGACGTGTGTTGCAGAAGATGACGGCCTGTGTGATGGTAAGGGTGTCGTAAAGATCGCAAAGGGTATCAAATTTCCAGTCCTCTTTCTCAACAGCAATGAAGTACTGCTTCAGGCCCTCCAGCGTCAGTTCGTCACGCTTGACCAAGATTCGGACGGGATCAGTCATGAACTTGGTGGTCATATCCAGCACATCGTATGGCAGGGTAGCGCTGACAACAACGACTTGAGTAGCGGGGGGTAGGTGGCGGTAAACGTCGTAAATCTGCTCTCTGAAACCCTTGTTCAGCAGTTCATCAGCTTCATCGAGTACCAGCATCTTGATGTGGCGAGTGCGCAGATGGCGTCTGCGAATCATATCAGCGACCCGACCCGGGGTACCAGACACAATGTGCTGGCCGTAGTCAAGCTTGCGGATATCTTCGCCAACGTTGGTACCGCCGATACAGGCATGACACTGGACGTTCATGTAATCACCGAGAGCCATGACAACGGACTGAATCTGTGTGGCGAGTTCTCGCGTAGGCGATAGGACGAGGGCTTGCGACTCGCGCACGGCGGTGTCGATGACCTGCAGCATGCTAATCGAGAAAGTGGCAGTTTTACCAGTACCAGACTGGGCCTGTGCAATGGTATCGCGGCCCTTGCAGACCTGAACGATGGCGCGCGACTGGACTGCCGAAGGCGATTCGTAACCGTAGGCGTAGATACCGCGAAGGAGGTTTTCTGCAGAATTTAGTTAGCCTGGCGTTTTCAAGATGTCACTGCAATGCGCACCCTTCAGCGACATGGACTCGAAAGTAGGATGGACGGTGACCTCCTTGGAGGTCGAGAATTCCATCTTCTCGTCCGCATTGCGGTCAATTCCACCGGAACCGTCAGCCATATTTGCGATTATTTGATTGAGATAATGTTGTTGCGAGATGCAGCTGAGAGCTGTCGCACTATTAGGGAAGGTGTTGGCGCTGGCTGTATTTTTTTTGCGGGTCGGATATACTTCGGCGGTCTAGCTTCGCCGCCAACTTTGTCGCAAACCAGCAACCACCTGCTTTTCTTTTCTTCGGACAGCCTCTCGCCAGAAAAGAAGACACGAATTCGGGTCTAAAGCGAGAACAAATCAAGAATCGATAGCGCAGGTTGATCAACCTTCTACACAGTCAAAATGCTCGTGTTGGAAGAACAACGGTACATCCAAGAGGATCTCGAGCGCCTGGAGCAGGCTATTGCCGATCGCGTCCGCGACGAGCCAAAGCACGTAAGTAAAGACAACTCGTCGCGTCATCCTCACTCCGTCTCTAACCAAGACATCAGATTCGCGATCGATTAAACCGAGATCATGAGGTTGCGCAGCTGCTGGATCAAATCCAATCTCAATCGAAAGCCCTACTAGACATCTACAAAGACGAAAATGGCAGCCGTGCCAGAGAAATTCAACAAATCGGCAGCGGTGATCCCTTCAAGGAGTTTTACAAGCAAGTGGAAGATGTACGAGCCCACCATGCCAGGTACCCGAACGAACAGGCCGAAAACTCGGAGCAGCGATACCGTTCTCGACGCACAGCAGACAACGAGACGCAATCTATCGTGGACACAATTTTCTCTGGCGAGGAAGCCTTCGGACGTTTCTTTGACCTGAATTCTTCGTACGACGCTTACCTCAATCTTCCTAATGTAAAGCGGTCCAACTATCTGCAATACCTTGAGATGTTCGATCACTTCACACCCGGCCAAGGAGGTTCGAAGAGAGCCGACAAAATGACAGATCAATACTTTGCTTATGTCGGTGCTTTGGCAGAGTACTTGGAGAGCTTCATGCGCCGTACGCGACCGCTTGAAGACGTCGACAAGACGCTTTCCTCATTTGATGACGACTTTGAAGCGCAGTGGCAAAAGGACGAAGTGGAAGGGTGGCAAAGCGACAAGCCAGCGAACGGCAGCGCCAAGAACCTGAGTGCTCCAGACGCTGTCTGGTGCGACGACTGCGAGAAGGAATTCAAGAACGAAAATGTATATAAAAGCCATTTGACGGGCCGAAAGCACATCAAGGCCGCAGAACAAAGGAATGCGAGACAGGGTGACTCTGCCGGCGCAGGCACGGTATCGGCTACACGACTCAAGGAGCGAGCCATTGCTCAGCGTGAGCACCGTGTGAAGCGCCTTGCGAGTGCCATGAGCACAGAGCGCGGAGACACAAGAGTAAACGTGGAGCGCAAGCAGGGCATGACGGAGCGCGAGCGTCAACAAGAGCTCGAAAACCTCCTCAACGCTACCGAGCAACCACAACAGCCAATGGGCGATGGGGAGGATGATGAGAACGACGACGACGACAAGATCTACAACCCTCTGAAGCTGCCGCCCGGCTGGGACGGCAAGCCAATTCCATACTGGCTTTATCGCCTTCACGGTCTCGGCGTCGAGCTCACCTGCGAGATTTGCGGCAACTACGTATACATGGGAAGACGGTCATTCGACAAGCACTTCAACGAGGCACGCCATATTTACGGTCTCAAGTGTCTCGGCATCAACAACACGGCCTTGTTCAGAGACATCACTGGCATTGACGAGGCGTTGAAGCTATGGGAGAAGATTCAGAAAACGGAGAAGAAGGCCAAGGTTGACGAAGGAAGCATGGTTCAGATGGAGGATGGAGAAGGCAATGTTATGCCTGAAAAGGTCTATTACGATTTACAGAAGCAAGGTTTGTTGTAAGAGTCTTGTACAGAAGCATTTTAGGCAGGATTGGGAGTCATGTCGGCGCAAAGGAAAACTACCAATATAATTTCGTTTATATGTGCCATACCATTTGCAGTCCGTCTTGTCATTGCGCTCTAATAATGTTGCGTTGGCGACTGGTGAGCTTGGGCGCAGCGCTGTAGCAACTGTTCGCTGGCTAGTCGCGTAAAGTGATCCCCACCTCTGTCACACCACGCGTCCCCCAACTTGATTCTGACATCGCTTCATCTACAAATGATTCAACAACAACCATGACGAGTTTGTACAAGCCAATACCGGCATTGTACACGGTATACGTCCTCCGCTCGACGGTCCGCCATGCCTCGCTCTACATTGGGTCGACGCCGAACCCCCCGCGGCGACTGAAGCAGCACAACGGCGAGACCAAGGGCGGCGCCGCGCGCACCGCCCGCGACAAGCTGCGCCCCTGGGAAATGGTCGCGCTCGTCTCCGGCTTCCCGAGCTCCATTGCCGCGCTCAAATTCGAGTGGGCGCTCGCCAACCCGCATTTGTCGCTGCACATCCCCGCCGACGAGCGGCTCGCGGTGTCGACGCAGACGAAGCGCAACGGACGGCCGCGGCGCCCGGCGCTGAGCATGCGCTCCATCATGGCCAACATTCACCTGCTGACGGGCGTCGCGAGCTTCGCGCGCTGGCCGCTGAACCTGCACTTCTTCGCCGAGGAGGCGCACAAGGCGTGGGCGGCGTGGCTGCGGCGCACCGAGAACCCATCGGCGCGGCCCGGCCTGCGCGTGCTGACGGATTTCGTAGACGACACGACGACGGGGATACCGGAGACAGACGAGGAGAAAGGGGGCATTCACGCGCTGCCGCTCGACTACGCGCCCGTCAAGGACTATGTGCAAAAGGCGCAGGACGTGGTGGCGTTTGAGAAGGAGGGCCCCTGCGTGCACTGCCAGGAGGAGCTGGCGTCGGGTGAAGGGCTGCACGCCATGTGTCCGAATGGCGACTGCGTGGCCATGGGGCATTTGGATTGCTGGAGCAAGCATGCACTCGCGGGCGAGGGCGATGCGGAGGCCGTCATTCCCCAGCTGTGCTCATGTCCCTCGTGTGGTGGCCAGGTGCGCTGGGCTGACATGGTCAAGGAATTGACCTTAAGAGTCCGTGGTGAGTCTGAGGTCCGGAAGCTTCTCAAAGTTCCAAAGAAGCGAGGAAGAAAGCCGGCGGCATGATATCAACGGCAATGTACGAGACCATGACACTGTATAATAGCAAACTGGCATTTGACATGACATACAATGACGCATAACAATATCACATTTTTTTTCTTGCGTCGCTCTCCTACATTAACAGCTATTCTTTATTCTTTTCTTCCTTTTATTCTTCTTATTCTTTTCCTGGTAGCACGCGCTTAAGAGTATACCGCCCCATCTTGCTCACGCACTTCCCCGTCGCGATCAAGTCCTTTTACATGCAGAAAGCCGCCGACGACGCGCGCGTCACCGAATCCGTCGACTTGCTCATGCCCAGCGTCGGGGAGGTAGTGGGCGGCAGCATGCGCAGCTGGGACTACGAGGAGCTGCTGGCGGCGTATAAGCGCGAGGGCATCGACCCGGCGGGGTATTTCTGGTACCTGGACCAGCGAAAGTATGGATCGTCACCCCATGGCGGCTACGGATTGGGTGAGCAGAGGTATGATGATTTTCTCGTCTTTTATGAGTATAGTGAAGCTAACTGCAGTGGTAGGTTCCTGGCGTGGCTCATGAAGCTGTGGACAGTGCGGGAAGCGAGCCTGTATCCGCGATTCATGGGCAGATGCGCCCCGTAGACAATAGCGCAAGGCATAGATGTGTTGTTTGCCTAACTTGTCATGAACTGGATATATGTATGATTTTAATTTATTTTGCTCTATTGTTACTTCTCGCACCAACGGCCGTCATTCCGAATGCGGGCCTACCCAGCGTCAACAGCCGCGGTCACGTCCTGAATCTAGCATTTTTATTTTATTCGACCATTTCTTCATAATTTCCTAAAATCTTGCTCTTATCGTATTACGATATATCATTGCCCATTTGCCCATATATCGAACTGCCTTGCCCTCCCACAACCACGCCGATGCTCGGCCGATCGCCGGCCGCACCACGGTCTCGATTAGGTAACCAAAACGGACATGACCGGGTCAGGCTAGCGAGCCACCGACGCTCTTCCTCATCCCACCACTGCATTCAGGGTCGAGTAATTAGCGTGAATCTCACAGTGTCTACCAATGAATATGTATCGGCCCACGTCGAGCGAAGCGAGCATAAGAAAAAAAAAAGGATGCAAGGTTGGTGGTGATGCTGTGCATGTACAGTATGCATGTCGCAGACCCTGCAAGGTCAGCACTGTAAATCGAATATGGACCCTGAATTGCCGATTACCTCATACTGCAGCAGTAAAAAATATATATTTAAATATATTCTAAAATAATACACGCTACTGTATTTTTTTTTTCTGGGGACGGCCGGACGGCGTGCCAAAGCCGACCTTGGTCGAGTCACCAACTCAGCCATAGGCCGAACCAGGCCGTCCCTCTTTTTTTTTTCTCTTGTCCTCCCGCGCAGCCGTGACTCGGAACCTTGGCCTCTTCTATTACCCCATCAAACCAGGATTGAGCTGTTTGTCCCGCCAAACGAATCTCTCTCCATACCTCATCATCTTCTATTCTCGCTTCTTTGTCAATTCATCTCCTGGCTCTTGCTTGTTCCCTTTCTTCAACCATATAATCCCGAGCTCCCCCCGATCCCTCTCTCCGAATACCGCCACCACACACACACAAACACCCCGCCATCATGCCCGCCGCACCCAAACACCTCATCGACACGGCCTCCGTCTCCGGCTCGTCGTCTTCCTCCGACGGCTCCTCGCGCAAGCGCAAGCGCTCCTCCTCCAAGAAAAACGGTGAAGCTTCCGTTCCTGAAGGCACCGCTTCCAAGCGCGCCTTTGCCGACAAACACCTCCTCGCCAATGGCCACCGTCGCAACTCCTCCTCCAAGGCTGCCCGCGATCCCCGCGACGAAGCCCGCGCCGTCGCCGTGCGCCAGCCCACCCCCGTCGTTGATCACGATGGGTTAAGCCGAGCTGGTACGTTTTCGACAATGTTCATTATATGTACCATATGCTAATGGAATGACAACAGCCAAAGGAACCCGCGCTCGTCTCCAAGAAACCCCCGAACAGGCCGCCGCCCGCATGGAAAAGATGCGCGGCGCCGTCCGCACCCTCCTCGAATGCGTCGGCGAGGACCCCGACCGCGAAGGCCTCCTCGACACGCCCTCGCGCTACGCCAAGGCCATGATGTTCTTCACAAAGGGCTACCAGGTCAACGTCGACGACCTCGTCAACAACGCCCTCTTCAACGAGGGCCACAACGAGATGATTGTCGTCAAGGACATTGAAGTTCACTCCCTCTGCGAGCACCACCTCGTTCCCTTCAATGGCAAGGTAGGCCTCTCTCTCTCTTTTTTTTCTTTTTTCTTTTCCTCGCTTCGCTCGATATGAACCAGCCGCTTCAAGACTGCGCACTTCTCGCTGCCGCTCGCCGCGCGCTCTCTTCTTCCATGATCGTATGCAAGCATGCTGACTGCAATAGATGCACATTGGCTATATCCCGCGCAACACCGTCATCGGCCTCTCCAAGCTGCCCCGCATCGCCGAAATGTACGCCCGCCGCCTCCAGGTCCAGGAGCGCCTCACCAAGGAGGTCGCCAACGCCGTCATGGACATCCTCAAGCCCCAGGGCGTCGCCGTCGTCATGGAGTCCTCCCACCTCTGCATGGTCATGCGCGGCGTCGAGCAGACCTCCACCTCCACCATCACCTCGTGCGTCCTCGGCTGCTTCGAGCGCAAGTCCAAGACCCGCAACGAGTTCCTCTCCCTCGTCGGCATCAACGGAAGGCGATAGACCCCAAACGGAAACGACCGAGCGGCGACCGGGCCGGGGGAAAAGGGGCGGGCAATCAATCTTTGATTGGATAATGCGACATTAAACCTTCAACATTCATCAGCGGCGTTATCGGGGTATCTTTTTTATTATCATGACATTATTCGAGCGACACCGGACGGCTGCCTATTCAACTACATCCTCCACATTTCAACACATATACTCCCAAGAGCAATCATCTCTCTTCTTCTAGATTTAAAATATTACATTTCGGCGGGCTCAACGCCCTGGGGTCTTGGTTATTTACTTTTTACATCTTCACGTCTACATAGTCACCAAATAACACGACATGCTCATTCTTCTGCCAATACGCGGAATCGCCCGCTGCTCTCATTTCTCGCTACAATCTAGCAAAGCAAATCAATCTTGCAGTAATAAATAGACATCAAGAACAAAAAGAGATCTCGAAATTTTTCCCTTGTTCGGGATAGCAACACTTGCGCACTCGTACTGTTGCGCCGGAAACCTTCATGTCCATACAGTTGGTGCCTTGAACCGCCCGCACACCCATTATACTCGTACATCCAATGCCTTCAACTCCGTCAATTAAAAAAAAAAAGAAAAACAAACCGGTTCAAAGAAAGAATTTCATCCCCCAAACGCCTTTTCTGGTACAGTCTCCACGTAGCGCCTATTCCCCATCGATCATCGCATCCAGTCCATTTCGCTCATCCTCCAACGACTCCGTCGTCATCTTGGTATCCTCGCCGTCCTTGGTCTCCTTGGCCGTTTCATCCTGCTTCTTGTCAGGGTCGTCCGTCAGCATTTTCTCCGCTTTGACGTCCTCCTTGGACTCGTCCGTCTCCTTGCTGGCGGTCATCTCCACATCTCGGGCCGAGCTTTTCGTCCAGACATCAGCACCCCAGATTTTCTCCGCTTGCTTCTTGCCGTCTTCGGTGCGTCCCAGAATTTCGAGCGCCTTGGCCTTGCCCTCCTCCGTGTGGATATCAATGTCTTCAATAGCCTTATCCAGGGATCGGGAAACGGAATCGCGCTTCTCTGGGCCTTCAGAGACGGACTTCTCAAGACTGTGATCCGCCATGGAGTCATCGTTGTCTTCGTCATCCGAGTGCTCCCGCCTATCTGATCCGTGGCCATCGTAGTAGGCAGGTCCGCCATAGGAGGCATTCGCCGAGGGTGGTTGAAGCCCATGTCCCAACTGTGCAGCAGCTGCAGCAGCTTCTGCATTCGCAGCCTTGCGGCGCAGGCTATTGGCCTTACCCTTCGCATGCTCCGGTAAGTCGTCGGGGTTTTCCACACCATACTCCACTAGCATCTTCTGGAGCTTCGTTGGTCGCGGCTTTCGGGTGCTAAGCGACACCTCGAGAATTGGTGGCGCCTCTGGTGCGACTGGGTACCATTTATGCAGCTCCTGGCGAAAGAAGTTGGTCTCGTAGGCGAGAAGCACCTCCGCGCCTTCAAGCTTGCGCAAGTAGAAGCGTTGCGTCTCAGCCTCCGCTTCTGTCGAAAGAATGGGGTTACAGTAGCGCGCAATGTAGTCGCGGAAGTTTTGGGCATTCGTAATAATGCGCTGCAAAACTTCTTCTTCTTCAGGCTGGAACGGCAGTCCTGGCACCTCGTCAATGAGCGACATCAGATCTTCGAGCTTGGGCCGAGCCGCGTCGCGAGGAATTTTCATTCGCCAGTCGCAAATGGGACAAGTGTACTTGTCATCCTCCTTGACTTTGCCCCGTGCAATCTTGAGACACTTGTAGTGATACCACTCATGACAGAGTTCACATTCAATCATCATGCCCGCTTCAATCTTTCGGCACATGCAAAAGACTTGGCGATGGCGGTTCTCCTCGGGGCCCTTGGTCTCGTCTGGACTCTGCTCTCGCGATACTGGCTCCGCAGGAAGACGCGGGGTATCGTGCTCAGTATCGAAGCAATCCAGGTTGCGCTCTAGCACATGCTCGAGATGACTCTTGAGGATGTGAAGGGGAGCGTTGGACTTGCCAAACAGTCGTTTTCCCTTGCGCATCCAGTCTTCATGACGCTTCCGCTCATTCTCGAGATCCAGTGTCCCGTTCGGCTTGGAGTTGAGATCATCCAGTTTCTTGGTCACATCGACGACCTCATTGTACTTTGGGCGCTTGCGAAAGTCCGGGTCTCGGCATCGTTCGGTAATGTCCAGGATTTGGCGATGCGCTTCTCGTTGTTTGTGAAGAATGGCATCAACCGAGGCAAGCGTGTCCTTGGAGACGGGCAGCGCACCGGCCTGTACCTGCTTGGAGAGTGCCTCCAGCTGCGGGTAGTGAACGAATTCGGCATGAATCAGTTCTCGAGCTTTGGCTTCCCAAGATTGTCCAGCCATCATCTGGTCGCAGTAGAACTTGAAGTGATCGTTGTAGGAAGGTATATCCAGTCGCTTGCCCTCCTCGATGAGGTCTTGGACGTCAGAGAGTGCCAGGAAGAGGCCTCGGCTTACGCGCGCCTTTTCATTCCATCGCATCTGATCCAGCTTCTTGGAGAGTTGGTCGAGTTCGGGGGTATCTACATTAAAAGTGCGTCCTTCTTCGAGCAACTCCTCAATGAATTCTACACCGAGGTTTGTGCCGGTCTCTAGCGCTCGCGACGCACTGGCCTGGAATTCCTTGATGGAAGCCGCGCGCTCCTGGAGCTGCGAGATTTCAGGACAATCGAAACCAAGGTGCTCGGCGTCGCGAAGGAGTCGATAAATGTTGCTGACATTGCGAGATTCGCGCTCTTTCTGGTCCTGGTATGAATTGCCGATGGATCTGCGTGTACCAGTCTGCCAGGCCCGTTCGTTTTTACGGCGGTTTTGTTGCTTGCGCACAATGTAGCTCGTTGCCTCATCGACCCATTCGTTGCATCGATCGACGAACTCTTTGAGAATGGGCAGGGATGGGAGATCGAAGGGGATTCGTTCGCCTTCGTGAAGGAGACCTCGAAGAGATTTCAGCGATGGAGTCACCTCTTCGTCAAGGAGTTTTTCGTACTTCTCTTCCCATTGTTCAGGGGTGTCAGCCTTTTCAATGACCTTTGCGTGAGCATCGTTCATCATTTCCTCCGTTTTGCGATAGTAAAGGGTGTGACCTGCGCCGAGGTATCGGTTTTGCTCTGTTTCCTCGCAGCAGGCGTAGTTGCCAGCATGCGTGATGCACAAAACTTTGCCGGATTGGTGGCATTTGTATCTGGAGAGGTAAGCAAAGGCTTTGCAGTAGCTGCAGCACTGTTCGTCTTCGTCCAAAACATCAACATCCTCAATCTTAAAAGCAAGGGGGCAGTCTCCGTCTCCTTCCTTGAAACTTTGACATTTGTGAGGGGATGATTCGAGATGACGCTTGACAAACAGCTCACGCTCAGCCAACTCTCTCTTCTGGATGCGCTCAAGAGCCGGTCCCAACCATTTGGCGGTAGAGATAGTCAGGCCGGCCGACGCTCCTTCGGCGGCAGTCCACAGCAGCTCGTCGTGTGAGAAACACGGCTGTCGACGGAATGCTTGGAGTCTCTCCACACCAGCCATGCCGTACGCCTCCCAGTCAGGCGGCGCAAAATTGACAGCCTCATTGAAGTTGAAGCCGTGGTTGAAGCCAGCATGGTAAGCCTGAGGGAAGGTGACGACCATTTGACCAGCACGTTGGTCAATAGCATACACGCGAACCCCCGCCTTGGTCAGCTGCTCGGGGGTAAGCAGAGTGACGAGCTGGAAAAGAAGGTCGGGCTGCGTTTCAAAGAGCTCCGGCACAGCCTCTCGCATGGCGGCTTCAAATTTTTCCGCATCGTCGCCTGGAATGCCGTACCACGTTTTCGTAGCACCGAAATGCTGGTAGTTGGCGGAATAGGCGTAGTGGTCCTCATTGTGCCAACAGAATGTAGAAAATATCATGCCAACGTATACCCAGGGAACCGTCATGCCAGAAATATCTGACTTGATGTGACGAAACAGACTCTCCGAAGCAAATGGCAGCACGTTGAGATTCCAGCCATCCGCAGCGTAGGGGTTGCTAGGGTTCTTCTCTAGCGTGGGAAAGCCTGATCCATGCGTCGTGCAGTGAATATCTGCGCCATATTCTACTTCGACAGTCTCCTCCAGATCAGCAACCAGACGCCAGAATTCGTTCTCCACGTCTTCCTCGGTCACAGGCCGGTGGCATTTTAAGGCACTGTCGAATGGCATCTTCTTCTCAAAGTATCCTTGCTTGAAGTCATTCGCCTTTTGCTGGAACTGCTTAAGCGAGTATAGGCCACCCTCTTCAAAGCCAAACTGGCCATCGCCAACAAGGCAGCGCGGGCAGTTCCATTCGGAGTCTGGCTTTCGCTTCAGGGGAGGATCTAGGCAGAGGCCGTGGTACGAGTTGTCGCAAGACTCGCAGGTGAGCAGAGAGCCAGCAGCCTCACCTTGCCCACAGGTTTCGCAAACCTCACCAGGAGCCAAATCTTCCTCCCGTGGAATGCGAGGAGCGGAAGGGCGGAAGGGTGTCATGTGAGAGCCAGCAACGGTAGGGACATTGTCCTTTCGGAGGCGTTTGCTACGGCGGTTCGAGCCATCTTCGTTCTCGGTATCGGGCTCTTTCTTAGACACATCAGAGCCGACGTCGGTACTAAGGCCTCTCTTGACGAGAGCGGCACTGCTGAGTGCAGAGTCATCCGGTGTCGCATTTCGGGTGCTGGTCACTTCTGGCGTAAAGCTTTTGCGGTCGTTCGAGGCTCTGTTGATGCTGGTGAAACCGGAATTGACAGCCGTGAATCCGGAACCCCCGGAAGTGGGAGCGGGAGGAGCATCGACCATTGGGGTGTCACGATCGGCTTCACGTTTGAGACCATTTTGCAGTGCTTCCGATGCATGTCTGGCAGGGGACTCGGCGTTTGCACCGGACGGTGTGTTGGCTTGGGAGCGTTTGACTGGTGTTTGTGCGGGGCTGGGCGTCAATGGTCCGCCATATTCCTGCTCCAGTTGCTGGTGGACGCCGGGTTTGGCGATGCGGAGATATTCCTCATACGGGCATAGCCAGCGCTGGTATGAGTTTTTCAGGGATGTTGAGAGCGAGGACATGATCTTGCCACTGTAGCCCAGATCACGGCCAATCTCTGCCCATTTCTTCAGCTTACAGACCTTGTCGAAGCCCCCTCTCGATTCAACAGCCTTTTTCAAGCGATAAAGATCGAGAGGTTTCTTGTCGACATAGGGCAGACGGTGCAAGTTATTGCCCTGCTGCTTGTGGAATTTTGCAAGACCATCCAAGTATGTCAGGTTTGCGCGTGTGCCTGCAGTGGCATGTGAGCGGGGTTGGACAGGTGCGTGGTGAGATAAATTTGAGACTTACTGCCTTCAACAGAGTTGAGTTCTTGTTTTCGAGTTCGGAAATGGAATTTCTATGGCAGTGTTAGTGGTTCCAAATTGCTTCCGAGGCTGGTCGTGCCAACGGTATGTTGTGCTGGACGAAGGCGTACCTCTGTGTCGATGGCGAATTCTGGGTTCCAAGAGTCGGGCGGAATAATCTTGCAGATGCCATATTGGGAAGCCTCGGGACTGATCTTCTTCATGTACTCGAGGGGGTCGCGCCATTCCTCTGCCGTCGGACAGTAGGTCGGGGCATCGGAGATACCGTGTGGTCTGCTCGACTTTTTGATGGGTTCGCGGGGGGCCGTGGGTTGGCCACGACGTTCGACCGAGGTGAGATCAAGCGCGGTGCTGGACATGGCGGAGAGAGGAATGGTCGCCGTTGGGTGGTAGCCATTCGAGTTGTGTTTCGACTTGCCCTTGGATGGGCCGACCGAGCTGCGGGCGCTGGTCGTCACGGTCGCGCTGGCTGTCATTCCGGGAGCCATGGTGGGTGTGATTCGGAAAGGTAAAACGAATTATTTCGGTACGAGGATGGGAGGCCAGCTCGGCCAGAGTAATAAGGAGGGTCTATTCGTCGCAGAAAATTTTGTCGGAGAGTCGCGATGCGCAGTGAAAGAATGGAGGGTATGATCAAGATACCAGGGGCATCGTCGCGAAGATGTAAGAGATGATGTCGGCGATTCGACCGGTCGGGTGTTGTAAAAGAAAGAGGCCTGGACTTTAAGCCTGCACAAATCTGTTTTGTATGTTAGAAATCACAGTCGCATGGCAAAGCACGAAGCCAAGCTGAGCCTTGTGGCCACGCAGGGTCGTGTGCGCGGCGAGGATAACGGCATCAAACGCGGCGCAGAAAAAAAAGAATCGTGGGAAATCGTGGCAATTACACTTACAAAAAAGTATCTGCGCAAGAATCGAAGCAGGAAATATGCGTCAGATCAGGTGCACAAGACAAGCATGGCCCTGAAGAAGAGTCGAGAGGAAGACAAACGAGTCATGCAGCGTGAGAGGCGGCGTTGGTGCAAGGTGCAAGGTGTAGATGTCGAAGCGATGGAGGGCGGGCGAGGAATGGGTCGAGGGAGCGTCCCCCAGATGTGAGATATGGCAAGAGGTTCCTGGGCCGTGGGCGAGCTGGGCCGCTGGGTCCAAGGTGGCTGTCGCTGGGGTACCTGACTGGGTGCGGTGGTCTGCCGCAGAACAGGAGGTACCTTCGCGACTACAGTGCTGGGCTGGGCGTCGCAGCACACGCTTGTTAGGGGGGCCACTTTTACCTTTTTACCCGGAGCGGACAGGCTGCATACGGAGGTACTTGCAATAGTATGGAACTGGCCCGCAAAATGGAAGTATTCCTGTCGTGCGCCAGTCTGGTGTTGCAAATTCGTGACTTGTGCAGCCGGGGCGGGCAAGGCGCGGCTCAGCTTCCGCAAAGTTCCGGCGCTGTATTAGTGACCAGGCTAGTGCAATTATTGAGCGCAGAACAATATTTTCTCAAGTACTCAGTACATATCCTCTACATCTCCATGATACATGCATGCGAGCCGCAGCCCGAGAGCCACCCAGCCAATGGCGCAAGCCTTACCCATGCTGCCCCCATCAGCCATCGGTTCCTCAAATTAACCTCCCTGCCAGTACTAACATGCCCTGGATGGGATGCGTGATGCAGTTTGTGTCATGATGTAGCACCAATAAAGTACTATAATAAACTCGAAAAGCTCTCGACATATCTTCAAGGCTGCGCTATCCCTAGCACTAGGCGCAAGGCATGTCTCTTTGTTATGAATTGCTAGCACATTATACTTCTTCAACCCCCCATTTACCGTATCAATGACATCAAGTACTTGGTACTTGACGATGCACGTGGGCGCCGTGATGTTCAGCCAGATCCTCCGCGTTAGAGCAACTCTCTGCGCTGACAGCTTTCCGGGTCAAAGAGAAATACTGTAGCCAAAGCTGGCAAACTATTTTCGCTGCAACTGACAGCCGGTAATTGACAGGACCGGGGTGTCTGAGGGCTCAATAGTGTTCAATGTGCCTGGCCAGCCGACAGTGTCTTTACCGCTGTCCAAGAGAAACTCCCTCACATAACGATTCAATCTACTTCATCTTCTAGCCTTGATCTTTGCAATTAATTAGTTAAGGCACCTCTTCTCGGCTCTTTGATTATGGTATCACTCACACTTCGCGCATCACCCACACGGCATGATTTGGCGGAGTATCTGGGGCGACCGTTATCTAGTAATCTTGACACTGGTGCACAACTACGTTAAGCCTCCGATCGCTCTTCATTCACAATTTGGTAAATTAATGCAGTTGATATATGTTTCTTTTCGTATAATTGACCATTAAGCTCAAAAAAAAATCTTTTCGTAACCGTCAGTCGGGTTCCTTGTTCGTGCCTTTACTTGATTACCTGCGTTTCCCACGATTAATGAAATCCTGCAATACGATCGCCAAGTCTCGCTCAACAATGCAAGGAAATAAAACGTAAATGCCAACAATTTCTTGCTAGCTGCCTAAATCAACCGCAATTTCCCTCCAAGTGGGTAAGTTTCCCGCGTAAGCTGGCGTAGCGCTGGCAACGCTCATCCCAAATCAAGGTGCAGGGTACGCGCGTGACGTCAAGGAAGCGTAGCCAGTGCCGATCTCCAGGAGAGGCAGCCAGAAAACAAGCTATAAAACCAAGCAGTCGGCAGCGTTTGACTTTTCAATCAAGCTTGTGTATGCTTTCCCATTGTTTCAAAAAACCTCAAAGACAATCAATTGAGTCGCCAGCATGACGAAAAACACATTCTTGGCAGCCCTGCCGCTGGCCGCCTCTGTCTCAGCGTCAGCCCTGTACTCCACCTACAACTTCAACCCGCTGCACCATCTCACGGGCATCGCGCCCTACTTTGAGCCTCAAGACCCTCCCACATCACCCGACGTGCCTCAGGGCTGCGTGGCCGAGCGTGCCGCCTACCTGGTCCGCCATGCCGCCATCTACGCCAACGACTTTGACTATGAAGAGTACATCGAGGGCTTCGTCGAGAAGCTCGGCAACAGCACCGTCGACTGGACCAAGGTCCCCGAGCTGAGCTTCCTCGCCGGCTGGAACCCGCCCGTTAGCGACGCTGAGGTCTCGCTGCTCACCCGTGTCGGCCGCCTCGAGGCCACCCAGCTCGGGGTCGACCTCAACTTCCGCTACCCCAACTTTAGCGTCCCCCAGCAGATCTGGGCCTCGTCGGCCTCGCGCACCATGCAGTCCGCCAAGTCGCTCGCGCGCGGCCTGGAAAAAGAGGAGAGCAGTGTAAAAGTCCGCAGCATCTACGAGTCCAAGGAGGGCGGCGCCGACAACTTGACTCCGTACATGGCCTGCCCGGCCTACTCCTCTTCCGCGGGCGGCGACGAATCGGATGAGTTCACGAAGCGATACACCAAGCCTATCATTGCTCGCCTGAAGAAGGCAGCATCGGGTTTCAACTTCACGGACAAGGACATTTTTGGCATGCAGCAGCTGTGCGGTTATGAAACTGTCATCCGTGGCAATTCGCCCTTCTGCAGCCAGGACCTCTTCACGCCGGATGACTGGCTGGCCTGGGAGTATTCAGAGGACATTCGCTACCACTACAATGTTGGCTATGGCAGTAATGTTGCTGGCTACAATGGCCTTCCTTGGCTTAAGGCCACCGGCGACCTTCTCATGAGCAACGGCAAGAACAGCAGCGCCAAGGGCAAGAACAGCAGCAGCGGTGACAGCGAAGACCTCTTGGTCAGCTTCACCCACCGCGAGCTGCCGCCCATGGTCATTGTCGCCATGGGTCTCTTCAACAACTCTCAGTTCGGCGGCGCCGCCAACATCAACGACACCATGCCTACCGACCGCATCAACTACCAGCGCGCATGGAAGAGCTCCAACCTTCTCCCCTTCCTGGGCAACATTGCGCTTGAGCGCCTCAAGTGCAGCGGCAGCCACGGCTATGATGACGGCGACTACTACCGCGCGCTCGTCAACAGCGCACCGCAGCCGCTGCCCAGCTGCGCGGATGGCCCTGGCACGAGCTGCTCCCGCGATGCTTTTGGAAAATATCTGAAGGAGCGCGCAGATATGTTTACAGGCTTCACGAAGCAATGCAATGCGACATATAAAAACAGCACAGATACCATGTCGCTCTACAGCAAGAGCAACAGCACGATGAACTGAAGCGATTTAGAATTAGAGTATACGACCCGATTTGAACGATGGTAATATATACAAAGATATAATAAATGACATAATACAAACAACATTATTCGGTTAACAAACGCCCTTGGGGTGATAAATTGGAGGACACACACACGCCGCACATCCCTCCACCAAAAGTCTCTTCGCCTGCATCAGCGGTCTTTCCGAGTCATCCCGGCGCCGATCCGCCACCAAATCGCGCAGCTCGTTGAGAGGCATCTCTTTCGCCAACAGGACATCCAACTCCGCCCCTGACGCGACCAGCGGATAGTCGGCCGGATCGAATCCCTTATTCCACGCCTTCATCTCATCGAAGATTGCCCCGTTGAATCGCAGCACACGCCTGTCGCCGACCACCATCCAGGTCTCGCCGTTGGCAAAGGAAGAAACGCGCCCCACGAAGTTGACGCTCTGGACTTGCTCGAGAGTGAAGGTGTTTGGCACGGCCACAAAGGTCGGCCCGGCCTTTGTGTCTTCATCACCGGGCCTGGAGCGGAAGATGTCGCGCGTACCGGGGTGCTCTGGGTTGGGCCGCTCGACGTCAAGGCCCCATGCGAGCGCAGCCGACGCAAAGGCCGAGGCGATCAAGGCCGTGCACACTTTCATGTCAGAGAGAATCTCGCTGGCAAGATTTTCTAAAGTTTCAAATACGGAGGAGTTTAGAATTTCTGTGGTCTGCTCGTAGCGGACATCAGAAAATAGAGCGGAAAGAGGGGAACAAACATCGACGCCCACCTCGACATGGATATAGCTATGACAAGGCTCTGATGTGGCGTCGCATTTGGCTGGGACTTTTGTTCGATATACTGATTGGCGCCACCCTCGGCATAAAACCGTGTGAGGTCTGGCGCGCCGTCGAACCTCTATGCGCCAGTGACATGCTGCTACCTGCATGCTGGCAATCAGGCTACGCCGTCGCTGCAGCCCCGGTGCGTGGCCGAAATAAACGTTGGTAAAAAAAAAAGAGTCTAATATCAGTCTTTGGGTATACAGTCTAAACTCGATACAGAAATGGACAAAATTAAAATGATGTAAAGACGGACCAGACTGCGGCACCCGCGAGGATGGTCAGACTGCCAGTCGCCAGCGCACCGGCGCCGGAGTCAGCCAGGCGGGCAGGTCACGACCGGCTCTTGTCGGCGTGGCACGCCTTGGACGTCGCCGCGGCCGAAATCTTCTTGGCCTCATCGGAGGGGATCTTGGCGGCGCACGGATCGGCTGTGGGGAGAAGGTCCTCGCTGTAGCCGCAGAACGGATCCACGCTGCCGTTGTAGGCTTCTTTGCCCGACTCCGACGTAATGTTCATCACGTACGTCTGGACGGTCTTGCAGTCGTCCGACGCCATGCTATACGCCTTGGCCTTGTCGTCGGTTGTAAACTGAACGTACGTCTTCTGCTCGTCCATGTCGTCCTCGCCGCGGCCGGCCTCCCCCGTGCAGTCGGACACGGTCGACGGACCCTTTGGCGCAGATCCGGCGACCGCCGTGGTTGTGGGCGTGCCAATGCTCGCCTCCGCCCCAGCGATGGTGTTTGTCTTGGTGAAAGAAGTCTCACCTGGGTCTCCATTCGTCGCCGAACTTGGGGTGGAAGAGCTCGAAGCAGCCGAGGTGGTGTAAACAGTCGAGGGCGCAGCCGTTAGCGTTACAGTTGTGTATTCGGTCGTTGCAGTCGGTTTTGTATTCGCTGATATTCCAGTAAAGACTATCGGAAACGACAAGGCCGTGTCGAAGGCGCTGTATGATGTGAGAACTGTTGTCGCCCACCTAGAGCTGCCGCAGTCGTATTGCAAGTATCCAGACGGATAAGTGTTGCGGTAGCACTCAGACGTACACCGACTCGCAATTGCAGAGGTGTTAGCAAACATGCCGGCCAACGTCCCTAGGTCGACTCACCAAGTAAACACATTGTCTCGATCGTCAGTCACTCCTGTCGAATGGTAATCATGGCACGAGGTGTAGAAAGCGCAGTTGTCCGAAGACATAGCACAGCAGCCCACAAAGCCATTGTCCGTATTCCAGACACAGGAAGAGCGCGATGAGCACCAGGCGGATAAAGACCCAACGCCAGCGACCCTGCGTAAAGGTTAGGCTAGGCCAAGCCTCTCGAATGTGTTTCGTCATTACGCAGAGACTCACCATCCGCACAAACTGACTGGATAGGAATCGCGACGATGGATGTCATTTGCAAGTGCCGCCGCGGTTGTTTTGGGGTCGTCGACGTCCTCGTTGGTACCAAAAGCCTGTAGATGAAGGCCCCAGCCGAGGCATGGCCCCGACTTTGGCTGCAAGTACAACCGTCAAGAAACCTCGCAGCGACGACATAGATAGAATTGAGAGACTTTCTCGTTTCAAGGGGCAATAAAGTACAAAAGTTGCGTTTATTGACGAGAACACCCACCGATTGCCCATACGGCGATCGGTTGCCTCAAGAATGGCGCATTAGTTACCCCTCTACATCTGTAGCCCATCGCCCACCCGACCGGGTGCAAGCCACGACACTTTTCTCAATGCACTGTGGCGTTGTTGCCATGCAGTTGGGTGGTTGCTGAGCTGGCTAGCCTTTTTTTAGCGTCGGGTTCGTCCGCCTGATCCTCGTTGAGCCCGTCAAACTCTGGGGCGAACACGATTGGGACGCGAGTTTTCAGTAATGAATATTTGGATCTAAAGTATAAAATGCATCTATTCTTACATTAATCTATTAGTCGAAAGATAGTGCTGGAATTGTTTTTAGCGTGCGGAGTAGTGGGCCTCAAGCCTGGCTTGGCACCAGTCGGTAGTTGACTACATAGTAGGGGATACTTGCCGGCCTGGTTTAATTTGCTAGCACGATTTATATGTCACGGATAGACCACATGTGTCGGAGACTTGCCACGCGAGGTACTATTCAGCGACGCCGTGACCGCGCACGTACAGCTCTTGAGGAGCTGTCTACAGTCTAGTTCAACTCATTGCCAATCTCGCAAACCCGAGAGCAACACGTCTCGGGCGCCAGACGCAAGGCGCAGACGCAAGACGCAACGCAACATGCCTGCCCCCGCTCCTGCTCCTACTCCTCGACAGAAGCGATGGACGCCCAGAGTCCGCACAGGGTGTCGGACGTGCCGGTCGGTGCCTTTCCGCTCTCATACACAGCAATGCGATTTTGCTTCCTCAGCCAAAGCTAACTACAGTGTGTAGCCTGCGCCACGTTAGATGTGATGAAGGGCGACCCGCGTGCAGGAACTGCACCACAGGACGCCGTGAGTGCGTCTATCTGTCCAACCACCCCGTAGCTGGCCGAGATGCGCCGCGGAACTTTATTGTACCAGTGAAATTAGCGCCCAAACCCGCGCTGCAGAATGAAACTCAACCGCCCGAGTGGGATTTCATGCAAGCAATCCGATACTGTAAGATCTCCTTCGCGATATCCGTTCAGGCGGACGCCCATTTGCTAAACCACGCAACTTGTTGTGGGGGAGTGCAGACTTCACCATGATCCACGGCGACCTTCCTACGTTAAGGGCCCCTGCGTTTCATTCTTATACTGAAAATCAGCGCATCGGAATAACTGGCAGCGTTTTGGCAGACCGCATATGCACCATTTCCAAGAGCCGTGGTAAGCTGATGCGATTTGGCGAAGATGCTACCCTTCAAGGTCTGTGGGCCAGCTACTCGACCTACGCCGTACGATACGTGGCCGCAATTAATGGGATCATACGAAAAGGAACCAAAAGCAAGGAGACCGCGTTCTGGCATGTATATATGTTGATGATACAGGACAGAGCGGTGTATGGAGGCGTCTGCGCCGCTCACATGAACGGCTTTCTGGCATACATTGACTGCATGGGTGGTATCAAAGCCGTCCTCGAACGGCGGGAGATATCACGAGCGATATTTCAGACAGTCTTCACGTTCGTTTAGCCCCGCCATCTTTTTGTTTTCGGGAAGATCGTTAGTGACTGACTATTTGCTCCATTCACAGTGAAGTGCTCCGGGCCAACACTGCCAGCCCCGCGGCCATGCAGTTGGTGCGGCTCTACAAGTATACCGAGGACGAATTGAGGGCCGTAGTCGGCATTAGTATAGTTCATAACATGCCCTATCCTATGGACCTGTGGATCGCCATCTTCAACATCTCACGGCTACGTCACCGCGTTGCAACCGGTGCCAGGTTGACATTCGACGAAACGCGGTCCGTATTCGAAGCGATTGACGAATTCGATACTGAAGCCTGGTCCGAGACAGCCAAGCTCGAAAACGAGGACCTGACGCCCGAAATGGCACAAATAATCCAGACTTGTGCCCGTTTGTACGGCATCCTGACGCTGCCTCGACGGAATGTGCTACGGGCGTACCCGCAGGCTGTTACGTACCGTACGCTCCGCGCAAAGGAGAGAAGGCGGGTGGTGGGCCTTTTGGAGACTACTCTCCCCATTGCTAAGCGCATCATCGCGTTTGACTGGTTGCTGATCGTGGCGGGCGTGGCGGCGGGCAAGGACAGCGAGGACGGGGACGAGGAGGCTCTGAAGCATCAGGCGTTTGTGGGTAAATGGTTCCACAGGCTCACCACAGATAGAACGGCGGACGTCATTTCGATTGGTGTTTTTGACAAGCTGAGACAGTTTTGGAGAGCTGGGAAGACAGAGTGGGAGCATTGTTTCTACGAACCCACATGTGTATGAAAATGTTCGACCTTTTACATCGTCATGACTCTTCCGTCAACTTCTCTGCTAGACGATAGCGTCGCAAAAAGCCAACGTTGTAGGCAAAATCACTTCCAAGCGAACTAGCTTAAGAAATGAAATAAAAGGACATAGCCAATTAACAAACTCCAGGGGATTTTATCGCAGGTACGTGTTGAGGAGCAGCGCCGGCAAGAATGTCACCAAACCTCATCCTCGCCGGCGGTTACTTGCTGCACCCCTGGTCGAGACAGTATGCGGGCTGCTGTATCAGCTGGGCTACTCTCGATCGAGCAATGGCAGAATTCACCAATTATTGTAAATGCGAGACATGAGATGACATTTTGCGTGCGACTGCATCAGCGAGCGACGGATCTACAACAGTTTCCTTTTGCCTGGGCCAAGAACCGGGTGCAGGTAAAATAAAATTCCGAAGACATATATTGCGCATGAGGAATTAGACAAGCCCCTCTTTTGCTTCACACAGCGCAAAGTCAATCTGCTCAAAATAATATAATCACACCATTTAATAACACGATGAGCGGAAAGCAACAAGTGAAGCGGAAGTTGGTTATTGTCGGAGACAACGGGTCAGGCAAAACCAGCTTGTTAATGTGGGCGCATTCCCTCCATGTCAACTATGACACACCTGAACACCTGACACCAAGACAGAGAAGATATGTATCAATTTTTGACTTGCGCTGAAACCTGTCATAGTTATTTAGTCCATGCCGTTTTTCCCGAGGTAAGCTCATGTCCAATTGGTGGTCAGAATTGGCCACAGAACCGGGGCGCATACAATGAGATTATTAGGACGAAATTGTATTACCCTAACGATCTGCTCTACGCGAAATTAGCAAAAGAGAAAAATGAACGCTGCTGGTGTTGGTATTATAACTATTTCTCATGAGACTGCAGATTTACATTCCTACCGTCTTTGATAACTGCACATACTCTGTGCAAATCAAGGATACATCAGTCGGCCTCTCATTGCATGACACATCTGTGCAGCTGGACTTTGACAATTTGCGCCCTCTCTCATATCCGCAGAGCGACGTAATTCTAGTTGCTTTCGACCTAAGTAACCCCAAGACCCTGAACAATGTCCTGACAAAGGTATATCATGTTCGCCCCTGGTGATGAGTATCGTGTTGTTAATTGCTTTTCACAGTGGCGCGAAGAAGTGTACAAGCATTGTTCAGGCATCACTGCCATATTGGTTGGATGCAAAAAGGATGAATGGAATCGCCATGAAATAACCATGGATATGGTGAGTTTTTTCCTTGTATCTTGTATATGCACTGCCTAGAATGCAGATATTCAATTTTACATGAGACTGACTATGCGGATTGAAGATCGAGGATGCACGCAAAGCCATTGGTGCAGTGGCTTACGCAGACTGCTCGGCCAAGTACGGCGACGGGGTGCAGCATGTTTTTAATCTTGCAGCCGATTATGCTATCAAAACTGCGACCTAAAGAATTTCTTTGGTTCTTTGATAAATTGCCGATTATTCGGTTTCATGAAAGATCGATTTCATTAAAGTCGGCTCCGTGTAGTTCCCGGTCTGTTCACAAAGCTGCATTTGTCCTCTCTCTAGGTCACAGGCTACACTGCGCAGCTGGAAAGAGGGCTCAGTGCCGTGATATCTCGCGAGCAGCACTGGAGAAATCCACCATCGTTAGAGCGCTGCCACTGGAAGCCACTTCCTCATTGTTGCTTTTTAACAGTCATCACGGCCTTGCCGAAACACCTAATGGGTGAGCACTTATGCCACCCCGCCAGGAGCGTTGGCCTAGGACAATACATTCGGAGAACCTTCTTAGCAAAGGCCTCAATGATCACCCCCCTATGTGCCAATACTATCATCTGACGTGCCTTGACGTGCATTAAAATTCTCATCATATTTCTGTAATTATTTTGTATAATATTTCCACAACACACTTGGGCGCACACTTCGGCAGTTGACGAGCAACTAATTAATTAGTTACTGCCACTGCACAGTCCAGTAGTGGTGCTTCAGCCGCAGAAGTGGCGGCAGCCTGTCTCAGCCTACGGCGCGGTAGATGGCTTTCACAAGCCAGGGCTGCTTATGCTTAATTATTCTATTCTCGATGAGGGTCCGCAGACCTGGACATCTCTCTGCGCTGTTGCTGGGTGAATGTATTTCTCAGATGACAGAACGATACGCCCGTCTGCGCAGGTTCTTCGTGTCCTGCCAAACGATTTCCCGTCGACAACTGGCGATCGCCAGTAAAAACATTATTGGACAGAATGACAGCGACTTGAGACATGGAGGGTTTCCAACAAAGAAATTAAGCATGGATCTGCTGTAATAGTATAGCAGTACTAAATAGAAGAAGGAAGTGACAGAAATCCTCTGACGGTCGGCCTGAGCTTAAACTCCAGTGGAGAACTCCATACAACGACCGAAAGCTCGCTCCGACAACCGAAGCCATCCACACAGACCCAGTAAGGCGGCAGTGGTGGACTAAATTAATACACACTGTGCTGTTCAATCAAAATCAGCCTTTCAGCCCCCAAAATGCAAGCCAAGATGCCACACAGTCCTTCAAAGCAGCAGAAGCAATTCAATTCATGGGATGCTCAGAGCTGCAGGAATCAGCTTCTTCAAATCTGGACGATTTCCAATTCGTTGCGAGACTGGTGCGCCAGGACCTGCTTGCTGCGGTGAACCCGTTTGCCGAAGCAGAGTCCTATACCGTGATGAAGTCAGAGGCACTTTGCCTTTACTCTTTCTGACGCCCTGAACGCACAGTACAACACCGGTGGCCATTGGTGAGGCACTCGATGTCCCGTTGAAGACGTCTGTATACCACAGATCTCGGCTCTGACCACCCTGCAAGTCCCCATATCCCGTGCTGGTGACCTCCCTGCCCCAGCCTTGGCAATCCACACGAGTGCCATAGTTCGAAAAGCTAAGGCGCGATCGATCTGGGCCATGGTTCCGGCCATGTACTCCAGGAGGAGGGCACCCAGCCCCGACGATAATTGCACCAGAGGACGGGTTAAGCGTGTTGAATGGATTTCGCCACCAGTTGGGGAATCCCGGCAGGCGCGTGTTGTAAATGGGGGCATTGAGGTTTTCCGCCCCGTTGCCTGCGGCTTCGACCACCACGATTCCCTTGTTGACCGCATAGCGGATCGCAGCAAAGTCTTCCGGCCACCATTCGACAGCAATGTACCCCTTTTGGCCAGATGGCGGATTTGGGGTATTTGGGCCTGGCCGATGGACTTCAAGCAGGATAACATCACCCTTTCGAAGCCTATCAGCGGCAGCCTTGATGGCAGTAGCAACAGAATTTCCAGCGTAGGAGGACCCATAGAAGACGGAGTCCGGTGCAATGCCGAGAATGCCTATGTTGTTGACATCTCCGCTGACAACTCCGCACACTGCTGTTCCATGATCATTGTCAGGCGAGTTCGTACCCGAGACGACTCCGCCCTGCAGCACTCTCAGATCCTCGTGCGTGAACAGCCATCCCCGTTCGACATCGGCTATTCTAAAGCCCTGGCCTCTTCCCCCGGGGATAGTGTGCGCAAATCTGGCGTCAACTCCAGCTGGTGCCGGCCCGAGATAGATTTGACGCGAAGTAAAGTTTGGTGTGACTGCAGGCGCATCATTTTCCTCCGGGGACGTTAACGTCTGAAAAAGGAGTGGCTGTGACGCCGGAGGAGTGATGTATGCTGCATCAACCAAGTCGTGTTGATTGAGCTCTCCCGCAAGACTCTCCAGATTCGCTACCGGGCCGTCCACGTAGTAGAAACTTGCCAGATCGGGCATGATGCCACCCTCGGATGGAGCTGATGGCTCTTCGCTAGCTGTATCGGATGGCTCTCCATCTTCAGCAGAAGCTCGAAGGGCCTCTGCTTGGTCGCGTCGAAGACGGTTTTCGTCTTGACCGAAAAGTAGAGTCAAAGAGGCGTGATGACGATCTAGGACAGCTTGCAGAGGGGCTACATCCTCGCTTGCGGGTTCCAGGCCACGAGAGTTGACCTTGACGACAGATGCTGTTTTGAATATCACAACAAGTCGGGACTCTGTCTCTGTGGGAGTGATGACTTCCTCCAAAAGGTCTGAGTCCATGTTTAGGGAGTATTGAGATAACACGGGAGGTAGTAGGGTATTAAAAAGATTCGAAGTGTCTTTGGAGTTTATTGTGTGAGTTGCTCTACAAGAAGCTGCAACTGATGTCTTTATATGTCGCGCCAGTAACAAGACTTCACATCCTTTTCCAAATTACAACTGAGACCTGTAACAGCTGATGGCAGCCACATACAAACTAGGTCATGTCTTTCAAGCTTTTATTGTTTATGGCTTCACCAATAACAGTATGTAGACCATCGTCTCGAACCCGCCACATTGTCTTGTGCCTCAGCTACCGGCAGCACGCCAGCCCTAAAGCTAAGCTGGTGGCGGTCTTGGCTTCAGCTCGGCGGGTGAGCTAGCGGAAGCAAGTTTCAGCGGGGCGCTCCTGATACTCGATGCTAATATATTGATAGGATCTGATTTATTCTGTTGGAAGTTTACGTCGCCATCGTCGTTTCAGCTCTGCGATGCTATATGGAGCCGCCACCTGGCGCACGATATAGGCGCATGCATGACCTTATCCGTAGATTCTCCACTGCGTCGGCACTTCGCCCATCTTAACACTTTCCGGCCCTGGCAGAATCTCCCTCAGTAACTCCTCAATTCCCAAGCCCATCTCAGCGCACCTCTTCCATTGCCGCGGATAGCCAAGACTGACCTCCTCGAATCGACACCCGTCTTTCCAATCTGTCCTTCGGAGATGCAGATGGCCGCTAATGACGACTTTGGCATTGAACCTTTGATGCCAATCGTTCGTGACTTTGCTACCGCACCACAGGCTGAACCTTGGGTTCAGCACGAGCGTGATCAGGTCTTCCCGTAGCGGCCAATGGTTGGCAATCACAAGTGGCAGCGTCGGGAACTGCGCTTTGACAGCCTCGAGCCTGATCTCAAATTTCTCAAGGAGCACAGCGCACCAATCTTGGCGACTAGCATGCGGATCTGGGTGAAGCAAGAACTCATCCGTCGCTACCGTATCCTTCTCCGTTGCCCATGCTACGGCCCCTTCCAAGCTCACGTCGTCCGGTCTGAACGAGTAGTCGTACAGTGTAAATATGGGAGCTACAATAGCCGGGCCGCCCTCTCCCTCCCAGACACTGAAGTCGTCTTCAGGCGTTAGAATGTTGTATTCCCGGGCTATATCGACACATTCTTGGTACTTCTGTTCTCCACGCGCGCCACTGCCTGATTTACCAGACAGCGAGTATAGCTCGTGATTACCAGGGCACCACCAAACGGTATCGAAACATTCTGTCGCTTTGGAAAATGCCAGCCGAAGGTGCTCGGCAGACTCTCCGACGTCTCCGCATATGATGAGGCCGTCTCTTGGATGCGGCGTCAGCCTGGACCAAGCTGCTTTGTTGTCGGGGTATGCCAGATGGAGGTCGGCTATGGCGTATAGCTTGCCCGCGGGCGCGCTCACTGGGGTTATGGTGCTTTGCATCAAGTCTGCCACTCTATCCAAAGTGGTTGAGAAGCTTAAGAATAGCCGCTATCAGGACGAAGTTACACGCTGACGCTGACAAGACTTATGTAAATGACGTAAGTGGGTGAGCCGATAGTTAAACAAAGGAGCTGTACTGCAACAATCGTACGTTGTGTCAGAAAAAGGTCCAGAAATATAACTAACGTGAATGACCTGCACCTACACCTTGTCACTAATCATAGTTTATCCATTCTCACCGTCTGACAAATGAAGAAAGGCAACATAACGCCGTTTGGGACAGTCCAGGGTGGTCAGGCGGGGCTTCCAGCAGAGTACCCAACTAAATAGCGGTCCGAAAGGACAATAGGCGGAAGAAGAGCAACAAGAGTGACAAGGATGATGAGAACGACAAGATGCATTAGAGAGCCAAGAACAACAGGATAATAAGAAATATATAAGAAACCAACAAGATAATAGAAACGGACAGAATGAATAATATTTACGATTTATTAGGAAACAAGGCCTTAGTTATAATTATGCCACTAATTACTAGTGCCTGTAGACTTGATTCAGCGTCTTTTAGTAGGCGGTAGGCCCCCAACCGACTAGCTACAGAACAATACATCTAGTATTGATCCCGTGATGCATTCAATGTACCTTCATTGCCCCGATTAGCAAGAAGCTGTTACTGCCAGTGACAGCCAAATGGCACCTAACATTCTAAGCAACAGCCTGGCATTTGTGCGTGGCACAGCGTGGCGCCGCCTCCCCTACCCAGTCGGGAAAGGATATGCCCCTCTGATTCAGATGCCTGAAGTATCCTGCAAAT
Source organism: Paracorniculantispora psalliotae (assembly GCA_002796755.1). Lineage (NCBI taxonomy): Eukaryota > Fungi > Ascomycota > Sordariomycetes > Hypocreales > Cordycipitaceae > Paracorniculantispora > Paracorniculantispora psalliotae. Next base: position 349,380 of record PHFE01000022.1, on the reverse strand, counting down.
CTAGGCTTTCTGATCAAAATATTGCCAAATAAAGGTATTACTGCCCTTTTAACAGCCAAGTTTATGGGCCGCTGCAAGAGCACTGTCCATTACCTTGCGCCACCTTTGAGCATTACGCCAGAGCAAGAAAACGCACACATAGCTTACAGCCAGGCAGAAAAGAGCCGTAGCCATAAGCACCCAGCCCGGCCCAATGGTAGTTAGCCACAGCACTACGACAATAGTACTAATATAACTAAGAATATCTCATACGAAATTATTAACAGCAATACTAGTAGAGCTCTTTTTGTATATAAACTCTATAAGCATGGTTATCACTACTAACTGTTTTTATATTGGGAATTTATAGTGACGCGGTCCTAAAATCGATAGGGACGCGGTTTTGCTGACGTAATCAACCCCGATTGGTCAGAAACTTTTAGCGCACCCCGCAGCGGGGCCCAGAAGTGCCTCAGCGCTTCGTGCCCTGTAGCAGTGCCCTGTGGCAAATTTATCCAAGATTTCTATCTACTGATTTACAGGGCAACTGACAGTTATTCCTAAGAGTTCGACATGTAGTGGCAGCCACTCCCCTCGCACAGTTCTAAGCTATGAATCTTCATTCTCCTACAATGGTTAATTAGCACAGTGACTTTGAAGCGGCCATGTATATACATAGTGACGGTGGTCCTACCTGTATACGCTGAGTGAAACTGGTTGTAGAGCCGGCTGTAGCACCACTTACGATGCTCGTGAGAGCGTCTTTGTCGAAGAAATTACCAGAGCCGTTGCTCCCGGTAGTAATACCAACGGATCCCTGGACCTCAACTGGCGCAGCCAGTGCTAGGCTGATAACCGTCAGAATAGCAATTGTGCTTTTCATGATGCTAATGTAAGGCGAAGTATATAGAAGCAAGTAGACTGTAGGATGACTAGAAACTAGTAGAATAGGGAGGGATGGTCCTTTATATGTTTGATTATACCACACAAATTGAACAAAACCAAATTTATAACCTCGCCGCGTGACCATCAGTCATACCATGTCTTGCAATAAATTATACTAGGTATTGCATATTACTCCAAGACAGTAGTGGAAATGAGCACAAGACAGCAGTGTATAACCCCACCAGTGCCTCCTGTATCCCAGAAAGAGGTAAGTTTTGTTTTGAGAACAATCATGCCCGGATTCTCCGGGCACTGAAAGATATCAACACCGTAGACTCCCATCCTATAGCGAGAGCTGCATCCATGCTACCGACCGGCGCAGCGCCCATGCTGACCGACATATCCGTTTTGCAGGTGCTGGCGACAAGCTAGCCTGCCTGGTTTAGCCGCGTGCCATGCAAATGTTCGGGCCAGGACATTATCAAAGAATATCTCTGACTCTTGATAGTCAAGGCAGTCGCACACATTTTGGTCGAATGCCCTGAAAATGTGCCCAGGCTTAAAAGCGTAGTCATCCAGAGGGCTGTCGTCATTCTTTGTGAGTTTGAGGCTCATCGCGGAGTCGTACAGAGTTGTTGCACAGATCGTTCCATTCGCTTTGCGCTCGATGGTCAGGTGAATGGTTCTGGAAAGATTCATCTCCATTTTATTATCATCAAGCTCTTTAAACGAAGCAGTATTAATCGATCATCCAGCTAGTCGCGTTGCTGGTCAGGCCCTCGACGTGGGCCGAATAGTACTGCGCGCCGTCCTGGCCGCCGGCGATGGACGTGATCTTGCCCTGCTTGTAGAGCTTGGGGTCCGGCTCCGCGTCGTCGTCATCCGTGTTCGGGTGGTCAAAGTCAAAGGTGCCGTCGTAGGGAAAGAGCGCCCAGCTGATGGCAAAGTTGTTGAGCGTCGCGGTGGCGTTGTTGGCGTCGCGCACGCTGAGGACGATGGGGAACACGGCGTCCGGCTTGTACGTCTCGTTGCGCGGGAAGACGAGGTCGACCTCGACGACGCCGGGCCTGGCGATGGCGTGGGTGGCAGCGGTGGCGGCCGTGGCGAGAACGTTTTTGAGACCCATGGTGGTGGTTGGATGCAGAATTTGGCGCTGAATGAAAGTCGTAGATTCAGATGCGCAGATGCAATTTACAGAATTGAAGACTGGAGATGTGATTACAGCGGGAGCTATACATGTATATACTCGGGGACATGAACGAACGTCAAGAAGCTAGTTTCGCTCAAGAAGTTGCTTCAGCGTACAAGACTCGATGACGTCGTCTTCGTCACATCTGCTTCTAAGTCAGAAACCTCGGGTCAAGAGAGAATTGGCCATAAACAGAAGGTGGAATATGGAATCATGATTAAAGTTTCTCCATCGCCACGCGGCGTTGTATTTGATCATCCGGTCGCATCTCATCCAGGGTCTTCTGCCGCAGGTACATTTTCCTTTCTCGTGTTGCATGGCCGCGCTACGTTCGGTAGCGCAACCTATTCAAGGCACGGCGCACACTCGCCGTCTTGGCAGCCTGACGTGCACATTGCTGCTCCAGCTTTCTCGTCAGGAGAAGTCTACTCGCGGTGGCGACGGTTGTCTCCATGTCATGTGTCAACAGGAGGCAGACAATACTCCAGTCATTTTCACAAAAGAAACTCCGACTCAATAGACGCCCCACTCCTGGAAAGATATTAGAGGCTCCTCTACTATAATCCTTTAGAAAAATAACAAAGATGAATATTAACTATAGACGTTATATAAAGAATAGAAGAAGAATAAGAAGAACAAGAGAAGTAAAAAAGAAAAAGAAAAGGAAAGAGAAATAAGAAAAATGGCAAGAATAACAATAATAACAAGAATTAGGAACATGAGAACAAAGATTGCCCTCTTTTCAACGATTTGCTCCCCATCCTCCCCCGTCAAATCATCCCCTTACAAACCCATCATGAGGACCGCCCACCGACGACCCTCGCTCTGTCCGTTCTTGCTGGCGCCGTCGTGAAACCGGCGTAGCGTCTCAAACTGTTCGGCCATGCGCTGAACTACCATTTCTCTCGAAGCATGGCCCTGGTACTGTCGCTTCGCGACCAGGATGTCCGAGTACTCTGTGTTGAACTCGCTGCGCAGCCGCCGACATCGCTTGAACGCCTCAGAGGCTCTAGCAGCCAGGCACTTGAGCATCTCGCGGTCGGTTGGGTTGCATCGCGCGTTGTTTCCGAGTCGTTGAATAGGACCGGCAGCCTTCTTGTAAGCGTTTGCGGCAGCATCGCATTCTTCGTCGGCCTGCTTGTACTTGAGATACCTTTTGTGGATTAGTCGGCCTTTCGTGTAGCCAAGGCTCTGGTCCACGTCCTTACCGTACTTGCGCTTGAGCGCCTTAAATCGGTTCAGCAGCGCTTGCTTCTCAGCTTCTGTATCGTCCATTGTCATAATGTTGAGCTTTGTAGAAAAAAGGAGGTGACCAAGTTGGACCGAGGAAGAGCTCGATTTATATACTTTTGTCAATAGTCTTAAATCCAGTGCACTATTAACCTCCTTGGATTTTCTTTGTCTGAAACAAAGAATTAACTCAGCGCAGCTTTTCTTTGAACCCTTCTTTGTCCGATTCTCAGCGGCGGCTCTTTGTATCATGTTGTCGTTCATTACAGTGGGAGGCAGTGCTTGCCGAAAGAAAAGAAGAAGAAAGAAACTATGTAATTAAAAAGTGGCATTTCTGTACACCATCGTATGCTATGGAGGATGTGAACTATTACAGAGAGGCTCGTCCATAGGCGTGCCGACGCCGCCCTGCCGCATCAACTGGTGTTGTTGCTGCTACTGCTGCTATGATGCATGCGTCGCTGAGATCTCGCCGCCAAAGGGATCGTTAAAGGTTCTCGAGACGAATCTATCGGTGCCGCCGACGCTGGTGTTCACCTACGGGGGCGGCGGCGAGACGAGGACCTGGTTGTGATTCTGCGCCGCTGTGGCGGCTTTTGCGATGCACACGGCTCTGCTCGTCCGTCCTGACCTCTGCGACGCGCCCTGTGATATCCAGTTGATTGAAAATTCGCATACAACAGGCGTCGGTCTTTGGTATCTGTTCCTCAACTTCTCTGGGTGTACTTTTGAAGAATTCACATAATTGATTTAGGTCTCGGCCCCATCAAGCTCGTCGTGTTAGTTGTGGTGTAGTGCAGAAGGGAGACACGTATATGAACGCGACTCCAGTCGCTCCAACAATCCCGAGATCTAGATCAATATAGATCTGATTCTCTTTATTCCCCTCGTTTCTGGTGCTGAGGCACGGTGGGCGAGGCCATCGCCTTTCAAAATCACTGTCGAGAGACTCGAGCGACTTGTCCATGGCTGAATAAAATCAGTGGGTAGACGCGAAAGGAGGCCCTTCTTCGACTTTTGTATTTTATCTTCGGTCAACTGTACATGGGTTTACTCCTTGGGAGGAACTGACTCAAGAGTAGTGATAGCATTCAGCATAAAATTCCACGAAACCTTTTGCTGTGACCTCGGCCTCATTCCTTAGACACGTTCTTTCAGAGCGTAGAGTGAGGTTGGGAGCCTTAGATGCTCCGATTATACTTAGGTAAAGACAAACTCAGAACAAATTTGAAATGCGAAATGTTCGCTTTGCCATTGGGCTGGGCGCACGCGCAGAGTACGGTCCTGCTTTAGATTCAGATGCCAACAGTAGCAACAGCAGCAGCAGATGCGCCAAAGACAACCCCAGACAAGATACAGAGCAGAAGTTCGTACTAAGAGATCGTCCATTTTTATTGATGATTTATTAAGGTCAGTAAATACGCAGGCGGGCAGCCAGCGGCGTATGACGCTGTTGTGCTGGGAATACGGAGCCAACCTGTTCGCGAACTAGCTGCATTAGACCAACAAATCCCCGTATTGTTCTGAGCATAACTAGCGTCCGCTGTAACTCTCTTTAAACATTTAGGCTTAACGCTAAACAGCCCGATTTTTGGGTGCCTAAAAATGGCGGCACAGTGCGGTCATTTTTTGAGTACGCGCTGTTTTTGGCCAGAGTACCTACCTCAGCCGTTTGGTTCCTTCCTACATAAAGTTGCAGTGGCAACCCTCCGCCTTGGCGCCGCTGTAATAAGATCCATTCTAATCAGATAAAGTTTCGATTATCCCGCTCAAGTCAGATTTCACTGCCAAAATCCTTAGTTTTATTACATATTAGTAGCTCTTCTATTGAACAGCTCGCGATGCTGGGCGACAAGGCCTCATCAAATACTACCATCGGTGCTGGCATCCCACCATCCATCCATGCACACGTTGACTCAGAGCTATGCGAAGCGTATTGTCAATTGGACCAATCATATTTTTGCCAGGGTGAAACAGTGGTTGCCTTGAGAATTGATCATTCACTTCCCACCCTTTCACGTACATATTTTTGATGTCCTGTCTAAGACATCACTGTAACAAAATTCCTGGCTGCAGCCAGCGTATAACATCTGTAGACTAGCCCGACTAACTTGGTAATGTTCCAACTACATTCTGCTTCATACATATTATACCTTCGTGTATCATTCGCACGGTATTTACTTCCTAGTGTGCCCCGTAATATTGAGTATCATGAGCTAACATCCTTGATAGACATAATGCGGCCAATGATGGTACTGGCAATTACTGCCCCTACCTTTACTCTTGGCCAATCTCGTGGTCCTTCCGAACCCAGCGGTGCATGCGAGCCGGGAGACTATTCTAGGTCCTACAATGACTGTACACTGTACAGTTATTGCAGAGACGGATCGTGGACACTTATGCGGTGCAAACCACCCGGGTTCCAATGGAGTATGGACAAGGAACAGTGTGTCGACCCAGAAGTAGAATCTGCTGGTTGTATTCAAGCCTGAATTATGCATGGCTTAACAGTCGCTTGAAGCAACAAAATACTTCATATTGATAATATGGCAACTCTTGATCCGGAAGTCCTGTTTTTGATAGTAAATAGTGGCTAAATGGTACTTTACTGTGTCCCAAGCTAATTTGAGCTGGACAGAAGACGCCTGCCAACTACGAGGCTGAATGCATCAGACGAGCCGTCGTGTCTCAGACATGAGGGTCGAGCAATTTGGTCGCGACTCTGAAATGGCTTGATGGCAGGAGTACTGATAACTACCGAGGAGAGACAAAATAACTAGCTGATACTAAACGACTACACTCGTAGGGTATAATATAACTACGCCGACTGTCAACAGCTCTCCGCATGGAGCCTATTTTCAGTGGTGCAGGCTCGGTCTTTCTGTTCATTAACTTCAACCGCCGGAGTTGTACAACGACCTCGAAATGAAGGTACCAGCTGGAGTTTCGCTCGTGGCTCACACTATTTGCGCTGTGGCCATGGCTGCGGATGGCCTCAAGATGGACCAGCATTGAATCACGCTCACCTCGCGCCTCCGGAGTTTTGATAGCCTGGAGAAGCCCAGCTGCACAATTTGGCAGTGCCGAGTCAAACGACATGGGCATAAATTTCTCTATGCTGTTTAATGCCACCATAAGCAAGAAACAAGCCTTCGCGCGCCAAGACATGCTTTCATGGTACCAGCGGTTGTGACACTCCGAGCTTGTGCTGCGGCTGCTGAGAGGCAACCCGCGCTGCTGACCTGCACGGCCCTCGTCCGGGAGGCCGCCAACTATAAGTCGCTCATATAAAGCCGCCCGTCGAGCCTCCTTGGCATCGACGGTTCTTTGCCAAGACACCAACATGAAAGAAGAAAATTTCATGCCCCCAGCCTCACGCTGGTGCCGGTGTGAAAATTCACCCGTTGGAAAAAAGCCCGTTTGGTGGCGCTCTCTCTCACGCGTGGTCCTTCTGCTTGCTTCGCCACGATGGTGGTGCTGAGCGACAGCGCTAACGACTTGATTCGCGCTCTGGTTGGCTGGCGACCAGGGGGGCTGCATGAGTCGCTCGATTGGCCTCGACTTTAGATGAGGTTATGGAGCAGTTTGCGGGGGCCGTGGCTTGCTAACGGCCCTCAACTTTATTTGTGCTTTTGAGCGGTGGGAATGCAGTGATGAGAAAGGTTGGGTGCGGATTTGCCTCAGAGCCGGGTTGCATGTGTCGATGGTCCCGCGCGCAGCTTGCCTTGTTCGGGAAGCTAGCTACGGTCTCGTGGAGATTAGGTTGTCGATGACCTCACAAGAGTCTCCGCCTTGCACTGCCTCGTTTTCCCCTCCGCCGGATACTGCTCCCGTTGCGCAAAGATTGTCAGAAGCTGTTTTGTTTCGAACGAGATATCGCGACAAGCTCCTCGGCGAGCTGCATGCATGAGCACTCATAAGGTCTGATGATGAAGATGTAGCTCGCTTGCCGCCTGCCTTGAAACTCCAGCGTACTACTGTAGACATGGCAAAGAATGCTAGATACAGTATCACTGAAGCAGATCATCATCGGCTTCCATTGTTTGCATAAACAACATAAAAAGAGTTGGCAGCGGATTTCTAGTAGCTCGACACCATGTCCCACTGATGTACAGCCTGCTGCCACTTACATCCACAACCAAGCATAGAACTTCTTCTAGAACTCACAGAGGCTTGCATATTTCGTAATTAGCTTCGCCATGGCAAATCAATTTTCCCATATTTCTTGATTCCTGTCGCATTAAGAGGCTGTGCATATATCACAGCTGACAGAAGCATCAGGCTCTCAAGTTACAAGTCGCTCAACACCAAATCAGAGAGCCACGATACCTTGCCGACACAAGGATCGACAACCACGGCACAAATGTGCCAAGAGCTTTCTTATAGTTTGACGTAAGAAATTCTCAAAGAATCGTGGCTATGCTCAGGAATATCCCTCTCCTCGAAGCCGCCGCGCTCTCAGCCTGAGTCCGAAAGCAGCAAGTGGCCACAAGCAACCACCATCCTCCATGCGCGTTGGCGGCGTTGGCGGCAGTGGGTATCAGCCGCAAGAACTCGTTAGAAACAAGGCGAGAAGGGGAAACCATCGTAGATTTGAAATTAAGCTACTTTTTCACAACTGCCTGACCTTCCGTTTCGGGTTCGGCGCGCCAAGGGTTTTGCCTCTGCGAAAGCCAAGCTTTTTCTGCTTGCTGCGCCAGCACCACCGACTCTAGCCAGCAGCGGGCGAGACGCCAATGTCTCGCGAGTCGGTTTGTGCTCAGCCTCCTTCTGCCCACCATTAATATTGGCCAGCGCCAGCATACCTCGGTGTAACAATTATCAGAAAATTCGCATCAAATTCACAACTTCTATTGTTTTATATCTGAAAGATTGTTTCATTTACTTGGAAAACATTTTGTTCATGCATATACCTATACGCAACCTGCTCTTATAACCGTCGCCATGGCGAGCAACACACTGTCGCCCGACACCATCGAGGTGGCGCCCCGCAACCGATCTCTGAGCAACGCGGAGACGATTGCCTCCTCGACCCTTTCGAACCCATTCCTTACGCCGAGCACGTTGAGCTGCGCGTCTAGCGTGCTCGAAGACTCGGACCATGCCCTGCGGCCGGATCCCGGCAGTGAAGCCGACTTTGAGGTCGACAACAACCCGTTTGCCTTTTCGCCAGGACAGCTGAACAAGCTTCTCAACCCGAAGTCGATTTCAGCGTTTCAGGCTCTTGGCGGCCTGGAGGGCATCGCTCGGGGTCTGCAGACGGACGTCAAGGCTGGTCTGAGTCTCGAGGAAACTGGAATTGCTTCACCAGTATCGTTTCAAGAGGCGGTCAGTAAAAAGAGCTTGGGATTCTCTGGATTATCAGAGCCAAAGAAATCTACTTCCCCCTCCTCAGAAGCTTTTGGGGACCGCATTCGCGTCTTCAAGCGCAACGTGCTGCCTGCAAAGAAGGCAACCCCGCTGTGGAAGCTCATGTGGAATGCCTACAACGACAAAGTCCTGATCCTTTTGACTGTTGCTGCCGTCATCTCACTCGCTCTCGGATTATACGAGACGCTTGGCGTGGAGCATGCCGAAGATGCGCCCGCGCCTGTGGACTGGGTCGAGGGTGTGGCCATTTGCGTTGCGATCATCATCGTCACTGTCGTCGGCTCGTTGAACGACTGGCAGAAGGAAAAGGCCTTTGTCAAGCTCAATGCGCGCAAAGACGACAGAGAAATCAAGGTCATCCGCTCTGGCAAGTCATTCATGATTAACGTGCACGATATCCTGGTGGGCGACGTTTTGCACCTGGAGCCTGGTGACTTGGTCCCTGTCGATGGCATCTTTATCGAAGGCCACGACGTGAAATGCGACGAATCTTCTGCGACGGGCGAGTCGGATGCTCTCAAGAAGACGGCAGGCGATGAGGTATTCCGCGCCATCGAATCGGGCCAGACGAAAAAGGGCCTTGACCCGTTCATCATTTCTGGTGCCAAGGTTCTTGAAGGTAAATATCATCATTCCTCCCACAAAACATATTCACTAAGATTTCGCAGGTATGGGAACTTTTGTCTGTACTTCGGTCGGTGTCAACAGCAGCTTTGGTAAAATTATGATGTCCGTTCGAACCGAGACTGAGGCCACGCCTCTCCAGAAGAAGCTAGAGAAGCTGGCCGTCGCCATCGCCAAGCTCGGTAGTGCCGCTGCCGCATTGCTCTTTTTCATCCTCCTCATCCGCTTCCTCGCCGACCTCCCTGGCGACCCCCGCGACCCCACGACCAAGGCATCTGCATTCATGGATATTCTCATCGTCGCCATTACTATCATTGTCGTTGCTGTGCCTGAGGGCTTGCCTCTTGCTGTCACGCTAGCTCTTGCGTTTGCTACCACGAGATTGCTACGGGAGAACAATTTGGTTCGCGTGCTGCGAGCTTGTGAGACTATGGGTAACGCTACGACCATCTGCTCGGACAAGACGGGCACTCTTGTAAGTGGACCTTATGCTTCGAAAATACTTTACGCGGGCTAATGTGAGATTCTCATAGACAACGAACAAAATGACAGTTGTTGCTGGTACATTTGGCTCAACCAGTTTCGCCAAGACCACCGAAGCCGAGAAGCTCAACGAGCAAACTGTGAGCCAATGGGCCTCTGCTCTTCCCCAGGCTACCAAGGCCATGATTGTGCAGTCCGTCGCCATCAACTCCACCGCCTTTGAAAGCGAGGAAGACGGACAAACAGTCTTTATCGGCTCGAAAACCGAGACTGCCCTTCTCCAGCTGGCCAAGGACCACCTCGGCCTGCAGTCCCTCCGCGAGACGCGCGCCAACGAGCAGGTCGTGCAGATGATGCCCTTTGACTCGAGCAAGAAGTGCATGGCCGCCGTCGTCAAGACCGACACCGGCTACCGCCTGCTCGTCAAGGGCGCGTCCGAGATTCTGCTCAAGTGCTGCTCCGAGATCCTGGAGCCGCAGGACCTGCGCTGCGAGGCGCTGCCCAAGACGCGCGCCCGCACCCTGCGCACCGTCATTGACAAGTACGCGAGCATGTCCCTGCGCACCATCGGTCTCGTCTACCGCGATTTTTCCGCGTGGCCGCCCGCCGAGGCCGAGATGGTCGATGGCGAGGTGCAGTTTGCGTCGCTGCTGAAGGGCCTCGTCTTTGTCGGCGTCATTGGCATTCAGGATCCCGTCCGGCCGGGCGTGCCCGACGCGGTGAAAAAGGCGCAGCACGCGGGCGTCAAGGTGCGCATGGTCACGGGCGACAACGTCATCACGGCCAAGGCCATTGCCACCGAGTGCGGCATCTACACCGAGGGCGGCGTCGTCATGGAGGGTCCCAAGTTCCGCAAGCTGTCGGAGAGCGAGATGAACGCGGCGCTGCCCAACTTGCAGGTGCTGGCACGCTCGTCGCCGGAAGACAAGCGCATCTTGGTGACGAAGCTGAAGGCGCTCGGCGAGACGGTTGCTGTGACGGGTGACGGCACCAACGATGCGCCCGCGCTCAAGGCGGCGGATGTCGGCTTCTCGATGGGTATTTCGGGAACGGAAGTCGCCAAGGAAGCGTCAGCCATTGTTCTCATGGACGACAACTTCACCTCCATCATCACTGCTTTGAAATGGGGTCGCGCCGTCAATGATGCTGTGCAAAAGTTTCTTCAATTTCAGATTACCGTCAACATCACTGCCGTTCTCCTCGCCTTCATCACGGCTCTCTACAGCCCCGAGATGAAGCCCGTTCTCAAGGCGGTACAGCTCCTTTGGGTCAACCTCATCATGGATACGTTTGCTGCCCTCGCGCTCGCCACCGATCCGCCCGTGGACAAGATTCTCAACAGACAGCCTCAAGGCAAGAAGGCGCCTCTCATTACCATCAATGTAAGCACAGATTCTCCTCTTTCTAGCATCGAACTGTTACTAACTGCCTACGTAGATGTGGAAAATGATCATCGGCCAAGCCATCTTCCAACTCGTCGTCACGCTCGTGCTCTACTTTGCCGGCCCGCAGATCCTCAACTACGACGCCAGTCGCATCGTCGAGCTCGACACCGTCATCTTCAACACGTTTGTCTGGATGCAAATCTTCAACATGTTCAACAACCGTCGCCTCGACAACAAGTTCAACGTCCTCGAGGGCTTGCACCGCAACTACTTCTTCCTCTTCATCTGCGCCCTCATGGTCGGCCTGCAGGTCACCATTGTCTTCTTCGGCTCGCGCGCGTTCGGCATCGCCAGCGGCGGCATCGACGCCGAGCAGTGGGCCATTTCCGTCGTCATCGCCGTCATGTGCCTGCCGTGGGGCGTCGCGGTGCGCCTGGTGCCCGACGCGTGGTTCGCGGCCGTGGCGGGCGTCGTGGGTAAGCCGGTGGCGATTGCGTACCGGGCCATGGGACACGCCTTTGGCAAGCTGTTTGGCTTGTTCCGCAAGAAGAAGGACGATGCCGCCTCGGTGAATGATGTCGAGGCGGCCATGCCCGAGCCTGCCGTCCAAGAGCCAGTCGCAACACCACCTGCCATTGTCATCTGCGACACGCCGCAGGTACAAATCACCGAGCCAGAGCTGAATGAGAAGCGCCCGGTCTAATGTATCATATTCTGTTTCATGTTCGGCGTTGGGGTATATTTCAAACTTTTCATTTTCACACATAGACTTGTTCATAGCAATATTAAAAAGCTAGCAAAGAAATCTTGATCAATCTCATCATCAAAAATAAATTTCTTTTATTCCGTTTCACCTCACTGCCTCCCATTCCGTGGTAAATCAGTGCACACTCTTTTTAAGAAACCTCTTCGAATGCCTGCTTGATGGAGCGCACGCCGCTCATGCCCAAGGAGTGGTTGTGTCCCGCGTGCTCGTCGTCGTCCTCGCCGGGCTCGCCCGTCCAGTCCGGGAAGCCATCATCAAACAGCTCCTGCAGCGCCTCCTTCAGTTTACCCAAGTCGTCGCCGTGCGCCGGGTCGCGCATCACACGCTTCCAGTCCGCAAACTCGGTGTCCGTCAGCAAGCAGCCGTCCAGCATGCTTTCCAGACCCTTATGGTCCAACCCCTCGCCGATGAAGACGAGCTCTTGGCGGCGGTCGCCCCATTCGCCGCCTTTGCCGATGTCGTGCTGCACAAGAGCGTCAACCTCTGGGTCGCCCGTCGTGTACTCCTCGGCGGGCAGCGTGCAGAACCAGGGCCGGCCGCCGGCCATAGTGAGCATGGCGCCGGCCTGCGACCAGTCGCCGGCGCGGTGCGGCCGCGTGGCGAGTAGAAACTCGCCCTTGGAACGGAAGAGACGAGAGAGTGTGGGGTGCGCGCGCTTGTTGGCGAGAATCTCCTCGTTGGGGGGCATGTCGAGCGGGTCGAGGGCCATGGAGTCGGGTTCGGCGGTGGTCGCCTGTGTGATGGGCTTCTGCTTCTCGGATGGGCGAGGGGAGGGGATGGTGCGAGCCGTGGAGTTTGAGCTGCCTGCGGAATAGGTAGAGCCTTCTTGGGCCGAGCCGTTGGAAGATCCAACACTCTGGGCATCTTCCTCCTCAACATCCTCCATCTCTTCATCGTCATCCGAGCCCTCCTCTTCGTCGTCTTCGTCATCATCGTCATCCTCGGGCTGCTCAAGCTGCAGGATGAACTTGTCGTAGAGAAGTGCGAAGAGACGGCGAGGGTGAAAGGGGCGCTGGCGTGCATAGATGAAGCTCTGTACGTTGTACTCTTCCGTCTCGGGCTTGGGCGTGACGACTTTCTTGCCGTTGACCTCACGGACCGTCATGGCGTGCAGGTCCTGCAGCCAGCCGTAGCCGGCCTGCGCGACGTCCATCCTGAAGAGCCCCGTGTTGACAAGCTGCTTGACGTCGACCTTGCCGTAGTTGGCCTCGATAATCTTGGCGCGGTGGTTGAGCTTCTTGACGAGGTCCACGATGCGGCCTCTCGTTTCCTTGGAGACCTGCCCACTGTTAGTCGCTGCTGCGTGAAAGATGAGGAGAGCATGGAACGTCTACCATGTCGATTTTGTTGAGAATAATAATATCGGCGAACTCGATTTGATCGACCATGAGATCGGACACGGTCCGCTCATCTTCGGGGGTGACATCGTCGCGACGAGCAGAGATGAGGTCGGCCGTGTCAAAGTCGTGTAGCATAGTAAAGGTATCGATGACGGTGACGGTCGTGTCCAGCTTGGCAAATTTCTCCAGACCGCCAGCTTCTTTTCTATAAATAGCATCAGCATCAAGCATGTGTTACAGTAGGTGACTGGCACTTACAGCTGCTCGAGCACTCTGAGCATATCATCGTCGAGTCCATCACCGCCCTCGTCGACCAGCTGACTCATTTGCTCGGCGAGCCGGTTGTCAAAGGTCTCGGCCACTTGCTCAGGCTCACTGATACCGCTGCTCTCGATGATGATGTAGTCAAAGGTCTGAAGCTGGGCGAGGCGGACCAGCTCCTCTAGCAGGTCGCCACGGAGGGTGCAGCAGATGCAACCATTTTGTAAGGCGATGACCTTTTCGTTGGTTTTTGTGAGGCGGTGAGTTTGTTTAATCAAGGAGGCGTCGACATTGATACTGTTAAGTATTGTCAGCAGACTTGTTGGGACACTTGGATGTGTGTTTCCGACGTACGCGCCAATGTCGTTGACGACGACGGCGATGCGGAGCCCATGGTTGCTCCTGAGAATATGTTGGAGGAGTGTTGTTTTTCCAGAGCCCTTGGTGCGCTGTTAGATGCTGTTTGCGTAATGAAATACCAAGAAGATGTTTATTGGCATACCAAGAAACCGGAGAGTAGAGTGACTGGCAGAGCCTTGGGCGGGACCTTGGTCTTTTGGGTTTTGGAGGCCTTTTTGTTGTTGCCAATCTTGAATCTGTTGACCATGATGTATGCTATTCGTATTCACAAGTATTATGTGAAGGAAAATGATGATTTTAAGTTGTTAAAGCTAGAAAAAAGTGTGTAAATTGTCAGGGCAGGGGTTGCTAGACGATATATATACCAACCCATTTTCACATTCACACAAGAATTCATTCACGCGCACCATTTAATTCACGCCCAGCCACAGCCAAAATATCCTCCTCACGCTGTACAATACTGTAAGTGCTTAAGGCTCTGTGAAACCGGCTCATCAAGGTCGGCCTGGCTATTGACCATCAGGGTTGCGAAGTCGTGATAGTTCCGGGGCTGGCTTACATTCCTGGCGCTCTGATTGGTGGTGTAGTACCAAATCGGGCAGCCGGCCCCAGAGAGCCCATCGCGCGACAGCAACGGGGGATTAACCAAACCATTTTGGCGGTGCATGCGATTGGAGGAGTGCTTGGATTATTATGGCGAGATAAGTAATGGCTTGCGCCAATTGGCTGGGCGGCGTTGCACTAGCCGCAACCGTACGCAAGCATCGTGGGAAGCAGCCATAGCGGTTCTCGTGGGAATCTAGTGGCAGGGGGCATACATCGTCTTGGACATGAAGTCAAATGGTTCCGATGCTCTGAAGATGATTATATAAAGGGGCAGGAGGCGCAGCTGTTGACACGGTGAGAAAGCTGCTCGTGATGCGGCAGCGACGTTTGAAGGGCACGAGCAAGGCTATCATTTAGTTATAGGATATCTTTTACTACGATAGCAATCGTACATGGCAACTATCACCAAGCTCAACAAGGTCCAGGATTACCCACAATCGGCAATGCGGCACCGGGCCACATATGAGGGAGTTGGCATTCGAGTGTCGCAGAGCGGTTCATGCCCGGACCGAGGTCGAGCCAGTGCAGCAAATTGATCACACCGACTGACGCTAAGTGCTCATGGATACTTTTCAAAGCATAAATACCACGGCTGAGCTACTGGACGTGATTTTACCTAGTCGCGCAGTCAATGACTAAAGGTACAATTCGGGTCTAAAGGGTTGTGCGGTGTTTGCAGGATCTTCTTTGGGCAGACCAAGACAAGGCAACAGCAGTCGAACAGTAAACCGAAAAAAGCAAGAGATGGTCCCATCTCCCAATAATGGCAACCTCACGTTGTTGTTCTGTACCGCGAAATTACCTTGGTTGATAAAACCAAGTCTCACTGAACACTTGCACTCAAAGAAGGGTGAACATTTAAGCTCATCAGAAGAGGGGGGTGCATAGGCGCACTGGGCCAACAACAAGCGCAATTTATGTCTTGGTGGACTAAACATCCGCCTTGCAACTTCTGATCCTTTACTCCTGCGAGCGTGACGATATTTCAGCCGGATGTTGTGGGTGTTGTCGGTCTGCTGCAGAGGTAGAGCGCCTACCCTAGATCTCGTACCAGACCTCACCCGCATCTACCAGCAGAAGCAGAATAGCGCGCACATGGCGGGTTAGCGATCCAGGGCCCGCTAACAACCATGTGTGAGGTTAAATGCACTCGTCTGTTGCGGCACGTACAGTCTCGTGGATATGACAGGTGCTGCGACGAGTTGTGGATACGGATTGACGTGAGCGACAAAGTCATGACCAATTGGTGAGAGGCTGCAATAGTCTTATGATGGCATGAATCACGCCGATGGCCTCGCGAGCAGCAAGTTTTCTACTAGCAGGCATGGGTCTTTTGTGTTTCTGGGACTTTTGCCGTTACGAAACATAAAACGGCCAACGGGTCGAGCCTCTCCACAGGTTTGGAGGGACACAAAGGAGCAGTCAATATGCGCAACATAGTTACCCCAAATTGATCCTTCACCCCGTGGGGATGGAACGAGATTTGGAGCTGGGTTGGAGACTTGGGAGCTGCGTAATCGGTCAACGTTGCATGAGCCATAACGCAGCGAGGCACATGCGTGAATACGCCCTCTGGGAAAGTGAGACTGCAAAAGTTCCCCGTATTCCAGAAGGTGGAGGCGAGTTCTTATTTGTCACAGGAGGCTGAGGCGGAAATGTTGGCAGATTAGCATCGTCTTGTTGCGATTAGGTAATTGGGATTGATGCATGATGACCCAAGGCTGGCAGCGGAGCATAGCACCTCAATTAGAGCACCAACCCCTGGAGCCCTGGAAGGCCAATCTTGGAGGATCAAGTAATGAAAACCATGGGGTGTTTCCCAGAACGGCAGTTATGTGCATTGGTTATGGATTCTGACGCGTGGGTTTGGTGATAAATTACCATGAACGAGTGGTAATTGTTATGCCGTGACGTCAAGAGCGCGCAAATGCGACCGCTGGCGACAGGCCGTCATCTACAGAGGCGTCGTCTCGGTCGAAGGCCCATCTGCCAAGGAACGCCCAGCCAATCGCGGAATCGGCTTGGCTTTTCTCGGCAAACGATGGGATAACAAACAAATGGTGTTTTCCAGAGCAAACCTCAGGTAAGGCTGCCGGCCCGAGTCAGCTGCAGGCGCCACAGGTCATTGTGCAGCAGTAATGAAAAGCGCTTGGCAACAAAAGTTCCTTCGCACAATGTCCCCAATCCGGAAGCATAAACGCACTTTCGGAGGCTGGGGCACAATGAGGCGAAAAGCGACGGGCCAGGGGGGCACAAAGCGGGCGCTTCGGTGAATAGGCAATAGCGTAAGATGAAGGCTGGTGGCGCTGTTCCTTGTCAGCGATGTTTAGTTAGTGGCTTGTGGCTTGATTTTTCGGGTGTAGGCCGGAGTAGGGCGGGTTACAGCGGATGAGATGCTGAAAGTTCCAAGTGGGAGTCGACGTCCTAAACCAGGGCGGATGATGATTTATTTCTCGGCTGCGAGCTGGCAGAGACACCAGCAATGTCTCATGGGTGCAGGTAGGCTTTCACGCACAGTACCTTTGACACAGTATTGACTCTATCGCACTGTGCCTGCGGCCTCCCACATCCTTCTCCTACCACAAACAGCCATCACGACACCACCATGCTCGCATAGACTAACGAGGCCGCCAGCCCCTGCCGATACGTTCAGCCAAATCTGAGCTGTAGCTGAGCCGCACATTTTTTCCTCCTGTTTGCTAGCCTCCGTTGACCCCGCTTAGTACGCCGACGGCGCCACACGCGGTGATCCATCTCCGAGCAAACAAGCCATCAATCGTGTCACCCGGTTTGCCTCTATCAGGTTATCAAGAGAAAACCAAGAGAGCGAAGCCGGGCGTACGACAGTCACACGGAAACTGAAAATAAGAAACAGTGCATCCTCTTTATCGGCATTTTGCCTAACCTCCGCGCGTTCCAGAATATACTTGCTGTGGGCCTCTCGCACCGACATTGTCGAGAGACGCATGACAATTTCTCCATCCCGACTCTTCCCCATCAACGACGGCGGATCCTACCAATGATTGACATTGGCTTAGACGTGAAAACTGGAAACCCGACAAAGGTTCCTTTCCAACTTGATTCCTGCACGCCTCGCCCCACAGCCAATTGGCTCCTTTGGCCGGAGTGTGCGCTGATGGTGTGGACCGCCTAGCTGAGCCAACTTGCCGATTGTTGATCCTGTTGCGACGCCAGCTTTGTCTGCATGACTGAGACTGGGACTAACCAACCAAACTCTGATTTTTTTTCCAACCCTTTTTTAGAGGCCGCCCCAGGTACAATGCCACGCACCGGCGCAACCAGCATTACCTGCCGATCTAGTCTCATTCGGCCCAAAAGTCCGGCCCCCAAAGGCAAACAACCATGTCTCACCGTGCATATGCAACGATGCAAGCCGACTCCTTAGCTCGGGACTTTGTTCATCCTCCTTTGCCTCGTCGCCTCAGCTGGGCCTGCACATGTGGAAACTCTTGCTCACAAGTTCCACCGGGAAAGCCGGCTCCCGCCATCATAAAGTCACACTTGACACATTGACACACACACTTCGCCTTGACGACTGGGTCGCGCTAGTTGCCCAATCCTGGACCATGTTATCCATACCCATTATTAGTTGGTTCCCGAGTTGTGACTCTCGTCTGCACGCCCGGAGTCAACCCATCCAGCCATTCAATCCTACCGGCGCGCCTGTTGACCCCAAAAGTCCCTCGTCTCCAGAGTCCCCCGAGTCCCTGGCTCCATGCCTTCCCCAAGTCTCCATGTCTGTTTGCCAATCAATGCAGCTCTTTCTCTGCTGGTCCGCACCCCCGTCTCCTCCTCCACATCCTTATCCTCCTACTACATTGGGGTAGTTGATTTCGTTTTTCTTTCCTCCGTATTAGGTAGTCCCTGTTGCCCCAGACCATCGTCACTTTAAAAGCTCCTTCTCCCCCGCGAAGACGTGGGTTGTCGCGTACCTTGTCTTGTTCCCCTAGTCTTCCTACTTGTATTGTGAAGGGCCCACACCAAGCTCAACTCGCATACCATGGAAGGGATCAAGAAGATCCTCTCCCGTCAAAAGACGAAGGAGTCTGTCGATCACCAAGCCGAAGTCAAGGCCTTTCGCAAGCAGCACAGATACGATCCTTTCCTCGACGATGAGAAGCTCAGAGCCGTCGACTCGGCTCTCGATTCCGGCAACATCGAGAAGCTCCGCGATCTCGACAACGCCCTGATCCAGGATGACTCGCCTTACCCCGAAGTCCGCGCAGCTGTACGTATTCTGCCCACCAGATCATGGTGTGTTCACGAGACAAATATGCGACGAAACTAACAACTTCCAGGTCCCTCCCACTGATGACGACATGCCTGTCGACACTATCCGCGCCTGGGTCATTGGCGGCGTTCTCTGCACCATTGTCTCGGCCTGCAACGTTCTTCTTGCCCTGCGCCGCACTCCCATCGCAATCAGCTCTACCGTTGTCCAGTTGGTCGCGTACCCGTATGTTATCCAGCAGTGATGTTTCAAACCCGAGGAATCAAACTAACATAGTCTAGTATTGGCTGCTTCTGGGCGCGCTTCATGCCCGCCAAGACGTGGCACATCTTTGGAACCACCATTGAGCTCAACCCGGGCCCCTTCAACGTCAAGGAACACACCATAATCACCATGATGACGGCCGCCGGCTCCGCCATTAGCTACGCTTTCGATATCCTGCTCGCGCAAGAGGTCTTCTACGACCAGCACTTCAAATGGGGCTTCCAGATCCTGCTCGTCCTGTCCACTCAGGCCATGGGTTTCGGTATCGCCGGCATTGCTCGCCGCTTCCTCATTTACCCCTCCTCCATGGTCTGGCCCGCGACGCTCGTCACCTGCGCCGTCATGTACGCCCTGCACAACCACGGCGCCGCCGACCCCGCCGACACCAACGGCTGGAAGATTGGTCGCTACAGCTTCTTCCTGATTGTCGCGGGCAGCACTTTTGTCTGGGAATGGGTTCCTCAAGTTTTTGCACAGATTTTCCAATTCTTCAACTTTGCCTGCTGGATTGCTCCCAACAACGTTATCGTCAACCAGCTCTTCGGCGCTCAGAGCGGCATGGGCCTCATCCCCATCTCGTTCGATTGGAGCATCATCAGTGCCTTCCTCAGCAGCCCCCTGCAGGCGCCCGCGTTCGCTCTCGTCAACGTCGCCATCGGCCTGGCGTTCCTGACCATCACCGCCTCCGGCCTGTCCTGGGCTGGTCCTGAATTCTACCGCTACCTGCCCTTCAGCGCCAACACCAACTACGACAACACGGCCCACAAGTACAACGTCTCGCGCATTCTCACAAAGGACTTCACCCTCAACGAGACGGCCTACAAGGAGTACTCGCCTATCATCATCGCCCCCACATTTACACTCACGTACGGCATGTCCTTTGCAGCCCTCATCTCCACCCTCGTCCACGTCGCCCTCTTCTACGGCCCCGATATCTGGCGCCGCAGCCGCGACATGCGCTCCGAGGAGCCCGACGTGCACCTGAAGCTCATGCGCAAGTACAAGGAGGCACCCGAATGGTGGTTCATCGCCATCTTTGCCATGAGCTTTGCCTTTGGCATGATTGCTTCCCAGGTCTGGCCTACCCATCTGCCGTGGTGGTCATTCATCATCTGCATTGCCCTCGGTGCCGTCTTCTTTATCCCCGTCGGTACGATCCAGGCCATCACCAACCAGCAGACTGGTCTCAACGTCATCACCGAGCTTGTCGTCGGTTTCATGCTGCCCGGCCGCCCCATTGCCATGATGATGTTCAAGTGCTGGGGTTACATGATTATCTTTTACGGCCTCAACTACATCTCGGACATGAAGGTCGGCCACTACATGAAGATTCCCCCTCGCTCCATGTTTGCGGCGCAGGCGTTTGCCGTGATCTGGCTGTCGCTCGTGCAGGTCGCCACGTACAACTTCCTGATTGGTAACATTAAGGGCATCTGCACGGAAGAGCAGGCCCAGGGCCTCATCTGCCCCGCCGCTCGCACCTTTTACAATGCCAGCGTCATCTGGGGTGTCATTGGCCCCGCCAAGATGTTTGGTGCCGGCCAGCTTTTCGCCTGGCTCAACTGGTTCTGGCTCATCGGCGCCGCCCTGCCCGTCATCCAGTACCTCATCACCCGCCGCTACCCCAAGAGCCCCGTGCGCTACCTGCTCACGCCCATCATCTTTGGCGCCGCCGGCCAGATCCCCCCCGCCACGCTCTACTACCTGTGGCAGTTTGTCACGGTCGGCCTGTTCTTCAACTGGTTCCTGCGCCGCCGCTACTGGGGCTGGTGGCAGCAGTACAACTACACCCTCTCCGGCGCGCTCGATATCGGCAACGCCCTCGCGAGTGTCGTTATCGGTCTCGCGCTCGGCCTGGGCAACGCCAACTTTCCCGAGTGGTGGGGCAACACGGTGTCCTACAACAACCTGGACGGCTGGCACAATGCCACGACCAAGGTGTTCCAAAAGGGCCAGACGCCTCTGGGTCCTTCTACCTGGTCGTAGCCGCTTCATTCCCATGAGAATGAAGACGTGATGAGATGAAGAGAGAGGGAAAGAAGAGGAAGTGGAAACAGCCATTCATATTTTCGTATTATTTTGGGTTACATAGATGGGACGAAATATGCCATGTTGAATGTGTGGATTGCATATATGAGTATCAAGAGCAAAGGGTGGGATTCACGTACATAATATACCCATGATTTATCTTAACCACATCTCCTGTAATTTTTCCGTTGCTCCCTGTGCTCTTTGTGGATTAATAAACAATCGTCGACCTGTAGCGACCTGCGTTTATTCAATCTCGCAATATAGACAAGGGATTGATGGGGTGGATATCGTGAAACGGTTTTTTGGGGGCTTTTGAGTTGTGGCTTGCACACAAGCAGGGGAGGCTTTTTTTTCTGTGCCCATCACTACTTCATGCAGTATTTGGAAAGCGCCCGAGATGGGCTCACTTCTTAACCAAGCCGCGTCATATTCACCTCTTCTTAATCGAAAAAAAGCGCCTCGATGAATGGCTGACACATGATAAAATTGTCTTGACACAAAAAGACATCATCATGGCCGTGGGGAAGCGAAAAAAAAAAAACAAGAAAACAAAGCC
Source organism: Paracorniculantispora psalliotae (assembly GCA_002796755.1). Taxonomy (NCBI): domain Eukaryota; kingdom Fungi; phylum Ascomycota; class Sordariomycetes; order Hypocreales; family Cordycipitaceae; genus Paracorniculantispora; species Paracorniculantispora psalliotae. The sequence continues at coordinate 327,799 of PHFE01000022.1, read as the reverse complement.
CGGCCCTCGTTTATCGCTGCATGTCTCGGCCCCATCTCTTGGGACTCTGCCTCTCCCACGTGTCTGCTGCCACGCCGCGCATCTGTTTCTCTTCTGCAGGGGGGTGAAGCGCACATGGCTTTTTCGGTGAAGCTGGTTTAATATTATCATGAGGGGTCGCCTTCTCACATATCAGTAGTCTCCGGTGGTTGATTTGACGTCAGGCACCGCAAGACTATTTGCTGCAGGACGGTGGCGCTTCCTGACCCGGGCCGGAGCAACATGGCACAAAAGATAATTTCGTAGTTCAACCGGGATGGGTTATTGCCCGGTCTCTCCACTGTCCTTGCGACCTGGATGGCAGTGGCACTGCGCGCACCGGGAGACCGGCCAACTTTTGGACAGGGTCCGGGATATTTAGTACGTGTGAAGGGCGCAAACCAGACCGGCGAAATGCACCGAAGTGCAGCCAGCAGGGCCTTGTACCGACCGACTGGGAGGGCACGCCGGTTCGCTGACCGCTGTCGCCAAAAGAGGCGGAAACGCAGCTAGCTCGGGTTAGTCTGGTACGTACCGGCCGGCACTGGTGCAGCCCCCTTATCAATCGCCACTGGTGAAGTGGCTGCTTGGCGTGCATACTCCGGACTGGACAGAACAGTCTGCTCTTTGCCAGAAAGTCCAAGTCTTTGGACTTGCTACCTGTCGCTCGTCTGACTGACTCGTCCTGTGAAAAGCCCTGCCGTCCGTGTCAAACCAAAGTTGGGGACACACTGACGTCGGACCACAACGCCACGCCGTTCCAAGCGAATTTGGCGTCCAGCAATTGGGCAGACCTGCTCTGCGCTTCAACCAGGAGCCTCCAACTAAGAAAGGTTCTGTGGAGAGGGGCCTGCCGCTTTTGTCTGACACCGGTATCCGTACCGCTACGCAGCTCCACGGACCGCCATTTATTAGCGTTCAGGCGGTACAAGCAATTGGCCCATCTTGGGTTGTGTGTCTGCTTTTTTCCTTTTCTTGTCCTGACCCCACTGCGCGCCACGTTGTCTGGTGTGGTTTTACTGGCTATGAATCGGGATAGCAGGTCGATCAGGGGTTTGCGTCCCTTGTTGTTCCGCGTGGCCACTGGTGGGTGTGCTTCGTCGTTTGCTACGCTCGCATTGCGCCAAGACTGGGTGCCCATGGTGCTTGATATTTCTTGCACAATCCGTGGAATATTCTGCAAACTATCGCCGTCGTCTATAGACATGCGGTCGGTAGCAAGCAGATGTAAGAGGGTTCAAAGGTCAATTGATAGCGTATCTCCCCTGTCGAGTAATAGCCCCAGAAGGCTACCCGCGGACGGACCAGGCCCAGAGCAGCCCCTCCAGTTCGACGGGGTTGCAGTAGTTGCGGCGGCCACTTGTGGTGAGGATGCCTGCAGGGGAAGAAGCATGGTACTGTGGTCTCCCTGATAGGCGGACCGCACATGCTACAGCACTGTTTCCCCTCTCGGACCTCGAGGATAAGTTCCGAGGCACACGGTTTGCCGCCGTGATTTACTTTGATTCAGTAGCTCTGGCAGACGTCGAGAATGGCCCCAGAGGGCAGTTGACAGGCCACGGACGCCCACTCGACGGACAGCAAATAGCGGCGACGCAACTAGCTCGTCTTTGGAAGCCCCAGAACGCCCAGGTTCAGCCCATCTCACATTCGCGAGGGACAATGCCCCAGCGCTAGGGAAGCAATCCCTGCGTCTTGGTCCCTGCACAAAGGGGGGGCAACCAGGACAAGTAGAAACGGTGCTGGGCCAGTCCAGAAATCTGCTGTGGGCAAATCCTCGCGTGCAAAAAGAGCGACGTTGCCATTGGGGCGGCCCCAGGAGTGTAGCTAGTCGAATTCTTCTTCCCTCTTTTGTTTTTTGTTACTGCATCGTAGTCGCTGCTTGGTCTTTCTCCTCTTCATTTCGCAGCAACAGCCATCAATCGTCGGTGTGTTTGTAACTGGGAAGTCTACAGCTGGCAAACGGCCTCACCACTCTAGGTCCCCCCTCACCACCAAACGAACCAGCTCCTGCCCGCCTGCAAGCGCCATCGCTGCCGGCCTCGTCTCTCCCCGCACCGCAAATATTACCTGCAGCCAAAACGTCACCAAAAGTGCCTTTGCGCGCTCCCCCGCCATTGCGAACCGCCGAACTTTACGACGAATGTCATCATAATACATTGAATTGAGGGGAAACGACAAAGCCATTTGCAAGCCTGCCCCTCCAAGGCGGCCATCTCCGAGTCACAAGATCAGCGCTACAGCGAATCAGCAGCTGCAGTACCACGCAGCAGCCAATTGAGCGCCCGATACGAGCATAGCAGAAGAGGCTGGGCTGCACCACGCAACTCCGCAAAGCAACGCTCCCGAGCTGCACGCTGTCTTAGGTCCCCAGCCGCGCCCGCACCCGCTGCAGCTGTCGCCGTCATGGGTCTCTTCTCCCGCAAGGATAAGAATCGCCGCGGGGACGCTTCCCTGCCCAACTCACAGTCGACACACAGCTTCTCCTCGTCCACATCTCGCTCTGTCATCAACAGAGTCTCTGCCGGAAGCATGACACCAGGAAGCCCGCTCTCACCAATGTCGCCCGCCAGGCTCCCCAAGACGGACCTCCCCCGTCCCCCGGATCCCCAGCTCGACCCAGCCGGCTACCTGCGCAGCCTCGTCGCCGTGCGCGACCGCACCAAGATTGTCTTTGATAAGACAATGACCAATAAGCTGCACCACTTTGATGTGGACATGGAAAAGTTTCCCGATGTGGTTGCTTTTGTGTCTGGCTTGATCAAGGTATGCGCCTCCGGTGCGACTTCGCACCGCCTGCCACAGTGACCAACTACCACAAGCTCGCAATACTAACTACATCTTCTACAGCGAGACTACGATGCGCCGTTTAACACGATCCCCGGCCACGGCCGTTACCAGCACTTTGCCGTCGGCGGCCGCGATCGCATCGCCGATTTACTATCCACCTGGCCCTCCACCGTGGACAACACCGAGCGCTGCCGTCGTCTCATCGACCTGTTCCTTGTCAGTGTCCTGCTCGATGCGGGCGCCGGCACCAAATGGAGCTTCAAGAGCAACGAGAATGGCAAAGTGTACAGACGATCCGAGGGCCTGGCCATTGCCAGCTTGGAAATGTTCAAATCTGTAAGTGCTCCTGCTGCTGCGCTACCCCGCATGTAAGCGCCACACTGACACAATCGCAGGGCCTCTTCTCGGGCAACCCCGAAAACAAATACCAGGTCGATTTCAAAGGCCTCGCCAAGCTTACCGTTGATCAATTGGCGGCCGGCTTGCAGTCCAAGCCCGGCAATGAGCTCGCCGGCCTCGGCGGCCGCACCGATCTGCTCCTCCGGCTGTCCGACGCGCTCAAGACCAAGACTGAGTTTTTCGGCGAAACTGGCCGCCCCGGCAACATGATTGACCACCTGCTATCGCACCCGTCGACCCAGGCCTCGTCAATCCTCATCGTGCCGCTGCCCGTGCTCTGGAACGTGCTCATGTCCGGCCTGGCGGCCATCTGGCCGCAGTCGCGCACCTCCATCGACGGAGTCTCTCTCGGCGACGCCTGGCCGTGCACCACCATGCCCAAGAGCGGCGACGCCTGGGAGTCCATCGTTCCCTTTCACAAGCTCACCCAGTGGCTCACCTACTCGCTCATGCAGCCCATGCAGTCCCTGCTCAACATGCATTTCGCCGGCACCGAGCTCCTCACCGGCCTCCCCGAGTACCGCAACGGTGGCCTCTTTGTCGACATTGGCGTGCTGACGCTGAAAAAGGACGACGCGGACCGCGGCCTCGAGAACTACTCGGACTACTGCCGCCGCACCGGCGTCAAGGGCGTCGAGGTCGCGCCCATGTTTGAGCCCAGCGACGACGTTATTGTCGAGTGGCGCGCCGCCACCGTCGGCCTGCTCGATCACCTGTGCTTGGAAGTCAACAAGTACCTGAAGAAGGAGCTCGGTGGCAACGAGATGACGCTCGCGCAGCTGCTGGAAGCCGGAAGCTGGAAGGTATGTCCCTCTTTCTTTATCATGCAGCCCCCGATTTTATATGCAGGCCCATTTTTGCTAACAATGAACCAGGGTGGTCGTGAAATCGCCGAAATCAATCGCCCAAATACAAAAGAGCCCCCGATCCTGATTGACAGCGACGGTACCGTCTTTTAAGCCGTTACTTTCCGCAGCTCATTATGAGCAGTCTAGCTTGAGCTTCTTTATGAGAAAATCCGTCTTGGGCGCGGTTTATGACGAAACAGCCTCCATGCCACCTCATGTACTCCAACCCACGAAATGAACTACACCTTAGCCACCATCGTTTAGCGTAATGTCTTATTCAAAAAACCCATCCTACCAAACCATTTATGCTTATGTCGTTAGTCCCGTTCTTTTCTGCTCTTCTCTTCATTGTTTGTCTGGTATTCATTAGTGCAGTCGCTGCAATACATACATAGCGGGGTCATGTCCGGCATGGATATCCATACATGGTTCGCCACGGAATAGATTTTATGCAATTTTTCATAAATGCGTATCCTTTGCAGTGAGATGATTGTATTTTGCGATATAAATTGTACATTTTACTTCCACTCCCTTCCTTCTATGCTAGTATACAAAGGCGCAGTGCCTGTGTCCGCGCTCCTACAACAGCCCCCCGCAATGGTATTTACACGCGCCTCTTGAAGGTGCTTCAACAAGCGCAAACAAAACATGGAATACAAACAAAGAGAAACTGAATCTCTCCATTCTTTATCGCTTGTATTTTCTGTTGAACTCGTCGCGCTCCTGCTGCTGACGCTTCTCCTCGAGCTTCTTGATCAGCTCCTTGCGGTTGCGCTCCGCTTTCTCGGCCTCGGACGCGGCGAAGCGGCCGCCGAAGCTACCCAGCTGCTGCGACATGCCCTGGCGGGCGTCCTCGTAGCTAGTCTTGAGGCGCTCTGACATGCTCAGGGGCTTGGTGACCTCCTCGGCCGTGGTGGGCTCGGGCGCGGGCGCGCTGGCGCCGCGCGGCGCCTCGTAGCGGATGCCCTTCGGAACATTGCTGAGGTCCGCGGCCGTCAGGGACGCAGCGGTCTTGGCCGCGGTGGCCGGGGCCGGCGGCGGGCCCATGAGCAGGCCAAGACTGCGGCGGAGGGCGGGGATCTCGAGGACGAGGGAGGTGGAGAGCGTGGCGGTGGCAAAGGCGACACCCATGAGGTTGACACCAGCCGAGAGGAAGCTCGTAACGAGCAGGCCGATAGTAGACAGCGCGATGATCATGGGCTGCATCATTTTGCGCTGCGCCTCGGCCATGTACTTCTTGCCAACCTAGAGTTGAAGAAAAAGCAGGTTAGCATTCGAAAGACAATCGAAGGCGTGGGGAGAGGGGCAGTTGAGAGTGTTAATAACATACCTGGATGCTCAGAATCATGGTACCGGTGGCAAGGGCAGGAAGAAGGAAGTAGGGGTCGCGGACCGTCAAGTCAACAAACCACGCGAAACCAGTCGTCTCCATGCCGGGCACAGGCAGGTTCGCCATATGGCGGACGAGCTTGAAGAGGCCAAAGGTGAACGGGAACTGGACAACCATCCACATCAGGTGGATGTTTCTGACACCGTACTCGGCCTTGAGCCGCTTGGCAATGACGCTCGCCTGCTGGCGCTTCTCCATGCCGCCGTTAAGGCCCAGCGCGGTGGCCTCAGTCGTCAGGCGCTTCATGTCCTCGGCGCGCGGGTCCGCCTGCATGCGGGCCATGCGAGCTCCGTTGCGTAGCTGCATGATGTGCGGCACGATCATGGCGGCGCGCAGCGCAAAGGCCGACAAGATGATGCTCGCGCCCCAGCCCATGCCTGTTGAGATGTGAATATGTTCCAGCACGTACTGCATGCCGCTCGTGGGGCCGAACCCAAAATCGAGGCCAAGCTCTTTCAGGTAGCCCAGCTCGTTGGACGACAGGTCAAGAATATCCGACGCCGTGCGGCCGTCGCTGCCGCCAAACTCGCTGAGGTCCATGTTCGCCGTGGGCTCCGTCAGCGACGGCGGCGCCGCCACGTTGTCGGTCGCCGCGTCGGTCGCGCTCGAGGCCGCGTGCTGCTGCTCCTGAGCCACCGCGGCGGCGGTGTCCGTAGTTTGGCTCGCCTCAGTCGCAGCCTGGGCGCTGAGCTTGCCGTCGTGGCCGACGCTGCTGCCCCAGCCCCAGAGGGAGAGGTTGCGGCTGGCGGCGACGCTGCCGAGCGTCACGGGAGCGACGCCCGCGCCGGCAGGGAACAATCGCACGCGTGTGCCATGGCCGGTGAGGATTGCGGCATTTCGAACGCTGGGGATCGATCGTGTCGCAAACGTGCGGCTCTGTAAGAAGAGAAAAAAAACCGGTTAGGGGATGTACACGCGCGAGTATGCGGGAGACTAGTTTTGGTGCAAGGGGACATGAAAGGGATAAATCATACAGATAATCGGCTCGCTGAAAGGCCGCTGCTGATTCCCGAGGGAATAGACCGGGCAATTCCTCTGCTGGGAATCATGGTGCCGATGTGATGGGGTTCGGATGTGAGGTTCGTGGACAGACAGGGTCTTGGTTGTGCAGGTGCCGCGACTTTTTTTGCAGCGACTACCGGGTCGGATAAATGTCGGAGCCCATGCCAGCCAAAGGGAGATGTCACCACGCAAACACACCCGATAATTATTTAAATATTTATACAGAATAGCATCACAGATCTGGAATATGTAGGTCATATTTTATTAATTTTTTTCTTTTGGTATCTTGTGATGTAAGCATAGCGCCAGAAGTATCCTCAAGATGAGCGACATTGGTAGTCGGTCTGGTCTTCCTCCACCCCTATGTTCTGTGTTTGCTTCTAAATCAACAATGCTGGTAAAATCGCAAAACTCTAGCCTGTATGGTATCCTTTATATTACTCCAAACTCGCGAAATCCTCCAGCGAGACGCCGGGCTTTCGCTTCTCGCGCGCCTCGATGCCGGCTCCGATCGGGTGTATTCTTCTACGAGTGAGGGGGAAGACCTGTAGACGCATTAGCATGAATCTGTCATTAAACATCCCGTCTCTTTCGACATGCGCCACGCAATAGGACGCCGTCGGGCCTAGCTTACCTTTGTGCCGCCCCATCCCAGTCTGAAGGCCGCCTCGTGGGCAAACAGCTCACCGAAACCTAGCATCATGCCGTTGATAAAGGGCAGCAGGATGTTGATGGCCGTGCCGCGCAGCATCGACCACACCGTCGGCGGCTTGTAGAGGATGACGGGCGAGCTCGACGTCGACTCGGGCGACGCCGAGAGCTCCTCGCCAGGAGAGTACGGCTCGCTGTCGGAGCGCATCGTGACGCCCGACTCGGCGAGCGGGTTGGGCAGGTCGTCGAGCGACATGGTGTTGGGCGGGCGAGCGGAAGGGCGTGGCCGGTTCTCTGGTTCTTCTTGGTCGACGTGTTTGCTCACTGGACCCGGCTCGCTGCGAGTTATTGTTGAGCGCGGCTGAAGCAATGGCAGATGCTGTCGGCTGTTGAGGCGCCTGGGGTAGCTCCGAAATCCTTATGTAATAGTGGGCCGCGTGCACAAGTATGCATAACTGGTGACGAGCAGTTGTGCATGGCCGGAACTATTAATCTGCTTGCTGTTGGGAGTAAATTAAGGTAATAATGATAATAATACTATGGAGTAGCATTATACGAACAACTCTTCACTTCTGTTTTCTGATCTCTGCATGTGCGTTCTCCCGAGGTGAAGCACAGCTTGCATACCCTTGATTACACATCCCACTTACATCCCCAACTGTTACTTAAACGAGGGTGTGGATTGAATTGCCCTTGGAAAGTAGTCCGGTTTCCACAAATGAAACGGTTGAGCATCTCAATTAAACAGCCAATCATCTATATGCCCGGCTCACAGTCTGATTCCGCAATGCTACGGCATTCAGATCTAGACACCGAGCAACGGTCTTCGCCAAACTTACAAGGCTGCTAGGGTCCACTAATCATTAGCATGTTGGGAAGCGAATTGATGAGGCTATGTGCGCTACATGGCGGTTGAGAACGTGGTTGACATGACGTTTGGAGCATGCGTCAAATAGGGTACCATTCGGAGACATAAAAAGCAAGTCGTTGTCGCCAGAGTGGCCGCTACAACAAACTAACAGGCGCACACAAACATCGAGCCAACTCATACTACCAAAGTATATCGCCTTTCTATTTCATCAACTCGCAAGGGACCAAAATACATATATACATTATGCCTGACACGTTGAGCTTGGAAGGCAAAGTCGCCATTGTCACTGGCTCCGGTCGCGAGAATGGCATCGGCGCCGGCATCGCCCTCGCTCTCGCCCGAAATGGTGCATCCGTTGCAGTGCACTACCTCTCAGACTCTGTCAAAGATCGCGCCGCTCAGGTTTGCGAAACGTTGAAAAAGGCGGGCGGCCAGGCCATTGCCGTGCAAACTCCCCTCGAAACCCTCGAAGGAGCTCGGCTTCTTGTCAGAAAGACCCTCGAAGGATTCAATACAAATCACATCGATATTTTGGGTAAGCAGAATTATTTCTCTTCTGCTGAGATAATATCTTCACTGTTCCTTCGCTAATGATCGTCTGCAAGTGAACAACGCTGGCGTGGCTCACTTTTGCCCCATCATCGAGGAGCCTGATGAAGGAAAACTGTCGCATTTGCTGACACTTAATATCCTCGGGCCATTTTACATGGTCAACTCCGTCATTCCGCATATGCCTCGCGGCGGTCGCATCATCAACATCAGTTCTACAAATTCCAAGAGAGGCAATGTCAACGTCTCGACGTATGCAGCCTCCAAGGCCGCCTTGGACAGCCTAACCTGGACCTGGGCTGATGAGGTATGTTTTCTGGTCACTTGGCTTTCTTGTTTTTCTCTCGGTATGAAATCAACCCACGGAAATAGTTCTGACAATTGATAGCTCGGCAAGAGTAAGGGCATCACTGTCAACTCTGTCGGTCCAGGACCTGTGCCAACCGATCTTTACCCCAAAGGCCAGGAGCTGGCGCTCATGGAGGTTGAAATCGCCCTGACCCGCGCCGAAAATCGTGCGGGTACTACTGAAGATATCGGCGACGCCGTTTTACTGCTGGTCAACGAAAAGTCGAGATGGATCACTGGCCAGTATATTTCGGTCAGTGGCGGAGTCACATACTGAGCACGCCCAGCTGAAAGCCCTGTTCGACTGCGCCGCCTGCGGGCCGGCATCGATCTCAGCCGCACCGTGGCGGTCGCAAAAGAATCGCATATTGCCAAAAGTCAGCCAGTTAAGCGTTAGAATTAATTATATAGCCTCCGGAGCTATTGACGCCACACAGGCCCCGCGTGTCATGGCATAGCACTTTACGACGGGGGTTAAACTACCTCATAAAGACGTGCCTTTCCGCATGCCTTGACCACCTAATATTACTATTTTTGATTTTGAATCCCTCGAATTGTGAGATTCATCTACGCCTAATAATTATCACACCGCCCCGACATGGCGACCCTTTGGGATACTGAGCCACTGGCGATTTTCGACGCCCGGCAAGCGATGCGCATTGGTGTTTACAAGGAAGCCCAAGCCGCCATCACTCGCCTGCCAAAGGACTTTGTGCGGGCAGAGGAAGCGATCATATTGCAGCTAGAGATATTCGACGCACAAGGCGACTTTTTACATCTTGATAAGTTTGTGGTCGGCTTACTCGAGGAGTATGATCAGCTGCGGCCTGTGATGCTCGACTTACTGAAGCTGGTGCAAGCACGCTGCAGAATGATGACAGATATTGCCATGTCCGACTACCTCACGGTCGGAATTGCCACTTGGAATCGGGCTTTAAAATCGGTCAACTTGGGTACATGCGACAGAACAACGGTCAGTCATTGTTACGACCCGACCAAACATTGGCTAATTGATCTGCAGCTAATTCTCGAGGCTGAGTTCCATCGTGGGATGCATAATTACATACACTTTGTCTACAACTCCAAAGATGCTACCAAGCGACCCCGAGACACAACCTTTGGCACTGAAGATCTCGAAGACTATCCACAACCACTTTTACGCAAAGATGTGGTCACTCGACTGACGACTGTTACCCGTCGATTCTTACAAGACGCTGACCCCCATGCCGCCCTCGGCATTCTCAACATTCTCGTGGCGTGGTATGATCTCGCTGAAATAGATTCGTCAAAACTACTAGCAGAGATTCTTACATGTGGCGTGCCCGACAGCCTTCTTATGGCCCGTGTGTACATACAGCATGCCGCTGCAATAGCCAAGCGAGCTACCTTCGAAGTAGCAAACATTTTGCTAGCCGAAGCAAAGAACGCGGTCGCATTTCTCGGACCGAGCGAATTTGTCAACGAAATTCGCTTAATCGAAGCGAAAATGGGCTTTATAGCTCTAGGCGGCCTTGGTGCGTTATCTGCGCCTCTGGCGGCGGCTGTCCTGGAAGGAGAATATGTGGCCATGCTCCAGGACTTCATATTGGCAGCGCAATACAGCTTGGCTGCCAAGGCTGTGACGGAATACATGGCCTGTATCAACTATCTTGCTCAACCCACGCGCGTCAATGAAATTTTGGAGCTCGCCGATTTGCTTGGTACGCTGAGCGGCAACAGCGCGTACATGTGGACGGCGCGGTTGATCGCCCTGGGCAGCACGCCGCTTCGAGGCCAGATTGCGTTTGGGCGGCAAAGCATCTGGTGCCAGACGTACTTGGAGAAATACTCGGAAACAGGTGCGTGGGAGCTTTCAAGACGATATGCACTGTATTACAGCGTGTACAACCATCAGATTGGGGATCTCGACAAGCAGTTGCTGTGGAAAGTGGCTTCAAGCGCCTTTCACGCCCGCATCACAAATGACCCGCGTGAGAAGTTGTCTGGCATGCACTCAACTTTTATGGTCATGGCAAGAAGAATCCAGAGTTTAGCAGAGGAGGATTTTGATGAGCTTGAGCTCGAAGATGTGCAGCAGTTTGGCATAAATGGCTTCGAAGCGTGCGAGGAAGCTGGATTCAGCGATCTGGCGCGCTTGTTTCTTGAAGACCTCTCCCACGTTGGAATCGTTCCCGAGCAAGTCCTCCACGCGTCGAAGGAAAAGGTGCCGCCAGCTGTGGTGCCTCTGGGCGAGCCCCGGAACTTAGAGGCCGACGAGCTGCTCGCTTTGTACATCCAGCAGCGAAATCTGCTGGACCGTCTTCTCGAGTATGGATGTGTCGACAAGGCTTTTGAAGTCCACAGTCAATTCAACGCGTACATCGATCCCATAATCGACGTGTTGCGCCATGGCACGGATCTTCATCTTCGTGCAGGCGATTTTTCCCTGGTCCAGAACTCGATGCACGTGCGGCTTTCCCGCGGCCTGCTTCGGAGCGACAAAGCCACGTATAAGCAGCAGATGAGCGCATTTGCGATTGCCAAAACAGCGGTGGAGCAATGCCGCGTAGTCGGCGACCTACATATGCAGCGCGAAGCCTTGCTGGTAGCTGCTCAGTGGGCCTTTAGGATGAAAGACGTGAACTGGGGAAAGGTGGTGATGGATTTTCTGCGCGAAGCAGACGACTGCATGAATACGTCGCGAAAGCATGTCACGGCGGTTTCGAGAATCGATTCCCTGTATCAAAAGCAGCAGCTCGTGGCGAGCTATGGGCGCAGCGACGTGTACGTATTTGGCTATATGATCATGTCAGCGCTGATGGACTCGCCCCCTTTGTTGGCAGTATTGAACCCGGAGGACAAAGTAACAGCAGTTGATGTTTGGTCATGGATGCAACGCGGCAAAGCTAGAAGCGTCGTTGACTTGATACAAGCTGGCCAGTATTCGGAGCCGCCACAAACGACGTTGGCGGTCTCTTCCACCGGGAACGCCGTCTCAGGTGCTAGCACTGACAAGGCATCCATCGTCGCTGACATCGAAAGTGGAATCTCTTTAGAAGATGTGAAGCTAATGGCCAGTGACTATACCAAGAGCGAAACAGGCTCAACCATGGTCACGGTGGATTGGTTCATCTCCAAGTCCAACATTGAGATGATCGTGGTCGATGCTGCTGGTAAGGTCCACGTCGAGACCTTGGATTGGACGGTTGAGACTGCCATGAAGTATTTGACGCACAAAAAGGTGGTGCTACGGGGCTCGGCGGATGTGAAAGCCTGGAAAGAGGCGTACCTCGGACAGTCCGAATTTTTGAGCGACATTTTGACAGTCGAAGCCCTCTCTGAGCTAGACTGGCTTGTCGAACCGCTTGCGAAGCACAGCAAGCCTGGCGATCTCTTGGTCTTTTGCCCATCGGGCATATTACACGGTTTACCTCTCCACGCAGTACCTCTTGACGGCCAGCCTCTGATTGAGAGAAATCCAATCGTATACACCAACTCATTATCTTTGCTGCTTAGCTCGTTCCGAAACGCAAGGGATCGCGAGATGACGGCTGCGACATCTGCCGTCTTTGGTGTCTATGGCAAAGCTGGAAATAACCAGCCCAAAACAAGCGAGGAACAAAAAGTCGAAGAGACATTGAGCTTTGTTTCCACGGTACTCGACACAAAGGTACAATACGGTGTCTCTCCAAAGAAGTTCGTGGAGCGATGCAAAAATCAGCACATCATTCACTATCACGGACACGCTATCCTTGGGAAAGCGAAACAGTCGAAATTTGAGCAGTCGCTTCTGCTTGCTAATTCTTCCACCGAATCCGACCTGTTGCACTGGGATGACGCCATTGAGGATTCCCTCCTTCTCAGCGCAGCCGACGATCTTGGTCCAGCTTCTTCCTCCGCACGTCTTCGCGCTAGGGACATGATTGCGCAACTCAATCTGTCATCTGCGCATGTAACTCTCATTGCGTGCAACTCTGCCTCGCAGCAGTTTTCCATTGGCGATGAGCCGCAGGGCATGATTCCTGTTTTGCTGCTGTGCGGTGCGACGTCAGTCCTGGGAACGCTCTGGCCTATCCTCAGTTCAGATGGCCGCGCATTCTCGGAGTCATTTTACAAATCGTTTGGAAAGGCAGGTTCTGTGGCGAATCTTGCGCGGGCAGCGCAGGCGAGCGTCTTGGCGATCAAGGCGGAGCGTCCAGAGCCGATTCATTGGGCGGGTTTTGTCTTGCATGGAGCGTGGTTTCATAAATGTTAAATTTCTATCATACTAATTCTATATATCTAAACAACCCCCTTCATAATGAAGATTTGTGCTTATAATTGTCTATTGGAAATTAGTAAACCCTGCCAGCTCGATGCCCCGAAGATCAGAATGCCCATCGAACGCTGCGTCTGCTTCACCTATAGGCAGTGCTGGGTCAACCACTCGTACACCTGAGCTTCCTTTGAGCGGCCGCAACAAGTATTTTCGTGGATCGGCGCTGAAGCCAACCTTTGTCTTAATGCCCACGTCTATTGTGAACTTGCCATCGTGGCGCACCAGCAGAGCCAGCTGAAAGTGCTCCCAAATGCCGTCCTGCTCCAGCTCGTTCTCCTCGAGCGTCCACAGCACCTGGTTGAGCACCGGGCGCCCGGATGCCACGCCCTTGATGCGTCTCTGCGCATGCCGCGTGAAGGAGACGGATCGCTGCGCCGACGACTGCACCGCCAGGCCCGTGGTGAGGGCCAGGCCGCCGGAGCTCACGCCGGCGTTGAGTTTCCGCTCAATCAGCTTGGCGGACGGCGCGGCGCTCCATTTCTCGGGCCAGTACTTGAGAACGCTGACGGACGATGCGTCACCGGTGAGCGGGCGTATCCGCGCTAGGATGCTGGCGGATTTGAACCGATGACGGTTGCCGGGCGGTCCGCCGAGTTCAAACCGGAGAACGAGCAGGGCGGCTGAAGCAGTCGCATAAACCCCAAATCGCGACAGCGACAAGGCACATGTAACAAAGCCTAGAGGTTATCAGATTAGCAAGCGATGACACACCTATGTTGGTAATGTACTGACTCTGCCCAATTTCCTCACTGGAGATTACTGCGGCGTCATATTGGAAGTCGTCGTCGCCCAGATACTCATCGTCCTCTTGAAGTGTGATTTTTACGGCCGTATCGCCGGTGAGGGTTGCGGCAGCCATGGCGGGCAATCGTTTGGAGAAGCCTGGGCTTGCATATTTGTACATATTGCGAGTCAGCCTCATCAGCCCAACGCCACATCAATAATATTGCTACACGTGATACATCGCTGAATGCACAATAAACCTCAAGCTTGCGCATAAGAATAATTTTTCGTTGAATATTTTGTAAGTTGTTATAAGCTGTCATCGCGACTCTTGGGCATTTCCGGTCATGCGCAGTAACACCGACGGTCGCAAGCCCGTCGGCCAAACTTGGCCTTTTTCTAGTACCAGTACGTCTTGGAGTCTGAACCATCCAAGCTCTTCTGCTTGTCCAATTTTTCAAGCATATCATTTACTCTCACGACAACCGCCTTGCCGTACTCCGGACCAGGCGGCGGCATGGCAATGGTGAGATCGTTGCGCAGCCACACCGGGCGGCGCTCCAAGGCAGCCTCATCCACGGCTTTGCGCATCGCCTCGTAATCGGCGTCATCGTATCCTCCACCCATAATGATGGCCGCAGCGCCGTCATCAATATTGCCGGTGCCCACGCTGCTGGCCGCCGTCTCCGGGGCGCTTCCTTTGAGAACTAGGGGCAGGTCTTTGACGCCTGCCTCGGTAGACTTGACAAAATGCACCACTACAGACGATTAGCCGAGGTCTCGTATCGAGGGCCCCTATGATCACAGAACGTGAATAAAGCATACATTCATATTGCGGCTTGAGTCCAGCGGCGACTGATTCGCCAATGGCCTCGCGTCTGCCACAGACAATGACGGGGATTGCTTTGCCTGCCATGGTTGACGCTGAAAAGGCGCGCGACAGGATAGTGGGATGCGTGCGATTGTATAAAGACGATACTGTGATTGCAGCTCGGCTTTGGGATAAGAGTCTTGAAGCCATGATATATGAATGATTCATGGACTTAATGGAGTTAATATACGTCATTTGGCGTCCATGGCCGAAGATGAGGTTGTGACTAATGACGACAGTGCACTAAAAGTAGCCATCAGCTTATGCGGGATGGGCGACTGCGCCCTGTAAGGCTGTTGGGAACCCGATTTTGAGATTGAATACCGGGGCGGGCAATCGTCTTAAAGAGTTAAACTTTGGTGAATTTACTACACACGCATCAGAGCTAGTACAAGATTCCAACAATTATTTTCACTATTTACGTGGTATTCTCAGGTTCGCTTGGACTCTTGCGAGCAGTTCCTCCCGTGTATCGCTGGGCTGGGGAAACAGGCCGCGCTGTATTCGAGTTAGTGTTCTGGGCTTGCGCCACGCACATGACTCCGTGGTGGTAACTCACAGCCTCGAGCCACCGGCGCATTTCGTCTCTCGTCCACGTTTCTGGCTCTCCTTTCGGATCAGGGTCGGCAGGAAACATGTCGCCGGAGAGCATCCACACTGTAGCAGCGGCGACGACGCCGCCAAAGGCTGCAAGACGGGTCAGACTGGCAACGGGCGCGAGCGGCGCATTTGGTACTTACCAAGAACCATGTTCTGCATGAGTTAGCAACTGCAGTTTCGGAAAGAAGTAATAACCGGTTGAGTATTTACCTTTGACTTGAGCGTATTATCTAAAAGAGTCGGCATTTTGATGATGGTGAATAGAAGAGAGATTGGCTGAGGAGAGTTTGAGGCAGGAAAGGCCAGGTCAACAAGTACAGCGCGACGTAGTGCCTACGCAAGTGACTGCGCGGCCTGCCTTGCTAGCATGGAAAGCGACAGACCTGGGACTTTGGCCACGTCGCATTGTAAAGAAGAATTCAACAAAGTCTTCTTGAATTTGATCTTATGCTAGAATATCATTTCTTAGTTCAAAATATTTCTACGATTTTGGCATTCGTATTTCCGCACCTTGCTTCCACGCATTAGTATCCTGATAGTGGAGTCTTGCACTTGGAGAGGTACTCTGTAACTTACACCCCAACCAGAGTTCAGGATGGCACTTTCGCTTAATCTAATAGAAAGTCCGGGTGTTGCATATCTCAATAAAATATAAAATATCGTCGATCACTAGTCTGAATACCCATTAATTTGCATCTTAGTTGAGCAAATGGCGCGTAAAGTGAAGATGCTGGCACGTGATATTTTGCGACAGTCTCAAGTGCGAAGCGCCTGCCCTTGTGAATCACATCATCCTTGCAGACACCAGCCTTGCTCTCATCGCGTGTGAGCTCAGATACGCCATCAGCACGATATTTCCTGGTGCGCCGCTTTCTATCAATCTATCATCATGCCTTCATCGTTATTGGAACGGTTAAAGACGCTCTCCTGTCGGTGGCCGCGCAGAAAGGGGCCGGCCAAGGCGTCCGCGGTTGCGCTCGGGCATACCCCCGACGGAACCGATTATTCGCCGTCTCCTGAAGACTATCCTGTATTTCCGCCGCCTCCACCACGGGATATTTTGAAAAATCAAGAGCAATACTGGCAGGCTATTCTCGGCCGCAAATTCGCTACCCCTGAAGGCGTATTCGAGGACTCGCCACTGTTTGCTCTCTACCGGCTCTACGAGTTTATTGTCCTAGATCGCGTCATTGATTATCGAAATTGCCTCGAGTCTTTTTGGAGACACCGCGAATGGGCTCTCCAGGACATTCCAGACCCAAAAGACGACGATGCGGAAAGATATGCGTTCCTCGCAGGCTGCACCTTTCTGCTCCAACGCTCCTTCAACGAGCGCGTCAAGCTTGGGCTGAGACGCGATAATCCGGCATTGATCACGCCTGAGGAAGCTGAAGCGGCTAGGAGTGTTCCGCAGCACTTGAGATCATGGGAAAAGGCACCAGATTGGGCTGCCTCGGTGGCTCCTCTAACAGACACCCTGCTGATTCCAGCTCTGGATGGTACTGTGCTAGAGGGCAAAAGCGACCCGAAAGCAGATGCAGACTTTCTGGGCAAGAATATACTATTGTGGAAGCCACACATTTCTTTCACAGAGCTAAAGAGCGAGGTGATTTCTGGCACTTGATTATCTCTGTTGTACACAACGGCCGAACCAAGCACATTATACATACAATTCATTATACCCCTGAGTTCATTTCTTCCCAATTCTATCTTTCATATCCAAGCTTGGGGCGGATCCGATAGAGCAATCCTTGAGTGCGATGCCAGCCGGAATTTGGCAGGCTACGCAGATTGAATCTGCAGGCATCAATTAGACGAAAGCGTCGCGACCGTATAGTCTACAATAGGTCCAATTTACCCACATTAGCAAGACATCAGGCGTGTTTTCGTGCCTAAAGTGCCTGGTCCAGTGAAATTCGGTCGATATCTTGATCAACTGGTCCCCATAGCTGCGAATTGAATTTGGCCCCCAAAGGATACCACCACGGGGCAGCCCTGGCATATCGAATACTCTGACATTCGGATCCCTCGCTGTTGCCACAGGCGACTTAATGAGCGGCAGCTTGAAACTTACCGGCCACACCAAATGCTTGATTTAGAGTAGTTTTTCATCACTTCTGCTTCGACTTTTGCAAAATTTCAGAGGAGCGCTAAGTTGTTGGACGAAAACCCATGGCGACTGTTAATCCAGTGCCGCCACCAGCTCAGTCAGTGGAGTCGCCGCTGTGAGACTTTAGACGTGACATGCACCCAACAAATACAACAGTCCGGCTCGTATTTCCACTCAGGTACCGGCCGGCTGCCTTCACTCAGCAGTGAGTGGTTTGGATTTTTACATGTCCACTGTCCATCAATAGGATGCAAAGCAACATTGCCGAACCAACTGTTATCCGTAGCATCAAGACGCGAAACTTTCCCGAGCGACGCTGCGCGGAATACCTCATTCGAGCACACCATGCCCGTATTGATTCACGCCCTGCAGAGCCCAGGACATCACCCATTCGGGTAGTATGCATCTCGGATACGCACAACACTCGCCCAGAAATACCAGAGGGTGATATTTTGATACACGCTGGCGATTTGACCGAGAACGGGTCGTTTGCAGAATTGCAGAAGGAGCTGTACTGGCTCGATTCATTGCCTCACAAATACAAAATATTTGTCGCCGGAAACCATGACGTGCTGCTCGACATTGACTTTCTGCTGAAGTATCCGGAACGTCGCTATGGTCAAACTGAGACCAAGGACGATCTGATCTGGGGAGACATCATCTACCTTCAGGACGAGACCGTTACCCTCAAATTTCCACCAGCCGAGGATACCAGTGGTACCAAAGACGCCGAACCTTGTCCAAGAAGCATTACGATTTTCGGTAGTCCTTGGACGCCCAAATACGGGCTATCAGCCTTCCAATACCATCCCAACGACTTTACGCATTGGGAAACCATATTCCAATCGCTAAGCCAACAGCCTGACGTCGTCGTCACTCATGGCCCGCCAAAGCACCACTTAGACAAGCGCGACTTTCACCGCGCCGGTTGTCCGCACCTCGCCCAAGAAATCCGGCGCATCCGTCCCCGCCTCTGCGTTTTCGGGCATATTCACGCGTCGTACGGCCGTGAGCGCGTCTTGTTCGACAGGGCGCAGACAGAGTATGAAGAAATCGTCACCGGCTGGGCGCGCTGGGGCGGTGTCCTGCGCCTGAGCCTGGCGGTCGTCTGGGCGCGGGTGGCCTATTTCTTCAAGCGACCGCACCTGGACGAATTTACAACGTTAGTCAATGCAGCAGCCGTTGGCGGCCCCAACAATGAACTGCAAAGCCATCCCGTGGTTGTCGAATTATGAAACGAACTATGGCGGTGCACCACCGGCGTTCGTGGAAAAGCACACTAAAAGCGCGCCATGGCAGGAGTGCATCTAGATCACCAGATCCACGATCGTATGAAGTATTACGTTTTACGTTGACGAAATGCGATTTGACTCAGACTTTGCTGTGGCATCTACGCTTGGCAAAGCGCGATCCCACAGCGTCAAGGCTCGGAGACTTATTTGCCAGGCGTATTCAGCCGCCCCCCCTCAGCGGTAACTTTGCGGTTGCAGTCGGTGTGGCTCTTTTAGTCTCATATTACTCGTCAATTCCGCTTCGAACGAACAATGCAGCCTTGCCCGGCCTCAGCCTGACACCGAAGCCTCAGGAAAAGGCTCTGTTTTTCAGCCTCGTGTGGGGTTCGGGTTCCATTCAGCGTTCTTTCACCCGATTTCCCCGTATACCGGCTCTGAGGATTGGCTCGGAAACATTACTCGGAACTAAAAGTGTCAGTGAGGCTGCGGGGGGTAACATGATAGGAGGCGATACAATCGGCAGATGACTGGATGGAGCTGGACAGTTGCTCTATAAAAGACTGGCTGAAATTATTTGTCTCTTTCTGCTTGTCTCAATTCATTCCTCCATCCTCTATAATTTCTTTTTTTACAATATCATCATCTACAAGCCAACATGAAGCTTGCACTCGCAATCACGATGCTCGTCGGCCTCAGCGCCGGCCAAGACGTGGCCTGCCCAGCCGGCCGCAAGCCCGGCGACCAGTGGTGCGCCACCGTCGGCGGCCCCTCCAAGATCTTCTACTGCAACAACAACCACGTCGGCGTGCCCATCGTCGACTGCCCGGGTCGCTGCGTCGTCAGCGCCAACTCCGGCCAAGCCTACTGCGAGTACCGCGGCTGGGACGACACGTGCGACGCCAACCCGGGCAGCTACTACAAGCACTGCGAGAAGGACGGCGGGCCGAGCGGCATCCGCTACTGCGAGAACGGCCGCAACCCGGTCCTGGAGCTGTGCGACGGCGTGTGCCTGACCAACGGCGGCCACGCGGTGTGCCTGCCCGAGGGCTTCAACGACAAGTGCCCGTCGGGCGTGGCCGAGGGCCAGTCCAGGTGTGACGTGGAGAATGGCGCAGGCAAGATTCGGCAGTGCATGGCCGGCGACCGCTTCGAGGTGACGACGACGTGCAAGGATATTTGCGAAACGTTTTATGGTCGCGCACGCTGTATTGACCGAGTCTAGTCGACGGACGAGGTCGTTGCGGTGGTGAAGATGAACTATTCCGGCTTTTAGAATGAGGGTTAGTCTCGCTGCCATCTGTGTATTTAGCAACATGGTTATTTCTTCTTGAACCAGTTAGCTCCAGCCTGATAAACAATGTAGGAGTTGTCGAATTATAAAGCTGGATCCTCGCATGAGAGCCTCGTAAAACGCTCCATTCACAGCCTTATGGTGGAGTGCGCGCCTCATCGATCTTTATTCGGTCCATTTCTACCTTTGTATGGAGTGTGCGCTTCATCGACCTTTAGTCGGCCACACTCATCGTATAAAGGCGTTGATGATTGGTTTGAGAACATGATCATAATTGAGAACCGCAGTCAGGCTACGCGGAAGCGCACTATTATACGACATAATGCTACCATGGAACGGCTGGGTGAAGCCAAACAATTCATCTATAAAAGCTCGTGGAAAACGACCCCTTCTTTTCCCATCTGCTCTCCAGTTCTACATCTTCTTCTTATACATTATACCTCGCTCTCCACTCAACATGAAGCTTTTCATCATAGCTGCCACGCTCGTCAGCCTCGTCGCCAGTGTGGACACGCCCTGCGGCACAAACGTCTCGCCCGGCGACCGCTTTTGTAGCTCCTACATGGGCAAGGGCCCGATCCTCTACTGCAATAACCGCTGGCTCGGCGTGCCCATCATCGACTGCCCGGGCCGCTGCGTCCACGACGACCGCGGGCAGGCCTACTGCGAGTACCGTGGGTGGGACGACAGCTGCGACATGGGGCCTGAGTACAACTACTGGTGCGAAAAGGACGGCGGGCCGAGCGGCATCCGCGTCTGCCAAAACAAGAGATTCCCCGTGCTCTACCTGTGCGACGGCGTCTGCGACAGCAACGCAGGGCACGCAATCTGCCGGCCCGAAGGCAGCGGCGACAAGTGCCCCGATGGCGTCAAGACGGGCCAGTCCGTGTGTGACGTGCCGAACGGGCCGGGCAAGATTCGCAAGTGTCAGCCGTGGGGCAGATTTGAGGTGGTGGACAAGTGCAAGGATATCTGTACACCGTTTTATGGCGATGCCAAGTGCATTGATCGGATCAATTAGTCAACGATGCGCTGTGAGAGGCTGTTGATGAAGGTGTCACTCGTCGAGGTACTAGTCTCTTACAATATTTAGCAGCATGTCAACTACATGCAAGCGTTTCTTCTCGACAATTTAATATTCTCAATAAAGCTGGGACATTAGGTAGAAGTTTGATGTGATTTAGTGAATGACCAAAGGTTGTCTCCATGGTTGACCAGATTCGGGCTCGGTTAGAACTGGTCAGCTTCAGCCTGATTCTTGCCCTCAGCCTTGTCACGGGGGCCGCTCCTACAACAGAAAAGGAAAACGCACCGCAAAGTCTGCGCGGGCCTCACGCCAGTCCAAAACAGAAGCAATAGTATGAAAGTCTATATCCGTTATTCCATCGGGCCCTCCGGCCGCTACTGAACTTGGTAAGGCTGGCCACCGTTGAATACGAGTCAATGCTACGTAGAAGCACCAGGCTCGCAAGCCTCGTTTTATAGCAGAGTTGGATATAAATACGGCCGCATCGGCGATAATTTCTTACTTTACACGTTACATCTCTTTTATATCATCTCTTTTGCAATGAAATTTCTTCTCCCCACAATCGCCGGCATGGCCACCCTGGCCACCGCCACCAAAATCCCCTGCCCCGCCGGCTTCCAGCCCGGCGACCGCTGGTGCCAGACGCCCGGCGTCCCGAGCGACATCCTCTACTGCACGCGTGCCGGCGTCGGCGAGGCCATCAGCCGGTGCCCCGGCCGGTGCCAGAACCGGGGTCGCTCCGCGTACTGCGAGTACCGCGGGTGGGACGACACATGCGAGAAGAACCCCTCCTACAACGTGTGGTGCGAAAAGGACGGCGGGCCGAGCGGCATCCGCGTCTGTACAGACGGACACTTCCCGGTCACGAGCCTCTGCGAGGGCGTCTGCGATAGTAACGGCGGGCACGCCATCTGCTGGCCGGAGGGGTTCCGGGACAAGTGCCCGGAGGGGGTGCTCGATGGGCGGTCGTACTGCGATGAGCTGGGCGGGCCGAGCAAGATTCGCACCTGCAAGGACGGGACGTATGCGGTGACGGATAACTGCAAGGACATTTGTGATGGGGCGTATGGAAATGCAAAGTGCCTGACTAAGATTCACTGATCTTGCACGAGCTTGTTAGACGCTATTGTAATAGACTTGAATATTCTAGTAATGAATCATGGTTTACTTTGTATAATGATAGTAAAGAGAAATATATAGAGACGTTATAAACGAACTCTTAAATAAGCAGTCACATACTCATTAACATACTAGAGGTATCAGCGTCTTGCAGGGGGAGATTTGACTGAGAGTATAGCAATAGAAGCAGCATAACACCTGGTTATTAGACCTAGGCTACCGATATAATTATGAAAAACAAATATCAACGCTAAGGACAATCTGTAATTACTGAAAATCTTTCTCGCCTGAACTTATATAAACCGAAGCTGAACCTGAGCGTATATGTAAACTACGTTGCTGGGTCCTCCAATGGCAAAAGGTAGTGGTATAACGGCAAGCCTTGACAATCAACACAATACCGAGCTGGTAAAAGCCAAAAAATCACTTGAGCAATAAAGCCAACTGATAGAGTGCACATTCCTCTTTTCAATCCAATTGAGGGCCAAACTCGCCTACGATATTGCCATTTTTCATTCAAAATTGTGAAGCATAGGGTAACTGTGCCGCATTCTCTGCACCAGCCACACATCACAGCCACAGCTCGCAAAATTGAGCCAAAAAAGTGGCCCGTGCGTCGCACCCCGCGAGTGGAACATTTTTGGGCAGCGCACAAAAATAATATCTGCAAAATCCAGCCAAACCTGCTTCCGTTCACTTGCTTGTCCCTTAATCGAAATTTCCCGTCGATCAACCAAACACAACCGCCAAAATGCCTCGCGAAGTCGCCGATATCAAGAAGGTGTGCATTCACTCTGGAGATGTTTATTCATGGGAAAGGAATTGCAGAAATGCTAACCCTGTGGTGAAATAGTTCATCGAGATCTGCCGCCGGAAGGACGCCTCCTGTACGTTTTGGATATGAATAGTCTCCGATTCTCGACCGCGATGCGATGGCGATGGTAGAGAAGAGGATAAAGGAAGAGGATAAAGGGGCTAATGATTTATTTTGCAGCCGCGCGCATCAAGAAGAACAAGAAGGCCCAGAACATCAAGTTCAAGGTCCGCTGCCAGAAGCACCTCTACACCCTGGTGCTCAAGGACACTGAGAAGGCCGAGAAGCTCAAGCAGTCCCTCCCTCCCAGTATGCGACGCCAACCGATAGCGCACTGTCTTTTCCTACCCACTTCGTTCTTGCGATGAGAATGGCTGTGGACAGGACATGCCCGCGCACCTCCCTGATGGATGAATGCTGACAGATGAAAATAGCCCTCCAGATCACCGACGTCTCCAAGAAGAGCACCAACTAAATTTCGACATTACGAAAAATGGAACGGCTTGGAATAATCGGGTACGACGAATAAAAAACAGACAAAAATGAAAATCGGAAATTGAAGGGGGGCTGATAGCCCTTGGGACACGGGATGAAGGATTCTACATGCACACATTGGGCGTCTTTGGGAATACCTTGCATTTTTCTTATGTGCTTGAATCGCGAGCTTGATAGAGAGAGTTTTCTCAAATGAACGATCAAGGACATGTACACACATATTGGCCTCTGGATCCCTTTTTGCTTGTGACTTGTGGTATTGGACGTGGTGGCTGGGTATTAACCGCGTTTGGAGCTTTAATTTACACTAACGTACAAAACCAGGGACGGGATATCTCGATACATTCTCTCGAGTCTGTGTCTGGCCACGGCTCGGGTACACGGGCGTTTTCGACGTGCGCTTTCTTCTTTTCTCTCAATGTTGCTACGGCTGGGCAGGCTGGGGCGCAATCTCGGTGATGCGCAGCTCGCGGTCAATGAGCGTGCCGTACTGCATCAGCGGCGCCAGCTTGTCCGCATCAATCCTCGCATTCCGAAACACGACGAGCTCCTCCTGCTCGCCGTCCTTTTCGATGCGCCAGCCCGCCCAGATCTTGTCCCTCGGCGTCTCCGCCGCCAGCGCCTCTTCCACCTCGTCATAGCGCGCCTGTAGCTGCGTCCTGCCCGCCGCGCCGGCCACCGCCGCGATCCTCGTGACGGCGACGGGGTCGTGCGGGCCCATGGCGTCGTGGAGGTGCGTCGCGCGGCGACTCGCGGAGTCCATGTGGAAGAAGACGAAGCCGGGCGCGGCGGCGGCGGCGGCTCTCACGGTTTCCGGGCCTTGGTCGGCGTCGAGGGCGGCGGCGTTGGTG
Source organism: Paracorniculantispora psalliotae (assembly GCA_002796755.1). Lineage (NCBI taxonomy): Eukaryota > Fungi > Ascomycota > Sordariomycetes > Hypocreales > Cordycipitaceae > Paracorniculantispora > Paracorniculantispora psalliotae. The sequence goes on along the minus strand of PHFE01000022.1, from coordinate 303,503 downwards.
GTGGTGTCGCCGGGCAGAAAGGCGGCAAACTTGGCCATGACGCCTTTATTGGCGGCCGTGTCGATCCATTCGTGGTGGGCGGCGCGCGAGGCCCAGGGGGCGGTGATGGCGATGCAGTGCGGAGGGGAGGAGGGCTCGTGGGTGTAGAAGCGGCTGATGGAGGCGCGCTTGGCGCAGATGTTGGGGTGGGCGGCGCGGACCCAGTCGTCCTGGATCTCCTGGGACTCCATGACGGTCTCGAGCAGCTCGAGAGGGTCGTAGGAGTCGCGGAGGGTGAAGAGGGCGAATTCGGTGACGGTCATGGTGGTGGTGGTGGTGGTGGTGTTGCGGCCAGCGTTGTACTCGTGTATGTCTCTTGTGCTGTCACTCTCTGTGCCGTGTCGGATATGTGAAATGAAGAACGGCTGAGAAGTGATGTGCGTGTTGTGGCACTTGATGAGCTGGTGATTATGTCTTGGGGCGGGAGACGATGCGGGATGATGGAATTGAATGCAAAGGTGGTGAGACTTTTACTATCAAGACAAGCTATGAAAGCTATGACGAGGCGCGGCAGAAAAGGCTGGCCGTCCTTGGATGCGGGGAAGTGATGGACGGGCGAGGTGGAGGGGCAGCGATTGCGTTTATTGGGCAGTGGTGGTGGTGTGGTGTGGTTGAGCAGCGACAAGGTTTCAGCCAAAGTAAAAAACAGGACGAGGAGGGGGAAAAGATGGCTGCTTTTAATGGGTTGGAGATGCTATCGGATGACGTTTCCGCATGGTGAGAGCCAGTTGATGGCCGTTACCTACAAGGCAGCGAAGCCGTGTAAGCTGCGCATGGTATGGCTGAAGGAGGAATCTGCATGAGAGATGGGAGCAGCCGTGTCGCAATTGAACAGGGTGATGCAATTGGCTTGTGTCTGCTGCATGTACATGAAATCCAGTAAAAGATGGGCATTAGAAAAAGAAAGCAGCGAGCATCATCAACTTCCAAGCTCATCCATCAGAGAGCTGCAGCGGCGCAAGGCCACCAGTATTCGGAAAGGTGCGAGCTGCCGTGTACGAGTACGAGACTGTGTGGAACTTTTGCCCGCGCCGGCCGGAACTTGGGATCGGGACGGGGGCTGCAGAGGAGGGAGTGTTTATTTGCACCAGTACAGGTCAAAAAAAAAAAGAAAAAAAAAAGCAAGTGTCTTGTTGAGGTGCGTCTGAATGCAATTGAAGTTCTTTTGAGAAGTAATTTCGTCGGAATTGGGTGCTGGGGGCATGTTGTAGTCGTGACTAGGCCGGGAGGAGCCGTGACAAGGTCCCCGCCTCAATTTGGTGGTGTGAACTGGGCAGCGACATCTCTGGCACCAAAAAATGAGTACCAAAAATTAGAGTATTCAGAAGGCAGTTGTCAATGCACTGAACCATTTTCGGATTGATTCTGGACACTGCTGGGCGTTGTATCACATTCCGCATCATGATACTACAGTGGTGAGGCATTCGGCCCCCGCGACGCCCGGTCCCAGCAAGCCGGATACGCAAGGCCCGGCAAGGCGAACAGCGTCACAGTGGGAGTGCTAGTGCCGAAACAACCTGCATGAAGCTTTCCAGGGGGGACCCAGGGTTAGGTACTTTGGAAGCTGAAGACCTGCTGGAACTGCAGCTTCCGGGCTCTGGTTAGCGTGTGCTTGTCTTTACCCCCTGTGTGGTTCAGTGGCGTGGGACTAGGCCAGGCTAGGCCGGGGCTACGCCTTTTGCGATGCTGCGCAAACAAGTAGGTATGATGTCTGTGATGCTCTCTGTGACGGTGTGTGAGGAAGTGAGTGTTGCGAGTGAGAATGTGTGTGCGTGTCCTCATCCCGTCTTGTGTGTGTCCCTTTGCATATCGTCGTGGCTGAGCTGAATATGTAAGACGGGCTGGACAGACAAGCTGGACAGAGACATCAAGGCTGCGGCCCTCTTTATTAAAGACAAGACAAGCCCACTGCTACCCCAACTGCGGCCAGCTACCATTTTTTTTTTCTGCTGCGACGCTGAGATTGAAGAGATAGCAACGGCCCCTTTTGCCTCGCCTTGTTCATGAATTACTTCCACAGTTGGAATCAACAAAAAACAAACTCTCCTATTTACTATTAGCTTCTCAATACCTTTAGCTTCCAGTCCGGGCCCATCAACCTTCGGACCCCCCCGCGCTCTCCGCTCGCCATTGAACCTCTCCAATTGGCGCCTGACCATTACTCGTCGCATCCGCCTTTCGTCAACCACACACACACCACCACCACCACCACCACTGCGCTGCCTCTCCTTCTTTTCTTCTTCTCTTCTCCCCTTAGTGCGCCCGTCCTTTCCCTCCATTCCCCCGCCTTTGCTCGACGCAGTTGTTCTTTCGCCTTTTTCGTCCTCTTCTTCAATCGTCATCTGTTTTCCCTCCTTCATCTCGACTCCTTTCTGCTCTTCTGCGCTGTTGCGCTGTCTCGTCTGACCACCTGCGTCATTCAACTGCCGATCTTCGCATACCCACGATACGAATACACCATCCAAATCGCATGACTGGTCTCGACCTTGGACTCTATAATTCAACACTCTAATCCAATACTCTGATCCAACCCTCATCAACACTGCTCTCGAGCCCCTCGACTGCCACTCTCGGCCACCTCCCCACGACACACACCCCTGCAATGCCACCCGCGGCCCTTCGCGATCAGGCCGTCAATGGACGCACAAACGGACACCTGCATGTCAATGGCAACGGCGCCAACGGCTCCCACGCCGTCATGTCCCATCGCGTGAGCCCCTCGCGCAAGCAGTCCAGCCCCATGGCCCCGGCCTTCATGGTCTCGGCTCCCGGCAAGGTTCTCTTCTTTGGCGAGCACTCTGTCGTCTACGGCAAGGTAAGACCGCGCGAGCTTTGTTTCGCAATACAATCATTGACATTGTGTCTGTAGCCCGCTATTGCTGCGGCCATCTCTCTTCGATCCTACCTCCACGTCACCACTCTCTCCAAGTCCCGCCGAACCGTCTCTCTGCGATTCCCCGACATCGACCTCATCCACACCTGGAATATTGACGACCTGCCCTGGGACATCTTCCACCGTCACGACAAGAAAAAGTCGTACTACTCCCTCGTCACCGAGCTCGACCCCGAGCTGGTCGACGCCCTCCAGCCCCATCTCGACGTCGTCTCCCTCGATCACCCGGAAGAGAATCGCAAGGTCCATAAGAATACCGCCTCCGCCTTTCTCTACCTCTTCCTCTCTCTCGGCATGCCCTCCTTCCACGGCTGCCTCTACACCCTGCGCTCCACCATTCCCATCGGCGCCGGCCTCGGCAGCAGCGCCTCCATTTCCGTCTGCATGTCTGCCGCCCTGCTGCTCCAGCTGCGCACCCTCTCCGGCCCCCATCCCGACCAGCCCCACGAAGAGGCCCGTCTCCAGGTCGAGCGCATCAACCGCTGGGCCTTTGTCTCGGAAATGTGCATCCACGGCAACCCCTCGGGCGTCGACAACACCGTCGCCACCCAGGGCAAGGCCGTCGTCTTCCAGCGCACCGACTACGCCAAGCCGCCCGCCGTCCGCCCGCTCTGGGACTTCCCCGAGCTGCCCCTCCTGCTCGTCGACACCCGCCAGCCCAAGTCCACAGCCCACGAAGTCGCCAAGGTCGGCAAACTCCGCGACGCCCACCCCAAGCTGGTGAATTCCATTCTCGAGGCCATGGACCGCGTGACCGTCACGGCCGGCGAGGTCATTGACCACGAAGACTTTGACGACGAAGAGGAGGAGTCGCTGCAAAAGGTCGGCGAGCTGATGAACATTAACCACGGCCTGCTGGTCTCGCTCGGCGTCTCCCACCCGCGCCTGGAGCGCGTGCGCGAGCTGATTGATCACGAGGGCATTGGCTGGACCAAGCTGACGGGTGCCGGCGGCGGCGGCTGCTCCATCACCCTCCTGCGGCCCGGCGTCGACAAGGCCAAGGTGGCGCGCATGGAGAAGCGCCTCGTCGACGAAAACTATGAAAAGTTTGAGACGACGCTCGGCGGCGACGGCGTCGGTGTTCTCTGGCCCGCCGTCCTCAAGAATGGTACCCAAGAGGACGAGGAGGGCGGCATGGAGATTGACCTCGAAAAGTTTTTAAGTGCCGAGGGCACGAAAGGTGTTGAGGAGCTGGTGGGCGTGCACGGCGGTAGTGGTGAGCGAGAAGGCTGGAAGTTTTGGCGCATCGAAACCAAATGAGCGTTATTTTCGACTGTTGTCTTTCTACACACATACACACACTTTCTCTGTTCCTCTCTTCCCATTTTTTAACATTTTTCTTTGGCACGGAATGGCGTACGTGGTTGGGTTTCTTTACTGATTAGATTATTACCTTGCGGTACCACGTCTTTAAGAGCACTTTTTATTTATTTACAAGTTTATTTATTCAAGTTAATATGAACACATTCAAACATTACACCGATTTACATGTCACAGTCAAGACTGCAGTTTACATGCATCCCGGCGTAGTGTCCCTGTTGGATTTGTCAAGGATGCATCTAATAGCTGTGTGTTTACAACTTGTACGCATTTACTATATGGAGGTAGCATTTACTACGATGGATGTATCATTTCCTACGATGGACACATCAGGATGCCATTCACCCATACACACCAAATACATCCATACCATGCATAGACGTGTGTATACTTGCGTCTTTGTGATACACACATTAATCATGATATGCAACATGTATCCCCCCAATCCTCCACTCCTGCACATCTCTGCAAACACGCACATATACGAGCATGTCGCAAACTCAACCAGCAAACAAATTCGGCCGCCCGCAACATCTCATCTGTCACATTGCACCGCAGCCTGTACTCCCTGGCGTTCCAGCCCCGCGGCTGGTATCACGCAACCAGAGTCAGATTTGTGCAAGGGCAAATCTGTGTAACCCAGATTCTGGAGTCGAGACTGCGATTTCCTTTGTTCACCCTTTCTTTTTTCTGGGGGTTGCCCCCGAGAGTATTTAAGCGGGCATTTGAAGCATGGTGTCGATTCACTTTATTCTCACATTTCGCACAACGTACACGAATCTATTTGATCACAACGCACACAGACTCGATTCGCACATTGCAATCAGTATCATCTCTGCTTCGTTCAATCAACTGCACAAACCTGAACGCCACGCTATCCTCCCAGTCATCATGAGCCAGCGACAGCTTCCCTTTGGCTACCTCGCCCACATCAACTCTTCCTCCCCTCCCCTCGTCCTCTTCCCGTCGTCGTCCTCCTCCTCCACGTCCACCATCTCCACCACCATCATGCCTCGTCCCGCCGCATCTTCCACCGCGCCCGTGCCGGACTGCTTCCGCACGCGCCGCTGCGACTGCTGCGAGATGCTCTTCGCCGAGGCCCTCGCCTCCGAGCCCCGCGTCACCTACCCTTGCGGCCACGTCTACTGCCTCGCCTGCGCCACGCACGCCGCCGCCGCCGCCGCCCGCGGCAACCTGCACGTCTTTTGCGCGCGCTGCGCCAATCTCATCGTCCGCAAGCGCGACAACTTTCCCTGCACGCACCCCATCCCCGCCGTGTCGTTCAACCCGCACACCGAGCCTGCCTCCGCGTTTACCGCCCTCTTTCCCGATCGCTATCGTCTCGCGCTCGGGCAGAAAACCGGCCCGCGGTGTCAGCGCTGCTGGCTGGTCGCGAAGCTGCAAAACGTGACGTATCAGCTCAAGCACCGCTTCCCGCTGGGGGAGTACTACTTCCCCGGCGAGATCTTTGCGTGCGTGCAGGTGGATCGCGGGAAGATTGTCCATGGCCTGCGCAATGAGCTGCCGGACGTCGAGGTCGACGTGGACGAGGATGTGGAAATGTACCGCGGTCCGCAGCGCCAGGAGCTGGCGCAGCTCGCCGAGGAGATTTGCGGCGGGCTGGGCCAGGTGCCCATGGAGCCGAATTTCGATCCGCGGGGCGACGTGGTGGTGCAGTATCGGCTGCGCGGGTTCGCAACGTGGATGAGAAAGAAGGGCGGCGGGGAGAGGGCGATGCCGACGGCGTTGAGGATTGCGGTGTATGGGCCGGACTGGGTGTAGACTGACAGAGGACAGGGGGAGGCAGGAAGGGGGGAGGGTGGAAGGGAAAGCGAAGGGGTAAATGAGGTCATCACAGGTGCATGATCAAGAGTGTTGCTCGAAGGAGGTCGATGACGGTATAAGTCGCAAGGAGTACAAGTTATGGCTCTGAGATGAACGGTTAACATCGTGAGGAGAAGGAATAAACTTGCTTCAATAAAGGCGTAGAATACGTCTTGCTCAATGCATTGACGGAGAACATGGATACATTGCTTCATATGCTTCAAACAGATTAAATCAATCCAATTCCCGCTTCAAAATATAATGTCAATTTGTTATCGTCCCCTCATGCTAGCTGCTGCTCCCTCAGCGTCCAGTACCCTGCCCGGATCGGATCCCACTTCTCCCGCAGCCTCTGCAGACACAACCTCGCCTTCTCCTTCTCCCCCGTCTCCGCATACACATCCGCCAAGTAATCCAGCGCGTGCGAGCTCTTGACGCTCTCCGCCTCCGTGCCCAGCCCACTCACCAGCCCCTCCGCCACGGACGCCTCACTCGCAAGCTTTCTCCCCGCCTTTGCCAGCACCGCGCGCAGGTAATTCCACGGCGACTGGTTCTGCGGCGCAATCGCAATCTTTTCCTTTGCGTAGTTGACTTCCCGCGTGATGATGGCATCGGGCACTTTCGGATCGTGCTCCATCGGCCCGCAACCCGGTGTCGAGGCCGCCGGGTTCTGGAAGACGAGGAAGAAGCGGTGCGACCACGCCGAGTTGTTGCGCACGTCCTCCTCAATCAGGCTCTGCGCGGCGCCCAGCTCCTGCGGGCCCCAGTGGCCGAGCCGCCGCACCATGTGCTGCCGGTACGACCAGACGTGGTAGTTTTTCGTGTCCTCGGCCATCATCGTCGCGAGGAACGCCGATTCCGACCGCGCGAGCGTCTTGAGCGCCGCCTCGTCGGAGAAGATGAGCGGCAGGTGGTGGTCGAGGAGGAGCTGGCGGTGGTGCCAGATTTGGTAGTTTTTGAGGTTGTCGAGCGCGACTTCGTTGAGCCACGCGATTTCGGACGCAAACGGAAGTTCAAGGGCTTTGACAATTTGGAAGCGGTATAGCCAGACGGTGTAGTGTGCTGGGTTGAGGCTGATGACGAGCGAGGTCAGGCGCAGCGTGCGCGGGGAGTATTCTTTCGCGGCCATGACGGCGCGTAGGTAGGCCACGGCTGAGGGTGCGCGTATTAGAGAGACAGCCAAGGAAGAGGTGAGAAGACACGGGGAAGGGGGTTAGGACCTACCCTCTGCGTAGTCGTCGGGGTAGGCGATCCGCGCCACGGCGTCCTCGGGCTCGTCGTGGGCAATAGGGATGACATCGTCCCATTCTGGGTCGCTCGCGAGCGTGCCCGCAATCTCGCCGTACAATTCTCTATTCAGAGCCGCCATTTCTTTCCGCCGAGTCTTTTCCGCCGTAATTTCCTCCTCTGTCACGTCGACTGCCTCTCGGCCTTCTCGTCTCGCTGCAACCGCTAGGTCGCGCTTCGTGCCAAACTGCTGCGACAGCAGCCGCAGCGCCGTCAGTTTCGCTTGCTTCAAGCTGCGCGCCTCGTGCTCTTCAGGGGCGTAGCTGCCCACGTCGCGCCCGGCTTTGTCGGCGCCCCAGGTATAGTCGTCGCGAAGACGCCGGATCGGCAGAGCCTCTTTGGCGACGGCCTTCCAGAACTCGCGCTCGGTCTTGTTGGTGAGCGGGATGCGCTGCTGCGCGACGGGCGAGAGCAGCTGGCTGTAGACAAACGTCTTTTTCTCGGCGGGCGTGAGGGCGGCGAGGCCGGCGGATTGGACGCGTGCGGCGAGAGGGTTGGTGGCGTGGAAGCGCTGCTGCGTGCGCTCGGCGACGGTGGTCGGTGGTTGTTCTGGGGAGTGTTAGGGCACGTGGGAGGGAGGTTTTGGGGGGAGGAAGAGGGGAAACGGGATGAGGGAATACCTTTTGGATCGGGAGATGCCTTGACTGTGCCCTTGGGCTTGGGGGGCATGGCGGCGTGAAAGAGGGATGGTGGCCAGTGAAGAGCTTGGTGTGTGGAAGTGTGGGATGGCGTTGACGATGTTTGCTACCCCGCCAAATTTTTGGTGGGCCTGGGCGTGTAAGCCGACGGCTTGACGAAGAGAACAATAGCAAGCTGTAAGTATTGTGTAGCTAGGAATGAAATAAAATTCTATTTCACCCATCTTATTCTTATAACAATACTATTTTTTAATACACTAGAAATCTGATAGGTCCTCGCTGGCTGCCTCGCACAGAAAATAGAGACGGTATCATTTATCTGACAAAAGAGCATCCTTCAGGACGAGATGCGCTCGTACAATATGAAAAGACAAACTCTTCACATTGACACCCTCTCTTCTCTATAAGCCTGAGGTCCGCGGCTCCTTCCTGCCAATGGCGGACGAGCCTTGGTCGGATCGGACCTGCCTCGAGAGGAATGCACCACACGCCCCGAAGTCGCATATTAGGACAGTGTTCGTAGATGTTCTCGATAGTTTCTTCGTCGTCCTCCTCGAGGGCGAGCTTCCAAGCATCCCCGACCATGGTCTCAGTCACGATCGCCGTCAGTGCGAGGCAGACGTGGCGCATGAGCAGCGCGTTCGCGCTCCCGATTTTCTCGAAAAAGGGATCGAGGCTGGGACACTGGGGGTAGTCGCCATAGCGATACGTCAACCGGATCCGGTTTTTGGCGTAGAGCGTGGCGACGGCGTCCGCGTAGGTTGCTTTGTCGACACGTAGAATCGACAGGTGCAGGTTGAACCGCAAGCCTCTACGCTGTATGTAATCTTGGGGTACACCGGGCCTCGTGAATTCGAGAATCATGTGATCCTGGCAGACAAGAAGGTATTCGTAAATCTGCTGTCGGACCTCGGAAGGGAAGGGCAGAAACGCCGCTGAGCGTGCTTTGTTCTCCATGTTAGGGACATCTACTGACATTTCGGCTGTTGTTGGTGGACTCTTCCGGAATGTCCGAGCTGATTGCCTGTTCAAAAGTCGGATTACTGGACGAATATAATAGTCGCGACGTAAATCACTGCACGCGCCCAACGCTGTGAAACCATGAGCCTACTGGACCACATTGCAGCGCTGCATCGTACGAAAGGATGCGAGGGGTGGTACGGATCTGCAGACTGATACACATTGAGACGCAGCCGTGATGCGACCCAACAATTCGTAACTGTGCGACCGAAGTTATTACGCTGCGGAGACGCAGCATCCCAGCGATTGCATTATTTAACGTATCACAGAATGCAGGAGGACAGTCATCGTGACAGGAGAATCAACTGCTTGCTTTCGGCAGTTTGCAACGGAAATGTTTGCATCACAGGACAGGTTGATTCAGTAAAAGTCGATGGGAAAAGACCAGATTTCTCGGGCAATCATGACGAGGAGGGCGACATTTCAGGCTACACAGAACCTGTCAGCCTCAGGGTAATGAGATTCCTGCGCAAACATACGCGGAGTAATAAAAGAATCATTTCGGTAGAGTGGTATTAATGAAAGAAAATATGAACATTCAGGCCCTACGTAGCCATCATTATCATGCTCTTCTAGTCGATTTCTCGAGAAATATAAACGGTCGCCACTGTACATTTGCACTGCTGCCCTCTGTAGGACCAAAATGGTTGGATGCGAGAGAGTGCCATGCGTCAGTAAAAAATGAATCCGAGAAAATTGACCAAAATTTCATCAGCATAAACATATGCCATGTCTTCAAACCATCACGTCAAAAACGACTAGTCGGAAGAGTCTGCGGCCTTGTTGGGTCTGTCACAGGTCGCCTCGGCGACAGGTTCATCGCAATCACAATCCAGGCATGCCTGATCATCCTTGAAAATCCAGTATCGCGATAGAAGCGGAATAATCGCAGCGCACCATACAGCCATGGCGACAACCATCCCGACGCCGTACGCGTAGCCGTGCGAGCGGCGAAAGTCCGGCGCGTCGGAGACGGGAAACATGACTTGCTGCGCGGGAGCTTCAATGGCGCTGCATTCTGTCAGAATTTGTCAAACAGCGTCCCAGTCGTCAAAAATACGTACTAGCCCACGGAAATCATCATCGCGGTAGTGAAGGATCGTAGCTGTTTGTTACCGCCGCAGCTGCAGTTGATCCAACCCCCTAGCAACGGAGAGAGACCGCCATACGCGCCAGCAATGTAGTACGCGGCCATGCGCAAACTAAAGTTGTTTGTGCCGGCGAGGAGAACAATGTAACCGAACAGTTGAAAGGCCGAAAGAAAGAGAATCGGCAGCGATCGATTGTTGAGCGAGTCTGCAGCAACGGCGCTGATGAAAATGAAGCCGAGTTCCTATAGAATGTGTTAGTGAATGGCCTGCCTGAATGCAACACTATACGTACTGCGACATATACCACGGTAGGAAGGGTGTTGTATTTGGATGGGCCGTAGTGCAGCTCCTTTAGCCACAATCCCATCCAGCGCGAGAGATTATTGCCACAGGTGAGCTCAACAAGTCTGGAAATGGTCAGCGACAGCTGCACATTGGGTGTAAAATGCTAGAATGGCATACCCCCATCCGATGACAAAGGCGTAAAATTGCCAGGATCGCAGGATTTGAAGAACAACGTCCCAGGTCCAGACTCCCACGGCATCGCGCCCGTCACGCTTTAGGCGCGCAATGGACAGAGCCTTTTCGGCATCCGACATCCACCAAATCTTCTTGCCTTTGGGCTCATCTATACATGAATCAGCTTTTGCTGGACGAGACAGCCAAATGTATGCTATTTACCAGGGCAAACGAAAAATCCGAAAATGGCGACGGGGATGCCGAGTATGAAGTCAAAGATGAACAACCAGCGCCAAGAGGCGAGACCCATGACGCCATCCATATTGCTGTGTCTTTCGGAAAATGTCAGTTTGGGAACCACGATGGTTCATGCTGCGAACTTACAGTCCTGCCTGAATATATCCAGAACACATTGATCCCAGGGCAGATGAGAAGAGAAAAATGGCGGTTCGACGACTAATTTCGGATTTGGTATACCAGCTGCCTATCTGTCATTTGATGAGATTCCATTCACTTTCTGCAAAAGAACAGCATGTACGTACCAAATACAAACAGCCAGGATAAGCGCCTGCCTCGAATAGACCACAACAAAATCTGCCGGCCGAGTCAGTGGGGAAGAGACAAATGCAACACTGCATCATACCTTAGACCATATAGAGTTTCGGCATTTTCGGCTTTGTACATGAACAGAACAAATAAGGACCAGCATAGCGTGCAGAATGGCAGCCAGTATCTCGGTTGCACTATGGTAAGCATGCATGTTGAAATCGGGGCTCCGATGATGACGCCGATGCTGAAGTAGGTCGTAAACCAGTTCAATTCATTGTGTTCTGGGTAATGCGGTTAGCTTTTCTGCACTGGGCGAAGAAAAATAGCGACAGGCATACTTAATTTTAAATCAAAGCTCATACCCGTAATGTAGGCATTTGTGACGTTGGTTTGATCCTGGACGGTCAGTCGCGATTCAAATAGCCGCTCGACGCACTTACCAAATACTTCACAAAAAACGTCTGCGCGGCTGATTAGTACGTGAATGATAGAACAAAATCTTTCATCTTACAAGACAGGCGTATAGTAAGATGAAAAAATCGAGCTTCGCCAGAAGCTTTCGCTCCTCTTTGCTCGCCCCGGCGTCATACCAGTGATACCACCGCTTGGCGACAGGGCGCTGCTTCGGCTGCGACGTTGAAGCGTTGGATTCTTCCATCGTTGGACCGTCTTTACGCAACTCCACAATAGTGCTAGTTTCAGCTGAAAATGCCAATGCGCACAATTCGCGGCCTGGACGGTATATGTAACTCTACATACCTTGATGGCCACTTGCGGAAATACCTAGCGCATCTCGGCAAGATGTGCCGGCTCGTCTCCTATCAAAGCGCGGAGAATTATACCAGGATTGGTCTAACGTGACCAAACAAGGCTGCCAGAAGCCTGATCAGGCACATTTTAGGACATTTGCAGTTGTATGAATAAGCCACTGCATCCTCCGTCCTGTATTTCGGACCCTGAGGGTTACATGTCTCCATTTAAGCCAGGATGTTGCGAAAATTCTGCCGAGATGCAAGTGTAATTTGTGACGAGCTATTGATGAGGCGCAGTCGCTGAGCGAAGCCGAATGCCGAGTTCTGAGCACATAGCCATACAGAGCACTTGGATTCAGCGCGCGGATCTTCAATTCAGTCTACCTGTCAACCGCGAAACTGTCACAAAGCATCACGACACATATCACCGAACTGAGAGTAGATGCACTATAACTAGGATATTTGCGCGGAAAAAAAATTCGCAACGCACAAGAGTGAAAAGCAGCAAGGGCCCAACGCGGTAGAAAGCCACGATGTCTGCGGTTCACATTGTCCGGCCGAGCTCCAGTATAACTGCCCGGCTTATAGTAATGAAAGCGGAATTGACAGTCGCAAAGAACAGCGCGAAATGGACGCGAAATGGACACAAAGATTTTCATCTAATAACAAATTTATTTAAGCGGGTTATGGGGCCGCTCATGCTTCCTCACCTGTCTTTTGCCGAGGAAAAACGACCCCAGCATCAACAGAGGCACGCCAACGCCAACGCCAACGCCCACACCAATACGCCACTTTTTATTGAGCTCGTCGCGAGTGCTTGACGTTTGTCGTTTAACCGTATCGTACAGAAATTTCCAAGTCTCGAGTTTCATCGGTCTGAACGATTCGATTCCATTGCCCACGCTACCTTTCTGCTCGGGATCCCAGACGGTGAATTTGATGCTATTCAAAAATGTTTCTGATCCCGATGTGAAGACATCGCTTTCAGTGACAGTCTTGTTGCTCGGCCCCCTCTTAGAAAATGTCGGGGCTAACTCTTCGAGCGTAAAATTGAGTGATCTTTTGGAACGGATCTCTGTACCGCGCACATTTGTAAGAACTGGAACGGTCGCAAATCAATGAACGTTTGCGTGTACTTTTCGTTAAAAGATAGTTGCCTACAGCAAAGGTGAGGTTCCTGGGCTCGTCGTTCTCTTTTTCCCAGGTCAGAAGATACTCTGACTCCCATTGGACCACGAAGTCGCTGAGACGACCAGAATATCCGGGTGGTCCATGCCCTTTAGCGGGATACACCACAGAGGGCTCTTGCTGCGGAAAGCAGAACTGCCCTCTGTTTCCGTGCGGGCATAAAGTCAGAGTGAAATTGCCAGCTCGGAGAGGAGGCGCGGAAGAAGCAACGACGTGGCCCACGGCCGCGAGGAGACCAATTATACTGTATAAAATATCTTTCATGATGGATAGCGAGTTTCTTCATGGTCTGGAGAAAGGTGATGATCGCAAAAAGCAGGCATGGGTTTACTCTATACAACGCCCAAAATGGAGTTTCAATCTTCCACTTTGGGACGCTCGCGTGCCTTGTTGATCACAGCCTTGGTGTTGACGATGCCAAGCATGCCAAGCCATGCCTTCTTCGTCAGATGCGCCCGGCCAGCGCTGCATCGCACCGTTTAGGACTGCTAGCGCATCAGCCACCAGGCGAGAGGCTCGGGCGGGGCTGCGGACAAAATCGCGATGGCCTATTGGAATAATTTCAATACACATGCTTAAGCTATTGAGCGACCATTAGCTAATAATCACCAGCTTACTTAGCATACTCAACTTGGCTTCAACAAGATTAGAAGCCCCAGCCAGGTCCTCAATGCCCTCAGTGGCCTTCCACGATGTTTCAGCTACTGGGTCTCAATCACTAATAAACAACTGGGACGAGCTACAACTATATGAAGATAAAAAGTTTAAAGAGCTCTCTTCAGAGCATCGGCTCTCTCTCGCGTTTCAAAGTTCTTAAACGGGTTATCTTTTTAGTTTCTTACTCTCTTGCCACGATCGGGAATGGCTGCAGCTAACTTCGACTGGTTCGACTGGTTTCCTGATAAATTCACCTAACGTAAATAAGTGTGCTTGAGATATAATCACGCAATAGGCTTAAAACCTCCCCCATTGAAAAGTCAGAATTGGAAAATAGACTTATTAATATTTGCAGGCGCAAAGAACTATCTATCTCCGTCTGAGAAATGCTGGCGCACCATGTACCCCGAGGCGAGCTGCTGCATACCAATACCCTGCATAGAAAGAACCACGCTTCAGTGCCAGACTCGACTGCATTCAATCTGTCTAGTAAAAAGAAGAAAAATGCAAGAAAAACTCTTTATAGGCCAGGAAGAGCCTACAGCTGATCACACGTATCCCGTTGTAACGCTTCGACAAGAGCCGTGGCGTTTCTGGGCTTAAAGAACAGCCCCGTCGGTCGCGGTGCCATCGCTTGATGAGCTGCACTCTCGCAGCCGGAAATGGGATCGGCATCGATGTCTGGACCGGCACAAATTTCGAAAGATGCAATCAGACGCGTGAAAAGGGTGTACATAACATGGTTGGCCAAGGTGTACCCTGCACACATGCGGTAGCCCAGGCCATAGCTGAAGATGGGCTGGTCTGGATCTTCAAGCCAGCGTTCCGGCCGAAAGACGTCAGGGTCGCGGTACAGTATAGGATCTGCAGTCAGAAAGTCAGTACACTTGTTTTACTGCGTAAGGAAGAAGACTTACCCCGATTGCATGCAAAGGTGTTGAGCACTACTGTGCTTCCTTCGGGTATTATCTTGTCTTGGTAGGCGATAGCCTGCACAGCCAATCGAGGCAGCGCTAATCGCGAAGGAGTATAAAATCTGGTTTAAATGGTTAGCTTTGACGCCCACTTGACATCATTTATATTTTCATGCGAAGTCAGCCTTGTCTGCTGTGATGGACAACTCACCTTAAGATCTCCCGCACCAGGGCGCTAATGTATGGGATGTCTTCAGTGTCTCGCAGCTGGGCACCAAACACCTCGTCGACATCTCCAAGTGACTGTTTGATGTGTTGAAGCGCAGTAAGCTGGATGTCTGGACGTGTGGCTAACAAAATCAGACCCCAATAAATTGTATTGCTTTCTGTCGCCAAACCGCCGGAGAGAAATGTGAGGAGAACGGTCGAGAGTTCTGTCAACGGAAGAGGATGAGTAGCGGCTTCATTCTTTGACCACAAGCACTTCTCATGCGTATTATTGCGCATCTTCTCTTTCACTTCTTCGTTTAGCTGTCTCACGTAGGCATCGCGTCGCTCGCAGAGCTTGACAGCAGCGCCACGGTAGCGATTGAACGGCCACACTCGCATCATTGGTAAAAAGTCTTGCAAGTTGTCCGTCATGCTGCGGAGTTTCAAAATTTCGTGCTCAACTTCGATAATCTCCTGAGTCAATGGATCACCGAGATACATGCGACGACCGTAGCAGATGGACATGGAGAGACTGAGAGCCAGCCTCTTGATAAGCTTGGATACCTGAAGCGGCGCCATACCGGAGCGGCCATAGCTAAGAAGCTCGTGGATAAAGTGTCGCGTTTCAAGATCAATTTTGTCCAGGTTGGCCTTGACAGCTGGTTTGCTGAGCTCAGCAGCAGTAGCCTTCCGTCCGCGTTTCAAGGCATCCCCGTAGACTGCGGTCCCTATCGTCGGCCCTAGAGTGCCAGCGATGAACTGTAGTGTGTATTAGCAAAGTTATATGTGAAGCATGCGGATTGCAGTGAGAGGTGAAAAAAATCTTGAATCAATGGTGGGAAAGAGCAAGAGAAGAACGATAGAGCTGAGAGTGCCAACGTACCTGATGAAAGGTGTGGAAGATGGGCCGTGATGAGAGCGCCGCGGCGCTGCCAGTGAAGATTTCCTTAGCCGAAGCCGCCGAATTGACAACAATTACCGTCATATTTCCAAAGCGAACTTGAATTACATCTCCAAGTTGCTTGGACCAGAGGAAGAATTGTCTCTCAGCATGGCATCGGTAGAGCGATGGCAGGTTGCCCACAATGGGCCATGGTCGTGGGCCAGGGAAGTCGACTTTTGGGGATGACTTTAGGACAACAGCCAAGTAGATTGCCACACAAGCGACAATTGGTCGAAGAAAGCTCAGGAGCGACACTTCTGGCCAAGGAAATGAGTAAAAGCGATGCGGGAGTTGGACAATTAGCTCCGGGAGCGGCTGAAACACTTCAAAGATGTCCATGGCGGCAGAATTGGCAAATAGAGATCTGTTCAAATGACGAGCAAATGCAGTTTTAATTGCAATATTTAGTTACAGACAGTAGTATATCACTCGAGCCCAGTAGATTTTATAATAGGACCTATGACCTTGGTCATTCGTCGAGGAAAGAGACGCTTCGTCACTGCCTCTATAGTGGGACCCGGAACGAGATAGGAAAAAAATGAAACAAATTATAAATAATAAAAGAGCTATTCCATACTCAAATTAAAAGTGGTTACACTCTCTTGCCGCTTTTGCAGCAGGCTGAAAGATCTGCACCATTATTGAGACGGAGGCGTAAGAGGTCGGCGCGCCACTGGCCAGGGCGTGTGCTTACACCCCTCCACCTGTGGTCAAAGAGAGCTTAAGCCGGGCAGAAATCCTGATCCGAGACTATATCATTTGCGGCTGGCTGAATTGGCCGATCGTATCCCTATAAGTTGCACCAAAGATGGCCGGTATCGCCCGGCCAAGGACAGACATGCAGTTCCATTCTCGTCTCGCTGGCCTCGCCCGAGGTGCGTTATTGGACTAGTAAGAGCTAGATGACTAGCAGCCACGTTAGATGCCGAATGAGGAGCCTGAATCTCATTGTCAAGTGCTGTAAGACAAACAGAATACGCTAGCAGAATCGAAAAGATTCGAAGACTAAAAAATGCCCAGGAACATAAGGATATAGAGCACATTGAAGAAACGTGCGATGCACAATGCAACACAGGGGCTGCGATAGAATTTTTTATGTAAAAAACAGTTAAATAAATGTCAATACGAGTTGCTCAGACAGAGCTGTACGATGAGGTATGTTGTCTGACTACCTGAACGCGATTGCTAGCTGTAGTGTGTCGTCCGGCGACGCGAAAAACGTCACTTTCTGAGCTCAGACGTAGAGGTAGAAATCACACCCAATTTGCCTAGAACCGGCAGATTTGGAGACGAAAAGTTGCCCAATGGAGGCAAATCTGTAAGCTCGATTCCATCCTGGAATAGCAGGCAGTAGCTAGAACCACCAAAGTGAAAAGATCCAATCTCGTCACCCTTTTGCACATACTGGCCGACCTTTGCTGTAATCTCGCAGGTGCTAATCTCAACCATGCCAACAGCAATAAATGCAACAAGACCCAGGTCAGGATTGTCCGCCTCAATGACGATGACGGCGCGCGTCGCCATCTCACTCAGGTACCGCATGGCGTTGCCGAATCCTGGTGGGCGTTTGTGCACATCAATCCCCGGCCGGTCCACACCTTGGAACCTCGGGAGACTATAGTATGTGCCATCCACAACGTAAGCACTGTGAATCTTGCCAGAGATGGGCGCGTGCCATCGATGGTAGGAATGCAGGCTGAGAAAACCTTGGTAAACCATTGCATCTTCAAATTCTTGTGCCACCGGGTCATGCCCCAACATGTCGAGAACAGAATAAGGCTGGTCTTTGATGAAAAAAGTGTCGCGAAGTTTGGCTTTGATGCCGGCCGTATGCAGGACAGACTCGCAAGGGTTTACAACGACGTTGTCGTCTTCGGGATTGGCCACTGGCCGCATTTGGGGCCGGAATCGTCGTGTAAAAAAATCTGGGAAACGGATATCAGCCAAGCGCGCAAAGTCTAGAAACTTGATCTAAGCTTACGATCCCAAGAGTTGAAGCCATAGTAGTCTTTAGTCGTGTCGCAGTCGAAAAGCTCTGAGAAGCTTGCTGCTGTATCGAGAGGTAGATTGGCGACATGTTCCAAGTCCTTGATCGACTGTGGCTCCAGCCATCCAGTGCCGGAACCATTATTCAAAGAAGGCTGGGAATCCGAACTCTAGACGTGCAAATGAATGTCAGAAAATTCACCAGTGCGGCTTCGATAGCCGTGTCCAGATTTGGTAGCTGGTGTACGTACCCCAAGAAAAGCAGCCCACTCGTTTAGGATGCCTTTCATCAGACGGTTCACCTCTGGATCTGTAAATGCAGCGCGACCGCTGATCACAGAGAGTAAATATTAGCCCTTCTTTGATTATAGATCCTAGCACGGGGCGGTGCATACCTCGCAGTACTTGCTGGATAAGTCAACAGCAGCGCAATTGGTGGCAGCGGAATGACCATTCCCGCCCTCGGAGCCGCCTTCGTAATTTGGTTGAGGACTTGTAACATGTGGTCATAATCACGAATCAGGACATCGCCTTGCTCGTAAGGAAGCTCTGGGGGAAGCTCCGTCAACATTTCTGTAAAGTACATGTATAGGTGGGACCTTGTTTCAATCGTGTCTTTGAGGCGCTGGACCGCTGGAGACAGCGGCTGTTTGGGCTGCGCATCGACCTGCGCAACGAGTTCGCGCAAATACGAGACGTGAAGCTCATGATCGAGAAAGGGCCATGTGCTGATGATGGCCAGGTTAGCGACTTAGCACAAGAGGTAGCCCTCGCGAGGCTCATACCGTTGGGTGGACACGCTTGTTGCCACGGACGCGTTGGGCTGCCTCGATCGGCGAAACTCGTCGTCGGTTTCGAGAGAAACATAGTTCCACGTCGTAAAAAGAATGTAAAGAATCATGAGGGACCAGAGGATAGCGCGCCCCTGGTCTGCTCTGTGCGTGAGATCCATGGCGATTCTGTCGAAGAATGCTTGTGAAGGGATTCAGGTGTGGTGACGCCGCCTTGAGCACTACATGAACTTCCTGGAACAAAGTTGCTATTGTAAGAAAATCGGAAAATATGCTACCCAGTAAATATGCAAGTGTGTTTTATTGCCACCGTGGAAGGGCTGCGAAAAAATATGCACGCTTCCGTCTGACCGCTGAAAGCCACTAAAACGAGCTGCCGCTTCCAGTGGCACCACACCTGGACAGGGACAGGGTGCCCGCAGTGTCTCATTATTTATCATTCGTAAGGCGGAGAAACAACATAATTTGAATTACAGTAGATGATAGTGACCAAGCGGATTAAAGATCTAAACATGCTATGCCATCAGATGCGTACCTGCTCCGTCAACTGCCCTGAGTTCTACACTATTCTGTCAAACAGTCTGATTGAGTCTCTTGGTCAACAGTCCATCAATCGAAGCATAAGCGTCTTGCACGCGCGGCTTCTGGGATTTATCTTCATTTTTCTCATCTAGAACAGAGAGTGCAGCCGTCATGGGCACTCGCTCTGGTGCAGGGGCGGAAAGGAATCGAACGGCTCGAACTTTGTGGACACCACGGAATGTCTGTACACCAGAAAAAGTTAGAACTGTTTAGTAATGCAGAAAAGGACGAATGAATTACCCTCATCTGTTTGACGATGCGGTCCATGACCTCTATGATGGCCAAATCCTCAGCTGATCCACCTTTGGCCAGCTGTGGTCGGAAGCAGTGGCGCTTCATCGCTGCAAAGACATTTCGCATGTTCTTGGAAATATGCATTCGAATCTCATCTTCGGAGTGATACTGATCAATACCAAGGAATGCATCCACGGCGAGGAAGATCAGTGTCTGGCTGCCAGACAGGCCGCCAAACTCGACCGGTCCATGCTCTGTGTCCGATGTCAGGCCCCAGCTGTGGATGCCGGATACATGGCGAACCCAGATGGCGCGAGAAACATTGGGCTCGTTCATATTATCAAAAAGATGAAGGATGAGTTTGCGAACGTGTTCAAAAACAGCTTCAGTGTAGGCTAGAGACGCTCTCTTGTTGCCCTGCTCGTAGCTAATTATTGCTCGGATAATGTTGCAATACATTGGCGTTGCCTAAAGTTTCGCCACTAGGTTAGCATAGGACATAGAGATATTGAGGTAGTAATGCACGTACGATAGTTTCTGAATCCGTGAAAATCTTGCACCAGGCAAGCTCCGTTCGTAGAACGGACGCTGACATGCCCTCATTGACTAGATAGGTCAAATCACCGTGGGTATTGAAATTGCAGATAATGTTGGCCATGATGTTACCGCTTGGGGATGTGATATCCAGATGTTTCTGGATGAAGGACCACGCCAAGTCTAGCTCGGGTGGGAAGGCCAGCCGCTTCTCATTCTGGGACACACGAACTACGGGGTTCGTCGCCCATCTTTGCATTGCAAGCACCCATGTTAGTGACATTGAAATCTTCAAAAACGATAATCACATACCTGTAAGCATGTCGTAAACATGCAACGCAAGAGTAGAAACCGTTGAACGAGTCCCGGCTCAGCTTCGTCCAGTCGCCGTCTAACACAAGTTGGAGGCATTTCCCTGCGGCGTGTGCATCCACGTGCTGCGCGAGACTGGAGCGCATACGGCCGCGGAATTGAGAACATCGCATAAGATTGTATGAATCATCAAGAGACGGGTCCTCGTTGGCCAGAAACGGCGCAACCTCAGCGTAGACCTGTCGATAGGCGTGCAGAGGAGCAGGCCAGCCGTCGTGACGTGCGACGGGCGGCCAGCTCCCTGCGCCATCTTCCTGAACGAGCTTCAGGAACTCATCTCGCAAGTCGTGGTTGACTCGGAGCTGCTGAAGGTCTGCAATGCTTGATTCCGGAATGCCTTGGCCTGACGCTGACTCGCACGGCCAGTGTCGCCAAGTATACACCAAGATAGCAGCAACGGCCAGTACAATCAGACTCTCAAGAGTAAACATTGTGATAATGAAAATAGCGAATTGCCAATGGCACCAAAAACAATCTTGATATTCAGAAGTAAAAAGTGTCTTGCAAGTTTCCTCGAGGTCTTGGAGCTTTGGATGTGTCGAAATCAAAGGCATAGTTCTACCTAGCTCTCACCCTCGGCTCCTCGCGGCCTGGACCTTGCCTCATTGACAGCTTCGGCCAAATGGCACCGAAGATCGGCCAGCACACGGGCGAAAATTTCTTGAATTACTCAAGCATTGTGTCATCAATATCGGGCAAGCCATTGACTCTCAACATGAATCCTGAGCGCACTTTGCTGCGACAGCCTCTCACCACCCTGGTCTCAATTTAGACCTCGTGCTAATTGCACGCCCTCCCATCCTCCGACGATCTCTGGCCAGACTAAATTAACGGCCACCTAACCGCTCTGGGCAACGCTCCTCCTACCCGAGACAGCTTGCTGGCAATTTTTCAGTACCCGATTGGTAGGCCTATTTATTTCTGCATAGATTGTCTGAGTGTTGGGGCCGTTAATATTCAGCTGCTGCATCTCGATTCTCCGTGGAGACAAAAGCAAAGTGACGTTGGTGTTGGACTTTCGGAATAATATCTGCATTAGGAGAAAAACGGTGATTTCAATTGCGCATACACCGCAATGAGACTGTCTGATCTACCTCTAAGCCGAGACATTGAAGCCCGTGCACTGCACATTGGACGGAGGCTTATCTGGCGTAAACCAATCTCTGCCGCAGTCCCCATCGTAAAAAAAGTCCTCGATGACTTGTCTCTTGACTGGCTTTCCGGTGGCTGTCATCGGCAGTTCCTCACCCGACTCGAGGATCCGCATCGCCACTGGCCACTTGTTCTCGTCCAACTTGCCTCCGAGGTCAGATCGCACCCGCTCGAGGCTGACCTCTGATCCGTGCACCTGTTTCGGGCGGACGACAGCGCCGCACAGCTGCACAGCTTCGGAGACAGGTACTGCGACGACAGTGGCCTCCTCGAAGTAGCCCAGTGCCATTAGCGCACGCTCCACCTCGACGGTCGCGATGGTGGAATCTCCGTTGACCACATCTGCCATGTCATAAGAAAGGGGAAAAAACGTGATGTTAATAGGATTTACTTACAATCGTCTCGTTCGCGACCGTGAAATATGAGCTCGTCGTCCTGTAGTTCAGCCATGTCCCCAGTTTTGTAGAAGCCTTCGTCGTCGAACGCAGCGGCAGTCTTCTTCTCGTCGCCGAGATAACTGAAGCAGACAATATTAGCTTAAAACGCGAGTGTACAATTGAGGGTACTCATTTTCTTACCAAAGAAATCGATCTGGGCTTTTCACGAATAATCGGCCATGTGTTCCTTCCGAAAGTTTGACCTCCACCCCGGGAGCAATTTTGCCCAAGGATCCCTTCAAAGCGTGTTAGTGGCCGAGAGAACAAGAAGGTAAAAACAGCAATGAAGCGACTAAAAACGGAAAGGTTGACGAGAGTAATACAATAAGAAATGAGAAGAATATTGGAGACTAACCTTGCGTTCTGATATTCCTAGAGTCGGCAATCCTCCCAGCTCAGTCGAGCCGTATCGATTCTGGAACGGGCAGCCCAGAAGCTCAGTCCAGAACTCGACCGTGTCCTGGTCCACCAAGCCACCTATGCTGAGGAAGTAGCTAATGCCACTAAAATACTGCAATGCCTTCTTTCTCTTCTCTTCTGGGAAATTGCCCGATTCGTCCAAGAGAAGTTGCTTCATGCCGCGCAGCAGAGCAGGGTTGAAGACGAAGTGAGTAATGTGATGATTTTTGAACTTGTCCAAAACATCCATCGACGAAGCTGGAGTCTCCAGCGCGAAAACAGTTTTGCAGGTCAATAAACCGTCAATTATGTTCTTCGTGCCGCCAAGCCAGTGGCTTGCGTTGTAGTTCACTACGGCGCTGTCGCCTTGCTCAAAAGGAGCGGCCGCCAAACAGTACCGGCGAAGAACAACGCCCTTGGAGTATCCCGTGGTGCCGGACGTGAAGACAACGAAACCGGGTCCATTCGGGTCCAACTCAGTCTTTTCCGCAATAGTGATGCTCTCGGGAGATATTCCAGGCTGGCTAAAAGAGATTGGCATCACCATGAGGAGTTGTCCAGTCGTTTCCTCGATGTATTTCATAGTGCCTTTGGCCTTTGCCATGCTTCCCTGATCAGCCAGGAAAATCATGGTTTTGGCTTTGGCCAATGTATCGGCTCTGCGATCGAGCGATGCAGCCAAATCTGATGAGAAGAACTGTTAATAAAATTTATTATAGCCTGTGCTCATTCCCGAAATCATACCCAGAGGCAAAAATGCACCACCAAGAGCGCGAACAGCAAAAAAAGCGACGGCGAATTCGTAACCTGTCTGTGTGCACGCAGTTTGGTAAAGAAACTCGTCAACCAAGAGGCCGTCGTCGTTGAAGCACCTTGGAGATAGAGCAGCTGCAAACTGGTTTCTGGTATGCACAATATCTGCAAGCAGCTCAGGATACGTCTTTCGCAGTCCGTACATGTCCTCGATCATGACGCGAGACGAAGGAACTCTTTTCGCGGCGTCGAGCAGCTTGACCAGGAGAGGGTCTTGAGGAAATAACATTTTTCCAATAGGAGCCTTCATTTTGATGAATAATTTTGTATAATTTGATTCCTACAGTGAGTAGATAACTTGAATGTCAGTGGTGCTGATGTTTGGGTTTGGTGAAGACTACTGATGGGTGCCCGCTAGGTAATGTAGTTCCAGGTTAGGCACCCGAATAGGTGTCGCACAATTGCACAATTGCACGTGTTGCACACAAGAAGGAGCTGATTTGTTTAGCAGAATACTATTAAATTCTTTCCCACTATTTTTTAATTTCATCTTTAATTCTTAATTCTCAAAACACGGTCTCTGTGCTAGTCTACTCCATTGTGGCTATGAGCCTGTCAAAACCGCACTAGGCGTCTACGGGCTGCTCGTCTTGCATACGTCTCTCTGTAATCTTCATGGTGATGTTGTCCGGCATAACTAGCGCCGCCTACGAGACAGATATTAGCATAAGACTTTGCATAATATGTGCTAAACATACCTTGCCGTAGGAGAATTTGTAGCCTTCTGGGTGCTTCCACTCAACATTTCGCACAAGCTCGCACAGGGTGCACTGCAGCATCTGCATTGCAATATTGAAGCCCAGGCACTTTCTACCGTATATACCAAAGGGCAGATATTGGCCTCGCGCCTGTCTCTGACGCAGCGTTTGCTTGACAGTGGCAGAGTCCTCGCCCCAGCGGAACGGATCAAACTTACGGGCGTTGTCACCCCACACTTGGGGATCGGTCTGGATTCCATATGAGTGCCAGCCAAGCATCATACCCGCGGGGACAGCGATGTCATCGCCCAACACGTACGGGACGGTGGCAATGCGGTTGGTCATGTGCCCAAGCGGCGGATACAGACGCAGAGCTTCATAGATGATGGCATTGAGAAGAGGCAGCTGGTCCAAGTCCTTGAATGAGTAGTCCCAGGGAATTGTCTTGGTAACTTCTTCTCGGAGAAGGTTCTGAATATGTGGGTGGGCTCCAAGCTCTTCCATGGCCGAGTTGAGAGTCGTTTCCACGTTTTCATGACCAGCGATGAAGAGCTGTTTGTGGTTGCACTCGAAGTGATAGTTGGACATTAAATTCTGCTCGCGAGCGCGATGAAGACTGAAACCGATCTTGTTCTCACCACCTGGCGGCGGTGGCGATTTGCATCGCTCCTCTGCAAGACGAAGTAGTCTCAATTGCACTTGGTGGAGCAGCTTGTCTGTGGTGTCGGTGACCTCCCACTTGTAAGGCAGATTGTCCAGGAATGGAAATAGGCCCTTCAATCTGCCCATGAACTTTCGATTTTGAACACCAAGAATCTGCTGAATGTTGAAGTTGCGGTAATCCATCTTAGGAAATTGGGCGTCCAAAAAATATTCGCCCCAGACAGATAGCGCCCAGCGCCAAACCATCGGACCAATCAGCACACCTTCGTTTGCATTCTTGACTTCGTGTTGAGTCTGCAACAGCTGGTTTGCCAGATATTGGGCTTTGGTGCGGAACGATTCGAGCGGGGCAGGAAGGCAGAAGCCTTCCTTAAGCAGCTTGCGAAAGGTTGCGTATTGCTCGTCATCAGAGTCGATGAGATTGATACCAAAGAGCTTTGCGCCACTGCCCCAGGGAATACGCTCCGCAAGGCCCTTTTTCTTTAAGCTGCGGTCGCTGTTCTTGAAGATTTGCACAAGGTATTCGGGCTTGGTGGCTAGAATGGTCCAGCCGCCCTCGTGCCAAAGAGCAACAGCACCGTGCTTTTCGATGGGGCCTCTGATGAGTTTGTTGTAGACGTCGGACTTAGATGCACCTCGCAAGACAGTGTAGAAATGAGTCCACATTGGCACGCGAGGGATGTTGCGTGGAAAGTTGCGTGGTATTGAGGTTGCGTAGAGAACAGCGCCGACCAGGACGGCTACAACGCCCAAAAAAATGAGCATTGTGTTCGATACACTGGCCAGATAGGAGGATCGAAACACTTTGATTGCTTCCATGTTTCTTGAAATTGGAATAGCTATTTTTGCAAATATTTGATGCTTCGCATATGTGAAGTAGGTCTTGTTGATACTTGGTGTAGTGACCGACTTCAGCTTACAGCACACCGGTTGTGGATACAGTACCTGCAATCACTATATACTGACGGAATAGAATTTGAAAACGCGGCCTTGTTTTTTTGAGCGGATGGGGGGTTGCGGAATACCCATCCTGCGGCCTTCCCCTCACTGAGCGTCTCCTTTCACGGAGCTTTGCCCGACAGAAGGTCTCGGAAGAGTGCTTCCAGTCCACGTCACAAAACAGGGGGCCTCGGTGGCTGCAGGAGTCTCAACGGGAAAATTGATGCGTTTTCGTGATACACACAAAATATTGCAGAGACGACATGCCTATGGGCTACCAAAAACTTGTTGTAGCTGAAAGCTGAAGACGCACAGCCAACCAAATATGTTATATGAAGTCGTACAAAATGGCAAGCCGCTCCGTGAAACCTCCGATTGTTTCTCAAGCTCCGCCCGCCCATTTTGTACGTTGCATCGCAGCTACTGTGATCCGCCCTCATGCATCGGATGGGTGGAGCAGGGCGTGTGCAGGAAGTGGCGTCAAACTCTCACCCTCAGGCTTGATGTACCTTTTAAGTACACAACGAAAGAGTGCAATTAAAGCTCAGCTGTGTCTCGACAGCAGAGTGTGGAAGCTATTGTAATTTTGGTTAGTCGTGTCTCTGGTTACCCGCAAATCATGGATGAGGCCGCTTCGGCCTATATCCAGTAAATTGTGCGAAAAAGCAAAGAGACAAAATGCACATTAATGTGTTTCTAATAGTCCAGCGTGATGTTTTATGACGTGTCTAGACTAGGATCGCATCTTCCTGTCTGTTTGTAGGCCATTTGCACCTCCCTCTGCACCTCCCTCTGCATCTCTGCTGTATTCGTTGTAAAACTTTACCATTACTCGACTGTCGCCACAGAACTGCAGCTGAGGAACGCTTCTATAGCATTTCAATTGCGTCAATGATCTTTAGCATTGCTTTACACAACAGCCATGTTCAATCTTGGTGAAATACTACCAACAATTTCTGATGCAGCCGTTCTGGCGGCGTCAGCGGTGGGCTTCGGCGGCTCCAGCCTGCTGTTAGTGTCAAGCGCAAAAGCGTCCATCGCAGCTTTTGCGCAATTGAGTCGCCCTAAGCCACGGG
The DNA here is from genome assembly GCA_002796755.1 of Paracorniculantispora psalliotae. Classification (NCBI taxonomy): domain Eukaryota; kingdom Fungi; phylum Ascomycota; class Sordariomycetes; order Hypocreales; family Cordycipitaceae; genus Paracorniculantispora; species Paracorniculantispora psalliotae. The sequence goes on along the minus strand of PHFE01000022.1, from coordinate 277,043 downwards.
ACAACTGGTACGAAGACGATGACGGAAAATGCACGCCGGAATCAATGGCACAATTCTCAAACAAGTCGCCCAAGCGACTTTGCCTTGTTCTCGTCGTTGCTGCTTTTGGTGCATCTGTGGCAATTTCTGTACTCGGCACCCTGCATGCCGAAACGGTACAAGGAAAAATCTCTCTTTGGCTATTGACCGCCTCATGGGTATGCAGCTCTCTATGTTGTGAAACTTTATGTGAATCTTTTTATGCTGACATATGCAGGCAATCATACTACTACAGGCCATTTCGGTCTGGCTTGACATCTCTCCTGTGCGGTGCTACGAGGCTGGCCTTCGCGTCGCTGCATCTGCCGTTGCAATTGGCCCTGCGATTCTCGCGCAGATATTCTCGATTGGCAACACACCCATAGAATCGAGACGGATTATGCTAAGCCTCCTGATGGGAAACGTATTTCTCTGCCTTTGCCTGTTCTTTTGCGCGTTGATGATCCCTAGACGACCCCACGTCTACCACAATGGTCGGGCTGTCTCCCCGGAGCAGACAGTTTGCGCGCTCCAAAAGGCGCTGTTTCTGTGGATGCAGCCAGTCGTGCGAAACGCTATCCAACAGGGAGATCTCGATCATGATCAGGTCCCCTCGATGGAAAGATTTGCGAGGTCTGGCCAATTGGCGCTCGAGTGGGACCGTGCCAACCATCGCAGCAGCCTCACTAAGTCTCTGTTTGGCACCTACTGGAAGGAATTGACGTTTTTATGGACTAGCGTTATCGTGCGATCGATTATTGGTATCGGACCATTCTGGGCCATGTCACAGCTCATTCAGCGCTTGGAGAGAATTGGTGCAGGAGCTGACAGTAGCCCCAGCCTGTGGATGTTTCCGCTCCTCATCGGCCTGTTCACGTTTTCCGAACAAGTAAGTCATCACTTTATCAACCAATGAATATCGCATACTGATTGTTGTGACAATAGTGGGTTGCTTCTTGGATCATGTGGCGATCGATTAAAAAAATATTCGCACCAGTTCGGGGACAACTATCAGCTTTGATCTTTGCGAAGGCACTGCGTCGAAAGGATATCAAAGGAGTAACAAGCTCGCACGAGGAAGAAGACTCGACTAGGACTGAAGAGAGCCAGGACGTGCCAACAAAACAGACAAGTGAGAATGCGCAAGAAGAAGCAGAGGATGTTTCCAAATCTCGACAGGCCATCATGAATCTCATCGGGGTTGATGTGAAGCACATCTCTGACTTTGCCATGTATCAGATATTGATCGTGAGCAGTGTGGCCAAACTGGTTGTATTCTCTGCCTATTTGATTCAAGTCATCGGTGCGGTGCCATTTGTCGCAGGTGCGGTTGCATGGGCCTCGCTTCTGCCAATCAATGTCATTGCCTCCCGACGATATCTCACTGCCGAGACACAATTGATGCGCGATCGAGACCGAAAGTTGGCCGTTGTCAGCGAAGCCGTGAATGGACTGCGTCGCATCAAATTCTCCGCGCTCGAGGCGCAGTGGGAGCAGCGAATCCTCGCGCGGCGAGAGGACGAGCTGAAGACGCTCTGGCGTGCCTTTCTCGCAAACACGATGGTGTTTTGCTGCTGGGTCGTCAGCCCGATTCTGCTCTCCGCCGCGTCTCTGGCCACCTATGCATTGATTCACGGCCGTCTATCGCCCTCGGTGGCCTTTGTTAGTATCGCCATGTTCAGAAGCTTGGAGTCGGCGTTGGCAAGCTTGCCCGAGCTACTGACGGTCGGGTTTGACACGCTGGTTTCCGTTCGGCGTCTTAACATTTTCCTCCAGGAGCCTGAGCTGCAGCGGACCGTCACACCAGGTTCCTGTGTGGCATTCGAGAACGCGACCGTGGCTTGGCCCAGCGATATGGCCTTGACAAAAGCTGACCTCGACGCGGAGACGTTTACTCTCACAGGGGTAGATGTGAAATTTCCGGATGGCAAGCTCTCAGTCATCACTGGCAAATCTGGCACTGGAAAATCGCTCCTCCTGCAAGCTTTGATTGGGGAGGCTGAGCTGCTTGAGGGTGCGATACTGATGCCCCCCGCGCCAAAGGCACCACCACCGTGGAACTGTGCCGGCGGTGATCCCGTGTCGGACGAATGGGTAATCGTGGGCTCAGTCGCGTATGTAGCGCAAACCGTTTGGTTGGAAAGCACATCTCTGCGCGATAATATTCTATTTGGCCTACCGCTGGTCCTGAGTCGCTATAAGATGGTGGTGCATGCCTGCGCACTGGACAAGGACATCGCCTCCCTCGATGATGGCGACGAGACTGAGCTAGGTGCCAATGGCGTAAACCTCAGCGGCGGACAGAAGTGGCGTGTATCTCTAGCACGGCTATTGTATTCTCGGGCGCAAATTCTAATCATGGACGACATTTTCAGCGCCGTCGATGCCCATGTCGGTCGACACATCATGGAGCACGCTATTAGCGGAGAAATCTGCGAAGGGCGTACCAGAATTCTGGTCACCCATCACATGGGCTTGGTAATCGACCAGGCTAGCTATTTTGTCAAGTTGGGTCATGGAGTCGTTCAGTATGCTGGCTCGTCCTTGAACGAGTACGCTGGACTTGGCTCAGGCGGAAGCGGTGGTACGGTGACCCCAAAGTCAGCCACCAGCGCGACAAGCCGTGAAGCTGATGCGCCGCACTTTGAGCACGCAACTTCGGAGATGCGAAATGGAACTTCTAACCAACGAGAAAAGAAGGCTTCCAAGTATGTTGAGGATGAAAAACGCGAAAAGGGCATGGTTAAAAGCCACGTCTACTGGAAGCTGGCCGCGAGTGGCGGTGGCCTTCCTTTGTGGATTCCGTTCTTCATCTTGTTAACGATTTTTGAGACGTTTAATTTCGGTTAGCTAAAGCAACCCTGCCGTTTCTAATGCCATACTAATTTGTGTTTTTATTCAGGCCGAAACTGGTGGGTGCGCATTTGGACCGCCCGGAGCCAAGCGAGTGTGTTTGCTCAGAACAGCACCAGCTGGACTGTATTCCACGCGACTCTCCAAAACCCCAATCTGATGACGGTGCATGAAGCCCCATCGATCGAACCGTCGTCGATCTCAGAATCACACTCTTTACTGTACTACCTTGGCATCTACCTTTTGCTCTGCCTCGCTGGGGCGATCGTGGGCACACTGCGTTTCTTCTGGTCCTTCTTAATTAGCATTCGCTTCAGTAGAAGGATGTTTGAGGAAGTCCTATACACAATACTGCGATCACCGCTGCGCTGGATGGACACTGTTCCAGTTGGACGCATCCTCAACCGCCTAACGGCAGACTTTGACGTGCTCGATAGCCGGCTTATGGAAGACATTATTCTGGTGCTAGTACACGGCTTCGAGATCCTGACCATTTGTCTTGCTGTGGTTTTGTTATCGAACATCATGATACCGCTGGCCGCTGTCTTGGTCGCGGCCAGCATATTCGTATCAGCGCGTTACTTGTCTGCGGCCAGGCCAGTGAAGCGCCTCGAGAGCATTGCCAAATCGCCCGTTTTCGAGACGTTCAACGCCGCACTGACCGGTGTTGCGACGCTGCGCGTTTATCAAAAGACGCAAGATTACACGCGCCGCATCCACAATCAGCTGGACGAATGGGGCACGATGACTATGCACAACTGGTCGCTGAATCAGTGGATGAGCATGCGCATGAACGTCATTGGCACCATCTTTACCACCGCGGTCGGCTTAATCATCGTACATGATCCTGTGCGCTTCGGTGCCAATCTTGCAGGGTTTACTCTATCTTATGCCTTGAGCTTTGTCATGTCTATCTCCTTTGGCATGCGCAACTATGCCACGATGGAGCTGGATATGAATGCGACGGAGCGCATAACCGAATATGCGGAACTGCCCATTGAATGCGCTGAAGGTCAAGAGCCACCTCATGACTGGCCACTCACCGGTTCCGTTCAAGTTGAGAATCTGGAAGCCGCGTATGCAAAAGGCTTGCCTCCCGTGCTGCGCGGGATCTCATTTGAGATTGGCGACAAAGAGAGAGTGGGAATCGTTGGACGAACTGGTGCAGGGAAGTCGTCGCTCACGCTTGCTCTTTTTCGACTCATTGACACGCGTAGTGGCGTGGTCAAAATTGATGGCATCGATATTGCTTCCCTCAAGGTTCAAAGTTTACGATCTCGCTTGTCAATCATTCCACAGGTATGCCTTAATTAAGCGAATTATCTATAAATGTAGTCAAACTGACTCTTTGCATAGGACCCTGTCTTATTCTCAGGCACTATTCGCAGCAACTTAGATCCATTCAACGAGCACAGCGACGAAGAGCTACTTAGCTGTCTTGCACGCGTTCACCTGATTGACTCGACAAGCCAAAATACTGTCGCTGAAAATACCAGCGGCAGCGACGGCGACGACGAGGCCCCTACGCCGCCTCTACGCCACAATGTCAACATCTTCACGCGCCTGTCCAGCAAGGTGTCCGAAGGCGGCGGCAACCTGTCCCACTCCCAACGCCAGCTGGTCTGCCTCGCGCGCGCGATTCTATCCAGACCCAAGCTTCTTCTGCTGGACGAGGCCACCTCGGCTGTGGACATGGCTACGGACCGCCTCATCCAGCGCAGCATACGCGATGGCTTCCACGAGAGCACCCTGATTGTGGTCGCGCACCGTCTCCACACGGTCGCTGACTTTGACAAGATCCTTGTGTTGGATGAAGGGAAGATTATTGAGTCGGGGACGCCACGCGAGCTTTGGCAAAGGCCGGAAGGTGCGTTCCGGGAGCTGTGCGAGCAGAGTGGCGAAGCGCTACAGCTGAGGGACATTATTCACGGAAACAACGCTAGTGCATAGATTGATTTCAATTTTCAATTTTCATTTTTTATTTATTAATTAATTAATCATTAATTTGAGCCTCTTATGTTTTTATTATTCTCTATCTTTCGCAATTGCAGTTCAGTGATCGTCTCAGTTGTGTAACCGTATTCATAGGCCCGCATACAACGTTGCCTTTGAGACAAGATGTAAAGCACAAGGCAAATAATGACAAAATGAATTAATTTCTTTTTTCCTTTTTTGCCCTTCTTTTCTTGGCTCGTACTGTTCGGCTTGCATATTGATTCATTATTATGACGTGGCTGTCGTATTCGTTTTCCTCGACTTTTGTTTGCAGAATTGTCATAATGATAACACTACCCGGCAGTTTCTTCCGCCCTGTCTCGGCGCCCTCTTCGTGCATCACTCGCTCAAAGTCCACTTTACAATTGTATCGGCCAATATCGACCTAGACATCCTAAACCAGTGAAGTACATCCGATGACACTGCCATCTTTCCTCAACGCGGTAACAACCTGCATTCATTTACCGTGCAGCACCGATCTCTTGCTGCTTTAAGAGGCCGTTGCGAGTGGGGGGATCTAACACAAAGGGCACACCCCCATGCTCAACGACTGTCTTTGCAGTGGAACCGCTGTCACGCTAAAGACACACGCTAAAACAATCCTATCAACTTGGCGGCCTCCAGATCGGGTACAGCGTTGTCACTACCCGCTCCCTGCAACGCGACATCCTACGCTAATGGAAAGGGCTTGCGAGTTGCGACGTCCAAGTCGCAGTCTCGGGATGACCCTCCCCGCGCCCCCGTCATGCACGTCTGAATTGTCTCTCCACTCGTCAACATAAATCAATCAAGCTTATGTTGTCTCTTCCTGGTTCCCACCACCGTAGGCAGAGACAAGTTGCGGAAGGCCAACGTCGCCGTCCGCCCGCATGGCCGATCTCAACCACGTCAGATAGCCAGGATGGCGCTGCCGAAACACCGGGTCGGAATAGAAATTTCAATATCAGGGTAAAACATGCACCAAGTGGCTGGCCGAACGCTGCTCTGTCCATCTCGGCGAAATACCGACAGCCCGTACATAGCCTGGCCTCGTCATCTCCGACCCTGGCTGTGACCACGTCGCCTTGCAGCTCCGCACACGCCTGGACAAGGACCAGGCATGCATGTACGCTTCCAATGAATATTAGACATTGATGCAGCGGGCTTTTCCTCCGTCCAGCGATCGTCCCGACTCCTAGCACAAGGTGGAGGCTCCGGGGCATATTTGTCTGCGCCTCCTCAGCGCCATGTCTATTCCTCTTCCGATGTTATCGATGGATACGATTGGGGCTTGATACTGCTTCAAATGCCGTCCACAATATTCTCACATTGAAGCGAGACCGTTGGCAGCCTGCGCTGTCTCCCCGGCTCGTATCGTCGGCACTGCACTGAGTCAAGGATGACGCCGCTCGGTGACTGAAAAAGAAAAGGAGGCGGGGGGTGGAGGGTCTGCACGCCGTGATCCATGGAGAATAACTGATACGTGTGCATTTGTATTGCAGAGGCTTCATGCAACCGGTTAGTCAACGGCGCTGCGGCGGTAGGTTTCTCTGTCACAGGCTATGAGCAAGGCATTTGTTGCCAATTCAATTTAGCAATGACTATCACATGATGTGGCAGATACTGATCTATTCCCCTCAAACAGGATACTAATTTTACTCCGACTTTTTCACCAAAACTCCCCAAATTCTAGGCAGAGGGGAGAGAGGGTCATCAGGTTGCTCGAGACTTTCAACGCCCTCCCACTCTCCTGCTTCCAGAATAGCGCCGCGCACGTCCCTGGTCAAGCTACATCCGACGAATGCACTCCAGAGGGGGTTCCAAAGTGCTGAGCATTGATTAGTCCTTGTTGTAACTTCATGTTAGTGATGGTACGTACTCTGTGCGATTCCAGTCACAGCATCTTTATTCTTGCCGTGTTCCCAGAAGATGAATTGTCCGCCAGGCTTCAGTAACTTCCAAATTTCCTTCATAACAGGTCGGGGGTCTTTCACTGCGCACATGACCTGAATACTCAGGATAGTATCCAGGCTTCCTTCGGCCACGCCTTCAGCGCGCAGAATATCGCTGTCTTCGATGCCGCAGACAACAAACTTGTACTTGGACAGTAGTGCACTTTGCTTCAGTTTCTTGTCGATATCCTCATTGAAGTGAGGATTGGGGTCGATGGCATAGATGTAGTCAACCTTGGAAGCGTCGAACCGATGAATTTGGTTGCCCGGGCCTGGGCCAAGCTCGAGAATTTTGCCGCGAGCCTGCTCAACTAGCGATGGAACTACAGTTGTGCTTTCGTACTGGATGAATCCCTCAGCTATATTTTTGCCAAGTTAGCGAAAGAAAAGACAACACATTGCTTAGAGAGCAGGAGAGGGATCTGACAAGTCTCGATCAAGAGGTTGGCGACACCTTGGTCTAGCCATTCGGATGGATTCCATAGAGCTGCGAAGCCGCGCACGGCAAATGCCTGCTTGAACGTTTCCCAGTGAACTATTCCAATCGATTAGAATTTGTTTGTATGAAAATGCTCGTAAATACCCGTACTGGTAATTGCAGGCCAGAGAAGCTGCAGCGGCGCCCACAGGCTGTTCAGGCGGGTAGGCTCGTCTCCCGGCATAATCGTAAATGCGGCCGTTGGACTGTTGGTGTTTCTGAGGCTGGAGCGCGTTTTCGTGCGCACTATTTTCCTTCTGTAAACGAATTTATACAAGGTTTTGGGTCGAGTGTGTTGAACTGGCGAAGTGAGGGGTACTTTGTGAGGAGAGGATTCTGTTTGTGTAGCACCACCCTCTTTCCACACTTCACCTGCACTGCGTCACGTGCGGCTGATCGATATGCAAACACACCAGCCTGACCACCATGCAGCTATAGAACCAGAGTTAATATTTGTATTATCATAGTACAGCTGTATTCTATTCTAGGCATCTATGCTGCTCGCGACGGCTGCTGGTCTGGTATAACCCTTCTTCAATCCATAGTCCTTGATGCACAGGCAGAGGCTTAAATGGATAATAGCCAAGGCCCCGAATGTGACATAAACTACTTTGAGACTATTCATGTACGATGTTGAAATCAGATTTTTCTCGTCGTCTGTCAGATCGAGATCTTTCAACGCAAAGGCCGAGGACGTTAGCCGATGGATGAGCTCCGTGCTGAAATGATGTCGCAGTTTAGCAAACAAGAGGTTATTCAAAATGGTTCCCGCCACTGCAAACATCTGTTAATATCGCAGAAGTCTTTTTTATGACAGTTTGCCGAATAGCTCTGCCGGAAGGCTGCCTTACCTGTGGTGCCCGTGGCGCCGCCGAGATCGCGTATAAAGTTTCGTAAACCCGTCACAACCGCTCGGTTCTCCGCATCGGAACCTGCAAGTAACCCGACCATTACTGCACGAAATATTAGTGTTAATATTGATTTCCACCGACATGCCGACCGAGGGACAAAAAGCTGAAAATTGCTTACCAGGCTGGAGAGAACAGCCAACGCCCACGCCATCCAAGATGCCAATCACAGTTACCTTCCACAGCTCGCAGTTTTGCCTGAAGAATAGCTTTCCCATTGCCCCTGTCGCCCAGCAAATTCCACCGCAAACTATGACTGGCTTATAGCGACCAGTGGCCGATATAATGATGCCAGTCAGTGCCGAAGTGAGCCCATGAGCGACCACCATTGGCAGCAGCAAGGCTCCGGCTCGAGCAGGGCTCGCTCCCTGCACATTCTGCAGAAACAGCGGCATCAAAAATAAATTACCCCAATAAATCCAGCCAATAATAATATTGGTTCCAAGCAGAATATTTGTAGAGCGACCGTATCGAAACACTTGTGCTGGTAGCAGGGGAAGTTTGGCAAAGCGCCGCTCGATCCCGAGGAAGATACCAAGAAGCACAACGCCCGAGCATAGCATGCCGATGGTAGTGGGAGAGTTCCAAGCTAGCCTCGAACCACCCAGAGATATTGGAATCTATTTTTCTGTCAGGTTTGGAGCTCAAAAACTACCGTGCGTTGCCCCGTTACTCACTAGCACCATAGTAATGCCTGCCAAGCTCACCACAGCGCCGGGCCAGTCAATCAACTTGAGCCTGCTGTGAGTACTGACATCAGTTGGCGCAGCTTCTGTACTGGGCCACACCAGAACTAGGTAAACAATGGCAATCGGGCAAATGGGGCAGACGAACCAGAACGCCCACCGCCATCCAAAGGCCTGCGTCAGGCCGCCGCCAACCAGCGGGCCAAAACCGGCCCCCAAAGCCACGGCCAGACCTACCATGCCAAAGTAGTACCCTCGCTGCTCCAACGTCGTGATATCGGTGATGGCGATCTGGACGAGGGCGTTGATGGCGCCCGCGCCAAAGCCAGTGAAGGCGCGCGAGACGAAGAGCTGCAGCGGCGTCGTGCAAAAGCCACTCCACAGGTTGCCCGCCGCCATGATGGACAGCGCCGTCACCAGAGCGGCCCGGCGGCCAAAAATATCGGACAAGCGTCCATTGATCAGCTGGATGCTGGTACTCGTAATGAGGAAGCTGGCGCCGACGAGAGAGATGGATGCGCCCGCGTCGAGGGCAGAGGCAATGGCCGGCAAGCTGGTAGACACGGCCGTCTGGTCCAGGAACGAGATGAACTGGATCAGGGCCAAGGCAGGAAATACAGCGAGCAAACGTCGTTTCGACAGCGTATGCGACTGGTTTCGCAGCAGTAACGGGGTGGTCTCATCCATCTTACCAAGAGCCATGATGCTCTAGAATGGCTCTACTTTGTGCAGATAATTATTTTATGGCCTGCCTTAGTTGAAGAGGTCGTTTTGCTGCAACAATCGATTACAAACAATCAGATTTACTATCACACCAAGACTCCACCCGCAGAATGTCATCTTTGCCAAAAAGCAATGCGTTTTCTGTCTCGGGTCTGGCCCAGCTTCGGAAGCCGCCTGTGTACTGTCGAAGCCAGTCAGCCCCTAGGCCATTGCCCGGGGAGTGCAAGGGTAGGGAGGGGGTGTCATCAAAACAGATCTCAGTGTCTTTTTACTGCATTTGGAATAGTCCCACACAGCGGAGACTCAGCCGTCGATCCAAGCACTAAAAATACGCCCTTGATGATAGGTCAACTCCTGTGGTGCTCACGATGGGGGCCGAACTGCGCCCAAGGCTCAAAAACTAGATTGATTATTGAACTATTCTATAATTTCAATGATTGCGTTTCTTTTTCCATAACTGGGGATTGAGCTACCCTGCGTTAAGAACTCAAAATTCATGTCCAATGTGTAGAATCGCATACAATCGCAGATTGAACGCTAGTCGCGCGGGAAAGGGATCGCATCCCAGCGTATGCGGCGAAGATGCCGCTCGGGATCCTTGATATCATTCCGGGCATGTAGCCATCTCCTGTTATCCATCAGAATAATTGTCCCAGCTGGACAGTCGGTTGCTTTGAGATGAACCGTAGAAGTCGCCGCGGGGCCGTTGGAGGCCCTAGAGTCGTCCAGGAGCGTATCGAGTTCTTTCAAAGCACTGGCTGCAGCGCTCGTCAACGGCTGCAACAAATCGCGGCGAAATCGCATCATGCTCGTATCTGTCGAGCCTGTTTTCCCTGTTGCCATGATATTTCCGACAATCTTCGTGCGAGACGGCTCCTTGATAAACTCTGGGGGTATGGTGATGACATATTCCTTTCGTCGCAGCGCCTCCCTCGCGCCTGGCGACAGTGCCTCGCCCAGCTTCGCAATATTCATCGCAGACAGAGTGCCGCCTCCAAATCGGTCGTGCTGCAGCACATGAAGGCCAAAGTAGCGCGGCGGGTTGTCCTCGTAGCTGCAGTCCGTATGCCAAGGGAAGTCCGCCATTGTCTCTGAGCGGGCGCGATGGTTTGCAGTCTGAAGCGGGATGCTGGTTCCATCGCTCGGGCGCACATCCCAAAACCAGCCCTGTGAAGCGCTGTGGGAGATGGGAAGCTGGTGTCCGTGATTTTTGCTGAAGTTGCATACCAGCGTTTCCAGAAAGCTGCTGCTGGGATCCGGAAAGGCTAGCTTGACTTTAGCCATGCCAACCCGTTGCAGCTCGTGGTGAACATCGGCCACAAAAATCCGGTCTGTTGCCTTGGTCACTTCCGTAACATCGAATTGATTTGTGGAAGATACATTGCAATTACTTGATGTTCTCCGTAAGCTTGCAAAAATTTCCTTTTGTAAACTTCTGTAAAGATGCAGCCTGCCTCGCGGCGTGGCAGTGCCTCGATACACTCTTGGAATGATACTAGCAATCTTCATGGCCACCAAGCGGTTGCCCGGAGGTAGCTGGTCGTTGTGCTTTGCGGAGTGTTTAGCGTACTCTCTTCCACTCAGTCTAGATTAATATGCTGCGAGCTGTGTATACAATCGTAAATAGCAACAAAATGATAATATCAATACATCGGTTTTATTCGAGACATGGGAGTGTAGCACCATTTAGTCTTAGGCTGCTTAGTCCGATTCTAGCTGCCGTTAGTACAGATATCATTTTGCGCTAGACATGCATGAATGACTGCATTCTAAAAGAGTAATGATTGGATTTATTGTTCTCCTCTTTTCTTATTTTATATCTTTACTTTATTCAGTATTATCGTGGACCCCAAATTACATCCTATGTCAAAGTGAGAGTCGCGCAGCAATGGTGCTGGGGCCAAGTGCAGGGGCGTGGTGGCGCCTGTAGTGTCCTCCGACCATCCACACCCTATTATTTGCACCCCTTCGTAGCCATGTCACTCCAAAGTCGCTTATGTGTTGTCTTTATAGCCACCTCGAAGCTGTCTTAAATTGATTTCAGCTAGGGAAGTAAGAGCCACTGCCGGCGCCGGAAATCCGCTCCCGGCCCGAGACAACAGGCCAGTGCGCACGCGCTGCTACCCGTCTAGAGCTGAACTTAGCAAGCTCGAATCTTCCCAACTCATTGATTTTTCCAAGTACCATTTCCATTCTATGACTATGGATAGGTTTCTCGTTACTTCAAGAGGCAAAGAGGCGTCCGACTGTATCCTGCCTCAGCCTGGCCCACGTGCCGAGCGGCGCAGCAATACTTGGCTCAGCAGATTGGCTTGCTGTGTCATCACTTTTTTTGTGTTTCTCTATCTCGGTGATATTTGGCCTTCCAGATCATCAATTGGACTACCCAGTATCGAGTCTTTTGACCTATACGAGTCATTATTATCCGTTCCCTCGGCCGACCGGGTACGCGAATGGAGCGCCTACTATACCAACACCAGCCATCTCGCTGGAGAGGGTTGGCAGCAGGCGGTATGGACAAAATCTAAGTGGAAAGAATTCGGCATCCCAGATGTCAAGATTGCGTCTTACGATACCGACCTTCCCGCCCCTCGTATCGAGAATCAGCGACTGGCACTGCTGAAAGACGGCAAAGTACTCTATGAGGCGCCGCTGACGGATAACACCAATGCGACCTTTACCCCCGCCTATTTTGGCTTTTCGCCAAACGCCAACATTACGGCCGGCTTTGTTTATTGCAATTTTGGTAGCCAAGAAGATTTCGACGAGATTGCACGCCAAAATGTGAGCGTTGCGGGTAAAATTGGCATTCTGAAGCTCGGCAACGCTTCACCGACGCTGCATTCAAATGGTCTCGAGATCTTTCGCGGAATCCAGATCAGCAACGCCGAAAAAGCCGGTCTAGTCGGCGTCATTTTATACACCGACACTCAAAATGACGGTACAATCACAGAGGCCAATGGATATCGGCCATTCCCTGGGGGCATTGCGCGCCCCTTGACTTCAATCGAGCGTGGTGGATTTGGCAACTCTGGTATGTCCGCCAGTCGCAGTCAATTTTGCATTCACTAACTAATACATCTGCTGCAGAGGACTACCACGAAGGCTTGCTGCCTAAAATCCCATGCATGCCCATGTCTGCAAATGATGCTGCTCAGTTCATCAAAGCACTGAACGGCATCGGTCCGGCTGCGCGAAAAATTGGCGGTCGCTGGCTTGGTGGCGGAATGTACATCTACGGCGTGGGCTACCACGTCGGCCCTTCTCCAGAGGGCGTCACCATCAACCTGGTGAACAATGCGCCAGTCGTTCCGTCAAAAAGTCACAATGTAATCGGCACAATCCCCGGAAAGATTGAAGATGAAGTAGTCATCATTGGCAACCACCGTGACGCTTGGGGTCCGGGCGCAGGTGATCCTGTCAGTGGCTCAGCGGCGCTGAACGAAGTTGTTCGCACCTACGGGAAGGCGTATCAGAAGGGGTGGCGACCACTGCGAACTATTGTCTTCGCCAGTTTTGAAGGAGAAGAATTTGCCCAGATAGGCTCACTTCTCTGGATCAAAGATCATTTGGATTGGCTGCGCGCCACGGCGGTCGCGTACCTCAACGTCGTCGTGGCTGCGTCTGGCCCCAAGTTCCACGCCAAAGCAAGCCCTCTGCTACATAAAGCCGTGATCAACGCAACTGCGCAGGTTACTTCTCCCACTGTACCTGGAAAATCCATTTTGGATGTCTGGGGAGGCTCCATTGATCCCCCAGGCGGCGGTGATGCAGTGCGCTTCCAAGGTCTGCCTTGCGTTGCCACGGTCGACATTGGCTTCTCTCCGGGTCTGGGCGATGCGGTTTTTCCTTACCACACCGGCTTTGACAGCTTTGCGTGGATGGAGCGATTCGGCGACCCTGGTTGGAAGCACCATGTAGCCAGTGCGCAGGTCATGAACCTGATGACTGCCTACGTCGTCGAGTCGCCTGTCATCAACATGAGGGCCCAGGACTACTCCACGGCCATGCTAGGCTGGCTGGAATTGATGTGCAAACTGAACAAATGCACTGACCAAGTTGATCTCTCTGAGCTGAGAATCGTTGTGGACACTTTGGCACGCGTCGCCCAGCATTTTGATGCATACGCAGAAACATTGCGCGCTGACCCGGCGTTGTGGTGGACCGTCGCACGCCGCCTGACCGGCGGCGCCGACCCGCGAACGGAAACGGTACGGAGATTGAACAAGGTTTACATTGCCCTGGAGCGCCAGTTTTATTACGAAGGCGGTATGGACGGCTACAACAGTCTCCACCACGTCCTCTTTGCCCCAGCAGCGTGGCACAATGTCGCCTTCCCCATGCCTGGCTTGGACCAGAGTCTCCGGTCTGGAGACTGGGAGAATGCCAAGGTACAATCTCTCATGTGTTTACGTTTTCCTCTATCCGATGCTAACTTCCTGCTTCCAGAAATGGCGAGATGTATTAATTGAGAAGATAGGAGATGCGGCCAGCCTTTTAGAACATCATATCGAGAGTGTCAGCCACAAATAAGTATGATGCTGCAGAGGATTCTAATAGACTAATAACGCCAATCCAGTTTAATTAGACGGGGTTACTTGAGTTATTTTTTCTAATCACCTCGTTTCATTGACATTGTCTTTGTGGGATTTTCCTCTCGCCAGTGCCGCCCGCTACCCCGGAATGCAGGGTTCATTGTCACGTCACAGTCGTCAAAGACTCAAAGTGGAGCTTCGGCCCAGATTGCAATGAAAATAAATCATGTGTCGCAAGTAAATCTCTTTTAATACTTTTTTCAACTGTCCTCCGCCATTGTGAGTTGGCGTGTTGGCAGCCAATTCTGACAAATGATCCCGTTGTGTTACATGAAAGAAATTACCATCCGGCACCAAATAATTTAAGGGGCAACAGCAGGAGTTTTCCAGACTCACATCAAGGAAACTGTGCGTGTAACGCACATGATCCTGCCTGTCTAAATGAGCACGCCGGCAAGCTGCATGAGCCCAGCCAGCCCTGGCCAGGATGCGTTGTCAGATCCTTGTAAGCTCACCGCCCGCAAGTGGTTGACCCAACAAGACTTTTGTACAAAACAGTTGTCGTACCCGGGAAAGAAATAGAAACAGTTTGAAAGAACAATTGGTATTCATAGTTTGATTCTCGAACGGACGAGGCGCGCACTATGCAGACTACGACAGTTGTCGCACAGACGAAAGTCTCGGGCAAATTGGCGCAGGCAACTCAAATAACGCAGAGAGATGTACTGTTTGCAACAACCAACCTCGGACCGCTAACCACGAGTTTCATCCCGCCTAAAAGCTGCCAATCTTTGACACTGGGGTATTCTGGCCCCATGGAAGACGAAAGCGATGCTTTGACCTTCAACTACGGCCAAACCTGCGACGCGCAAGATAACACGCGCCTCAACCCGACCTGTTATCCTCCTCGTTATGCGGTAGCGTACGACAACTTCCAAGCTGCAGACGGCACAAAAGATATCATATACCCGGTGCTTTCGCCTGCCTCGGTATGCCCGGCCGGGTACATTTCCGCATGCGGGTTCGGAGTCCCCACGCCCAAACAGGCGCGAGATGTTCAGCGCGGCGTCACTGTTGGCCACCAACTCTTCGTCAGAGAGACCACAATGGTATTATCAGATTTGATAACCCAATTGATTCAGCCGACGCAAACCGCAATTGGCTGTTGCCCGAGGTACGACTGCGGTGGCGATGCTTGCAGAGTGAACGAAGGATGGCATGCTGATACGATTCCTTCTAGTGGCTATAATTGTGTCAAAAATAAGGTCTGGCACTGCGCATCGCTTATCTCATCCGACTCTGTCGTCACTGCAGATGACAATTCATCATGCGGCAAGTCGCACACTACCAGAATCAAGAAATATACATCGGCTCCTGAAACTTACATGTATGCGGACGCCCCCTGCATTGTTTTGGTGGATGACCTATCACAATCGATATCGACGAACACAACGGCATCTTCATCACTGTTCACTACCGTCACAACCACCATTTCAACAGCATCCAACACAACAGGTGCGTATAGCGCTGGAGATGCCAGCCGCGGCCTTTCAACTGGCACAAAGGCTGCGATCGGGGTCTCCATCCCACTAGTTGCCATCCTTGTCGCATCGGGCTTGTTCGTGTTCTTTCGCTGGCGATCGCGCCGCGCCTCCCAAACTCCTGGTGATGGGGATGCGGAACACAAAGAGCCGGATACCGCACACAAGGCAGAGACGGATGGCTCAGAGCCCAGACAGTCTACTATCTTGGGAAGCCCGGCGCCGAGAGGAGTGTCAATGCTTTCCGACGACTCTACTATCTATGGCCAAGGTGCAGGTAAGAAAATGGCGTCCGAATTGTACGGATCCTTGGCCACACCACGATTGCATGAGGATATCATGGAGTTGCCAGCAGAGACGGGCACGCACATATATCGATAGGCGCTGTCGGAGGGGGGCTAGCAATTTGAAGGCGCAGTGAGGGCGGTGAGATCGTGATAGCGGACTTGGATATTATAGAAGTTAGTTTATTTACGGTATTTTTCTAATCAATTCGAGAGCTTTTATCTTTTATGAGTGAGCGCATTGGGCTCTGCCATCTTCGAGCTATCCGGCCCATTGACCAAGCTGATAGCCACCGTAAACAAGTTGCCCGTATCGCATTCCAGCTCGATAATTTTCTCAATTCAAGAATTCGACATAATCTGCATACAATGAAGATTGGTACGCGGAACTGACGGCCTGCGCCAATAGAAGGATTCCCCTGTAGTGCTGTCGCAGCCTGGTTTCTAGTGTGGCGCCGTGTGGGCACCAAAACGTAAAAACCGCTCGCGGCGCTGGCACCTCAGTAATCCCCAATCATCAACTCCTCATACCAGGTCGGCAGGCTGCCAAGCCATCTTTCGGTGATTTTTTCTTCAATGGTGGAAAATGTCGTCATCGTCCAACTCTGGCGTCGCTGAAAGCGCCCGGGTCGCTTCACAGAACGCCCCCATGCCCGCAGCACGAAAGAAGAAATGGACACCTAGAAACAGGACGGGCTGCCTGACATGCCGGTAATGTGAACCCGATACGATTCGTCCTCTTGGTATACTAATTAGAACGTCGACGATCAGCACGCGGCGCGTCAAGTGTGATGAAACTCGACCTGCGTGCATGCGCTGCTTTGCCCGTAACCTTCATTGTCGCTATGGCACAACCCTCTTTTTTACAAGCAACAGTCAGCTTGTGACCTCGACGTCGGCCATTGACCGTCGCAATGCGGTGGTGCAGCTGCCCAAAGAGACTGAACCTTTTGACTGGGATTATCAGCAGGCTATCAGATACTGTAAGTTTGCTGCACACATACACGTCGGGCTGCGCTTGTAAGAACGCTATCGAAGTAGCTATACTGATTCAGATTAGATTTCGAGGTTATCCGGCCAGCTCGCGCAACTGAACACGGAAAAATAAGAGATCCTCCTTTCAATCCAGAAGACAATACTTATTACGTCAGCCTTATTATTCTCAAGCAACTGGAAAATTTGACCAGATCTCAAGGCAGGCTAGTGGTGTTCGGAGAAAACCCTGGATGCCTCGCTACACTCTGGCAGAGCTACAGCCATTACATGATCAAATTAGTGGCTGAGGTCAATACTTTCATGCGCCACGAAACAGACAGCAGCCAAAACGCCGACAAAACCAGGTTTATTGGGCAAATCTTTACTAAAATGTATATCTTGTACTTTTTTGACATGGCTGCTAACTCGGGGTTATGCCGCGCCCACGCCAAAGGCTTCCTCGCCTATATACAACATGTCGGCGGCCCTGACGTCATCCCGGCCCTGCCTCTACAATACAGAGCCGCCGCTCGTTTTTTCTCGTAAGTAGGCATAACTCGGCATCACATGTATCAATGGCTGAAAATGCGCAGGAAGATCGTCACGATCAATACGACTACCCCAGCGCGGCAGCAGCTTCTTGGCTACGCTGATTATACCGAGTCTCAAATCGAGAAAATTTTGGCAATTGAATTCGATCTGGACAATCCGTTTCCCATGGATGTTCGAATTGCTGTTGTGCGCATTACTCGATTGCGGTACCAGGTCGCCACAAAGACGTTGTCCGAAGCAGCATTGCTGCATGCAGTTTGCGGCATTGTTCACAAACTAGACAATGTTGATATAGATGGATGGGCGCGAACAGATAATCCTTTTGACGAATCATCGGCTTATGACGTGGGACAAATCTTTCGCGACGCAGCTCTGTTATACGGCATCATAACGTTGCCCCGATCACTATTTCACTGCTGGGCGCAATCACAGGCTTTTGAACAAACCTTCGCTTCTGGAGCTGAATCGCACGATGTTCTACGCACATATCTTACATCGAAACTTGTCAAGCAGCTGAAAAAAGCGCTGCCACTCCTCAACTACGTACCGTCGGTGAGCTGGCCTCTACAGGTCGCTGGTGTGGGTGTTGCAACTGGCTCCGCAGTCGACCGAGCGTTTGTGGACGGTTCTTTATTTGCAGTTTGGGCGCACCTTGAGAGCGATATCGATGCAATTGTGTTGTTGCAAAAGCTGCGTGACTTTTGGTCCGTAGGGAAGACAGAGTGGGAGGAATGTTTTGATGAGCCCTGTCCCTGTTGATTTCACCTCGACAGGTTGTTCATTTGGTGCCGTAATTTAATTTCGCAACTTAGTATTTGACAGAAAAGGGGGAAAGAAGAACATGAAAATAAAAATAATTAAGAAAAGAAAGTTCTTTGCCAGCTCTCCTCCCAGTTATGTGCTTGCTCTTGGTATGTCTGGTAGTCCATTGTACTCACCAGGCATACCGCGGACCATCCTCTCCCTTGATCCCAGAACAACAAAGCTCCTCCGCAAGCTACAAACCCTGCTCAATTAACACCAGTTTACAAGAAACCAAAGTTCTGACTCCAGTCCACTGTTTTATAAGTGCTAGAAGACTGTGACCTCAGACTTATGAAATCCTCCACAATGATGAAAGCTCGAGCGAAGCAATATGCCAGGCAGAGAAGCGTAGCCGGTATCCAAACACGCAGCTTCATCTCCAATTCTGGATCCTCGTACGGTGAGAGATTGGAAAATTTTCGCAACCAATTGATTCCACCACTGCGTTCTGTTTTAGCTTCATATCTCTCCCCACGCCGTTGCTCACGCATCACAATGGGTTCACGTCCTTGTTGAGTTCGTCCAAATTTCATCCGCGCCGCGCGCCACAAATTGCCCACCGAATGCTGCATGCTCTTGCCGTATCGATCGAGAACGGCAATAGCACATCCAATGAAGCCATATGAAATACCCGCGACAGTCGAAACGCGCCACAAAGTTTTCTCTAGCGATGTCGGAAAATAGGCGTTCCAGGCGGCCAGGAACACGCAGCTATAAATCTGCGTCATGATACCACAGAACGCGTCAGGTATCAAATCTATCTCAAAGATCTCTATCGACGGAAAACAATTGGGAAAAAGTCTTTTGGCACGATCCTCTCTTGATGGCGGTGCTCGGAAACCAGTCGCGACACATCGTAGGATATTGAGATATGATGCCCAACATCTGCTTAAAACCCACTCCTGCCTGTCGTAAAATGCAAGTGGCGTCGAGCCGAAAGCTCGACTCATGGGGTTCGCAGGCGCGTCCATCTCCGCGAGAATTGTCTCGAGTGGCGTGTTGCATGGAATTATTATTGGATGCGAAATATCCATGGGCTTGTGCCACCAAGCTGCCGCAGTAAATACCATGAGGAGGACCAGACTCAGTGTCGTCAGCTCCAGTGTTGTAACATGAAGCCCTTGTACCACGCGCGCCAAGGTATTCGCAGTAAACCAAAGCACCTGAATAATGGTAATTGACCTGGTCATTCTATCTGAAGAATTGCGCGCTTCGATCTCTTCGGGTGCGATTGTCGGAAGTTCCAGGTAGCCTGCGCCGACCAGGAATTGAAGTTGCTGACAATTGACCGGGAAATTTTGCTGGCTAGGTGTTTCGGCGCCTTGTGGCGTCTCATGGTCTGTAAATCGAATAAAAAGACCACCCATATTGATAAAAAAGCATTCCCGGAGTGTCCAGACTTTGGAGCCTGTGGTGTCCATCGCTGTCAATGCTTGGCGACCTTTCCTGGCCCTGTGGAACTGCCCGACCGCGACGAAGAGAACTGCTTCAGGCATCAGAATAGCGAGGCAAAAGAGGCCCATCTTCCCCTGAAGCTTGCCAAAACGAGAACTTCCTAGCGGTGGTACATTGGGACAGACACTCGACCAGCACAGAAGTATAACCGTGCCGATGCAGCTTCTGAGCAGGTCATACGTTCCACGCCCACTTGGAGCATCCTGCCAGCCCAGAGGCGCGGTGCCGTTCACGGCGTTACTGGCCATGTCATGCAGATATGCAAGAAGGGCGATTCTCGTATGAGATGTGGTTATAGCAGAAATTGTGAAATCCAACTTGAATGTAATTTTGTTACATTTAGACTGAAATTCCTAGTGGTAACTAGCGATTGGCAAATAGGTCGACCCAACGCGCCGCAGCTGGTGTGGATTACATATTTGAAATAGCCATAACCGCTTGGATATTTCGGTACCCCTGTGGGCATTGATTGGATAGTTACCAGCAGTCCAGCATATGCAGAAGCATGCATGCCCACAAAAAACTACTGGGTAGACGAGCATGAATAACGGTGTGCTGAGTGTTGCCTCTAGCGTCCGGCGCTAAATTACGGGCCGTGAATGGATGGCTGCAGCTCCCGTGTGGGGGCCAAGATATCCAGACTGGACATTATATAATGAGCTTTCTGGGCATTGTTTGCTAGGCTGATATCCTGAAGTAGCCGAGAAAAGTCGCTTTTTTT
The DNA here is from genome assembly GCA_002796755.1 of Paracorniculantispora psalliotae. Lineage (NCBI taxonomy): Eukaryota > Fungi > Ascomycota > Sordariomycetes > Hypocreales > Cordycipitaceae > Paracorniculantispora > Paracorniculantispora psalliotae. The sequence continues at coordinate 256,584 of PHFE01000022.1, read as the reverse complement.
TTCTTTCCGGGAAATTGATTGACCGCCACCTGCAGTCCTCCGCGTGCAATCCTACGCGTGCAAGTATGGCCTGAAAGGCTGAGTGCAGTGTCTCAAGGGTTAAACTTCCGTTGACGTGTTGATGTGTGGGTGGAGCCTCGAATTCCTCGAGCACCGAAGCGTACAGGGCATAGGCAGGGGTTAAAGGGCAAAGGTACTTGCTTTTTGATAGTATTTACACGTATAAGAAGGTCATTTCGTCCGCTCATTTGGATATTATTTTGTCGAAGAACACCTGTTGTACTCTCTTTGTCTCTCCATACACTGCACACACGAGCGTTGCAAGCGTAAGTAGTGAATAAAATGTGCTGAAAAGTCTCCTAGTTTCTGGGTTGTTATTTTAAGCATCTACGTATACACCCTCAAACTGTAGTTCTGAATTATAGCCCTTGAAAGTATAAAAGATAACCATGGTCGGCGAAAAGTATGGCTATGCGCCGTGACTTGATAGAACGCTCAAATATGTATTTGTCAGGGTTACCTGGTAAGTGGTCTTCTCTTTTCACCGATGGAAGTAGTGTCTCAGAAATCTCTTTCAAGAATCTCAACCACCAACTCATGGCCCTTGCTATGAGCCCAGGAGAGCGGCGTCAGTCCGTTTTTATCAGGAATATGGCTTGCCCGAGCATCAAGAAGGGCATCAACTGCTTCAATGTGGCCTTTCTCCGCAGCCCATGAAAGCGCTGTCCTACCATTGTTATCACGACTATTGAGGTCTGCGCCATTGCGTATGAGAGTCAAAACAACGTCTTCACGCCCACTTTCGGAGGCTTTTGATAGTGGCGTCCTTCCGTTATCATCACAGGCGTCGAGTCTTGCCCCATGATTAATGAGGGTCTTAACATTGTCGGCGCGACCCTTCTCCGAAGCCCATGAGAGTGGTGTCCTCCTATTATTATCGCGGGCGTCAATGTCTGCGCCTCTGCCAACGAGAGTCTGTACGATATCATTGCGAGGACTTTCTGAAGCCCTTGAGAGTGGTGTTCTTCCACTACTATCACGGATTTGGAATCCAGCCCCATGCGTAAGAAGAACCTTGACCACTTCTCTATCGGCCTTTTCAGACGCCCATGAGACTGGGGACCTTCCATCGTTATCACACACATTTACTTCTGCGCCTTCCTTGATTAAAACCCGGACAAGCTCCTCGGCCCCGCTGTTACAAGCCCACGAGATTGGTGATCTCCTATTCTTGTCATAGGAATTGACTTGTGCCCCCTTTTTGATTAGAATCTCGACTAGTTCTTTGTGGCCCATCTCGGAGGCCAATGAGAGCGGTGTTCTTCCATTCTCATCTCGTGTATTCATATCCATGTGGTTCTCAAGGAGGAGTTCAATAATTGCCATATAGCCGTAGTGTGATGCCCATGAGAGTAATGTTCTTCCATCAGTACTATTGGCATTAATATCAGCCCCGTGCGTAATAAGAAGTCGAACCACTTCTTGATGGCTCTTGGCAGAAGAATATGACGAAGGTTGCGCCGCGTGCCCACTTGTAGCCCACGATAGTGGCGATCTTCCGTTTTTATCACAGATTTTAACATTTGCTCTGCTGTGGAGAAGAAGTTGTACTACTTCTTTAAAGCCTTTTTCTGACGCCCACGAGAGTGGTGTTCTTCCTTCATGATCGCAGGCATTGCCATCTGCGCCTCTCTCGAGTAGGAGTTTGGCCCAATGCTTAAACCCCCACTGTGACGCCCATGACAATGGGTTTACCCCATCTTTATCACTAGCATTAACATCTGCTCCCTTATCAAGCAGAAGCTCAACAACTTCTTGATAGCCTTTCTTTATAGCTCTCAGGAGTGGCGTTCTGCCGTCTGTATCGTTGAGATTAACACATGCCCCTCTCTCGATGAGGTACATGGCTACCGCTCGGTGGCCCTTCAGGGCCTGTAACAGTGGCGTAGCTCCATCTTTATCGCATGCATCAATAGCTGCGCCTTTCTCGACAAGAAGTCTGACCACATCTCCATGACCCAACTCCGAGGCCCGTAAAAGTGCTGTTTTGCCGTCGAGATCGCGAGCATCAATATCTGCCTCTTTCTGAACAAGAAGTTCAATTACTTCTTTGTGATTCTTTTCCGTAGCACGAGATATAGCACTTCTCCCTGCTCTATCAACCTCATTGACATTGAGCTGGGTCTGGAGCAGTAAGCTGACAAGACGCGTTTTGCCATGCTGGGCCGCCCAAGACAATGGAGTGCGACTTTTGAAATCATCTGCCTGTTTATTGACTTGCAGATCCTCTATACTGTGAGCCCGATTACTGGAATTTCCAGGTTGGTTTAAGAGGGCAGCAATCGTATCTGCATGACCGTTGACCAAGGCGACAAAGAGTGGATATTCGTATGTTCCCCCAAATACATGAACACCAGCGTCATCTCTGACTCTAGCCCGAATGAGTTCTGAGAACCCATTCTCAGCGAGAACGTAAAATAAACCGACGCCACCATCATAGCTAGCAGTTTGCAAGCTATTGATGATTTTGATAATATTGGTCCAGTTGGGAACGACGAAATCGGAGAGGAATCCACACTGAGGAGTTGCAATCGCTGCGGCATTGGCATGGTAGAGAATATTTCGGCTGGCATAATTCAAAAACGCATATCGTACAGGGCGTTCAACCGCTCGATTGAGTTGAGTGTTCAAGTTCGCCTGGTAGTGTTTCAAATATGACACACAGCATTGTTTGAGTTTCTCATGACCAGGGCTCTCCCAGTCAAAACCCAGGTCAGGCCATAATACATACAGGCCACCGTCTTTAATGAGAAAATCTCGAACAGTTTCATGTATGAACTGGACAGTTGCAACCTCTTGCTTCGTGATTTCAGCAAGACCTTTTGAACAACCGACGACATACTTGTCGGCGCTGTCGGTGTCTGGCCAAGGAGTTTCTAGAGTCTCAAGGTCGGCCAGGTCATCATGGGAGTGTCCAGATAAAACGGCATGACAGAACTCTCTTGGCCGTAAAGGTTGCTTTCCAAGTAGTATCCAGAGAACACAGAGCAGTAATTCCGGTCTGCTCTCATTATCGCGCGTCAGGATGTCTCTGAAGAGGTCGCTGAGAGTGCTTGGTAGTTCTGCGAGCCTCCTCCTGAGGCCTGGTCTACCTCTTTGATGTTCCTTATTGAGGATATCGACTACAAGGACGACCCATAGAAAAACACCAGCTGCTTTGACAAGAAGCGTCGTCTGTAACTCTTCGCGTAAAGTGGGATTCGTGATTCGTAGACGGCCCCCAATGTACTTCGCTAGGTCACGGGCATGCCCAGGTTCATTCTCTAGCGTTATCCGAATCCCACATCTGATATCGATGTATGGGTAGTGTCGACTCGACAAGCATATTCGAAGAGATATGGATCTTGTGGTTAAATGTTCAGCGAGCTCTTCGAAATACTGGATCATGTCCATGACTTCTTGTTCGTCACATTCATCCAAAGCATCGATGAAACAAGTCAGAGAGCGTCGTTCGAGGCCAGAAACTGCAGCACGGAAGAGATTTTTGAGTACATTCAGGCCAGGGCAACCGCTTTGGTCCCGTGGAGTGAGTTCAGGATCGTCCAATACAGCTTGGAGGTCGGCGAATCCTTCAAGGAGCTGAAGCAACAGAGATCTATACATGCCTGAAACTGACCTCGCTAGATATTCACCTCGAGCATTGAAGAAAAATGAAATGGTCAAAGCATGCTCATCGTAATCCATTGCCTTCGTGCGCAAGTAGAGAAATTTCATCAATGTTGATTTGCCAGCACCTGGTTTGCCACGAATCCACAAAAAGTTATGATGCTGTGGTACGCATCTGGGATCGAGCCACGCTTGGTAATCATGGTGATCCAGAAACCATTTGCACGTTTCAGCTTGAGCTGTATGTATGTCTAGTTTGCGATAACCGGCCCCTGGGAAGCGTAAGGATTCTAACACACGCCGGCGGTGATCATGAGCTGAAGCTGTCATCGGTTCCGGTGAGTAACCGTTACTTTAAGTAGCATAACAGAATGTAGATGAAACTTACGAGAAATGAAGCCACGTGAAATGCCAATACTAGCATCCAAATTGGCTGGCGGCAAGACCTCAAGCAATTCTCTGGCATACGCAGCAGCGGCTGCGGCGGCATATCTCTGCCATTTCTTGTTCTTATGAGAATCTGAGTAATCACATATACCTCGAATTGGAAGGCATGGGAGTATGTCCATGAAACCGGCGGCCTCCATTTCGAAACATATAACATTCAGTTGGCGGGCGACAATATCTCGAGCGATGCCGTTCCTCATGACCTGGTTTCCTGAAGCGATCGCTCCGTAGTGAACCACTACATTGTCAAACGGACGACTGCGTCTTGGTACCTGCATCGATGGGTCGCATGCATCACAATTGGTTGCTGAAGACTCATGATCATAAGCCGCATGGAAAAGTACATCTTCTGCATCTGGGCGATTGTATTCGGAATGTTCGCTCATTCTTTCACGCAGAATAGATGAAATTTGATTGGGCTTCTGAAGCTCATGTATCGAGCGAAGCACTGATACGGCGGTTCCGAGCGACTGATGAGGGAATCTGGCGATTGCTGTCCGCTGAAGCTGGCCGTCTGCGATCGTTCTTCCAACATCATGCTGTATGACCCTTGATCCGACGACAAGGTCACCCAAACGGATATCAGCCATGCTTGGTACACCACCGCCAATGCCTACCATCAAGCCCACGCGAATCATTGGGAAAGTCCGCCTTAGACTTGTCACAACAATCGCTGCATTGTTCGTACCATATTGTTCTGCAGGCAAGCCTGCAATGACGATGTTGTGCTTCCCAATGTTCCCCAGCACGTAAGTGTTATCATCGCCTAGGGAAGCTGATAAAGACTGATGGATCTCGTCTAGCATGGCCCGCGCCGCGGCCAGCTCTATGTGGAGCGCACAAATCCATGCAACCGTGTAATTGTGATGTCGTGAAACGGGCAAGGATGTTGATGGCCTCCGAACCCTTTGATTCTGGGAAAGCGGATTTTCTTGTGTACTTTGCCGTTTTGCATGTTGACGTGAGCCTTCCGTTTCGCCTTCATCGTCACAATAACTCATGGTGGGAACGAAGATATGCAGTTTTCAAATAAAAGCCCGGCAAACGTCGTCAGCATTACGAACCGAGTCAAGTGCGATGGTGGTAGAGCGGCGCACATTCAGCTCGAAGCGGGGGTATTGCCAACGATCATTATCACGTGGCCGCCTTACCTCTCGCAAAGTAAAGTCATTTATCAACAATGCACGATAAACGAATAAGACCTTGTTGTGAGCGAGTGATTCTAGTGATAGGCTAGAGATGCAAACTTGTTCATCGAGGAGAGATAAAATAAGTAGTCTAGAGTCTAGGGGCAGACGCCAGTATAACGATTTGGAAGTTAGCAGCAGGCACTGCCTCTGACCAATCTGACGCCTCGAGGTGGAAAGTAGCCTATTCTATGTCATATCTGCGATTTTTTTATTCGCCGCTTCAGAAGGCGGCTGCTCCCCGTGGCCTCTTTGTAGCTTTGAATTAGCCTCACTGCCTTACACCGATGTGCGCTGGGAAGCGTGCGAATTGTATTGCTCCCACCCGACTCGGCTCGTCACATGTGTACTCTCGTTCACGTATTAGAAGCGCTGGCACGCATCAGAAAATTCAACGCTACGTCGCCTCTCCCAGCAGTGCGAGACTACATTATTGAAAGCGAGATGACAACGGTCTCATTTCTTGAAACAACTGCAGCGAGAGAAGAGGCAGAAGGATAGGGGGTGAGATCACACAGCCGCTCGTAGCTGGTGATCGTAGCGATGATCGGCGCCATATGTCGAGGATTCATTGGACGGCCAAAGAGCTGAACTGCGTCTTGCTGCAGGAGGCCCAGGCAATGACGAACCACCTCCAGCAGCTAGCTGCTGCGGTGCTGGATCCAATCTGTTTTTCTTACAACATCGCCGAAAAGTAATGCAAAACTGCGCCAGTTGGGCCAATATAAGGCAGCATTCAGAGGCGACATTGTGATATAACCCCGGTCAACTATTGTAGCGTTGCTTTAACCCTTGTACAATACCGCACTTGCACTATTTTATTCAAATTTTGCCCCCATTTTCCCCGCTCAGTCCCTCTTTCCACCCCCCAGTACTAGCTCTTTAGAGCAGCAAGTAATGTAGTCTAAACTAACACCACTAAAATTGGTATAGAAACCGCGGCACCTATAACGGTTTTGCGGTACCTGGAGCAGACCCGAAATTACTGATGCCGCTATTTCGTGCTTTGCCTGCAGGCTTGCACTTAGGAGGACCTTGGGTGGTTTGTTAAGGAAATCATTCCGCTCCCATATTTGATTCGATTTTTACCTTCTCTTAGTCATACTGGGTGACCCCTCCACCTGTCCTGGGTAGACATGGATGCATCGCGCCTAAGATACGTTTCTGCCTGTCTCTCACTTCAAAAAAAAAAATTGACAATGCCTCCTGGTACTGGTGCAAGCTGTTATGCGTATATGCGAGGTTATTTAGGACTGTACGAGTGGCAGAGCCAAAGTGCGTTGCCAACACTCCATGTGAGCCAAAGCTGTGGAGGAGAGTTCATCTGTCATTTCTGCCGTGCCACGCTAGAGCCGCCACACCGCAACCCATACCACGCCACCCGGCTGGCCGTTCAGCCTAGCTTGCTGGCAATGATTCAGCCCCAGCCTGACTCAACATTAAACTGCCAACTCTGCCCATGACCCCACACATCCCCAACGCGTAAAGTGACGAAAATAACATCCCTTGTTAAGGAGAGTCTGTTTGCCTCTGGTTGGACAAAGACTGAGACATTATGGTGGCGGCCCGGCCTGGCGCATCCTGGACACTGGGCCAGAAGCGCGGTTACCAGCTAGGCATCTGCAGCAGCTAAAGCTGGATAATTTGTGATTGATTGGGTCACGGTAAAGAGGCTAAAGTTAGTAGATGCGGCGGCCTGGGGCGGGCACGACGGACAGCAGCGTCGGAAGATACCAACGATGACTAACCAGGGTGCTGGGCAGGCTTTCTATTCATACTCCATACTCCAGGCCTGTATACACTGGCCATTGTATGGAAGCTTATTCCATACATATGGAGTACATAAAGTGACGCCATTTCATTGGTAGTCTTAACATGTAATAATCCGAGATAATATAGTGCCAAATAAACATCTTTGCCTAATCATGGGCAAGGGATGTTGAAATAGGCCACGGCACGCATAAGATTCCGCGAAAGGCGTCCACACAATACTACGCCGAACTCCCTGATCAAGAAAAGAGCAACCACACCATCTCAGCCGCATTCGCCTAATGGAGTATAGTTTGCGAGGCTGAGAGAAATCGTTGCTTATGCCACACCAAAAAGTATTCAGTATCCTTGACAGCTGGCTTCCGTTTTTGCATCTCCGAAGCAATATAATCATATGTTCGTTTACCTGTACTATTAATCAATATTCATGACTTATGGCGCCATGCTATGCCACGAGTTGGCCAGGCGACTTGGAAAGGCCTATGGCCCCCTTTGCTCAGGTAGGCTCAGACACAGCCCATAGGAAAAGTGCCGTATATAAGGTGTGTCAGTTCCCCCCTTTGCGTTAGAAATAAAGGTTTAATAGATGAAAAACACCATCTGAGTATCTCACCACCAACAGCTGTCACCAGAAGCATCGCACATTATGATCGAGCTCTCCATTGCCCAAGTGGCCGGTATTATTGCCGCTGCAACCGTGATTGGTACGCCTCTGGCCCAGAAGGCTTTCGCCACAAGTGCTGTTCAACAGCTAGGCTAATGAGATGAAAATTGGTGTAGTCCGGATAATTTGCCCACTTACTCTCACTTTTCTTTTGGCAAACCAGATGCGTGACACCGAGTCTGCAAGCACGTGGTGAGTAGTCTTGTGTATCTGAAAAGATAAATCATTTCGATCTTTAAACTCCGTCGATCAGTTCATCCCTTGCGATATTTCTCTCATCACAAGCCAAGCCAGCCCGCAGTTGAATCTCTAACTGACAAACTACGTACTCTAAATGCAAGGTCTCTCGCTAGCCAGGCTCTACACTCGACTTTTTGGCCAACTATTCTACGTTCTGACACTGCAGATTCATCCAGCCTTGTTCGTCGACCGATACGTCTTCTCTCCGCTTCTACCGCACTACTAGCAATGCTTGCGGCTATATCTGGTGTAATTACGCCACTTGGTTTAGGCGAAAAGTTGACGACCATGGGTACAAAGAGTGGGAAATTCGAATATGCACGCGACACCAGTTCATTTGCAATAGGAACTTCCCCGCGTGGCGACGGCACTTTCCATCGTACATGCGAGGAGCCCGACTTTCATGGCTTTCCCTGCCCGTGTCCATATACTGGCGATACGATGGAGACGACCGTATTAAAAAATGGAACAATTCTGCGAAACTTTCCATACGGGCTTCATACCGCAATTCCGGATGTTCTCCGGGATATTTTCGCCAGCGGTACGGCTGGCCAACGTACAACCATATCAAACTCATTCGATATTCAATGGCGGCAGCTATCCTTGACCGAAAAAGATGAGAACTACGATAATGGGACCGTCTACGAGGAAGGGATGTATCGTCAGCTTGACTCCATTCTCCTTCAAGAAGGTTACAAGGTGTTCGAGGGCCTGGTTGTTGACAACAAACTCGGCGGCATTGGCTTCCGAAATCACACTGTCCCAATCGAGCTCAACCACGGCGCCTCATGGAAAGAGGACTTACTCTTTATTGAACCGGACGTCAGCTGTGTCAATACAAACATCAGCCTTGACTTTGAAATTTCAGCCGGATTTTCAAATAACGGCCTTCGCAGCCTCGTTATTACTGATAGAGGGGGGTTCGTTGGACTTAATGTCACACATCTGCCTATCAGTCGCCCGAAATTTCAGGTCAACCCTGACCTACAAGCTCGAGCATACGACGCTGCGGTTCTCAACAATGCATACACAATGATGATTTATAATATCACTGATCGTACAGGCAACTCGACCGCCTGGCTACCATACTCGTATCTAAAGAGCGAACAAGACGCACACTTTCCTCTTAATACGTCTAGGCATCAGTATAGCTCTTTGGAACTGTCGAATACGTTTGGATCCTATTTCTATTCCATGGGGTGGGATCTGACACCGTATCCGAACCCGTTCAATATCACCAATGTCGACTTGGAGAGTATTAACGATGTATGTACTGGGGCTGAAGATACCGGAGGAGCTTCGGCGAGGCATGCGAACATTTCCAACATTTACATTGCATGCGGTCTTCTACGGGGCGCGCCAGTGCGCGTCAACGATGGTTCGCCTTTTATCTTTGAACAAGGGAGTAAATGGTCTTCCAAGCTTTATGCCTGTGCCGCAACAGTACGAGCCACCATCAAGACAGTCGACTTTTCGTTCAATGCAACGGACAGTCATAGCGGGCTCGACCAGCTGACGGTTACTGCGATTGATCCAAAAACTTATGCCAAGGAGGATGAGGTGCCGCTCTGGGGTTTCGAAGAGTCAGGCCTGAGATTTGACGCATTCACCCCGCTTTGGGGCCTTATATCACCCCATTTCGAGTCTCACCAGAACTTGTCGTCAGTTCGGCAACCGGTTTTCAATATCCCTGGTTATAGGGACAAAATTGGTGGACTGTCCTCGCATTTCACCAACATAGCGAGCAGCCGCTTTGCGACTGACGCCATGAATGCGGTGTTTAACTTCGATGATCATTCGAAATTTGACCTTCAAGGTAGCTCTAGCATGGCCGTTTTTCGTCGATGGCAGTCGCTGTCCCAGGATGCTGAATCAGCTGCTACCATTATCAAATTGACATGGACGGACCTTGCCACCTCAGCCGTGGTTGGCACAAAGGGTACATTAGGGAACCTTAACAAGAATCAGGGGAATGAATCTGTACGAATCCTCATCACACCTATTGGAAAGAGCATAACCTACCATATTCCGTATGGTATTCCCGCATTTCTGCTCTTGCTATGTATGGTTACTATCGGCATTACGACCCTCGTCAGCATATGCTTCCAATCTGCTGGCATCGGGCGCCTTCGTCTACGCCTTCAGCAGACGTCCGTGGGCAGAGCGTACACTACCCATATTTGTCCCGAGCAGAGCTCGCTCTCTATGAAGAGCAAGGAGTGGAGGCGGCGGAATGGTTCTCGGCCCTTGAAAATCACTGATATCTGTGAAAAGGGCGAACTCTTAGAATCGGAAAGATAGGGTTAATGTTGGATACCGTTGCCTCTGTTGGGTTAAGACGCGAGAGCTCTGCCTGGGTGGCCAATTTGTCGTTTAGATAATAGTCTTTCAGGAGGATTAATGCGCTAACGTAAGTTTAGGCGAGTAGGATATACTTTTAATAGCTTTCTAGCGGTAAATGTCAAATTTTGCTTCTGAAGAATCCATACGCTGTTCATGGTCAATTTTGGCCTAGTTGTGCATGCTTGGTTCGCCTGGTTCGGTCACAGACTGTACGCGCTGCAGAGGAAACGGCTTTGCCCGGGAAGGAGCCTGCCGAGTTTGCCATACTTTGCGTGGGGTCTGGGATAGCTGGGGGCGGCACTGGTGAGCCATGGTGCGCAGCACCGTTGGCCGCAATGCTGCTGCAGGTCGGGATGGCTGGAAATGGTGCGGACTAGACGTCGCGAAGGGCTTGTTCCCAAAATTCAGCTGCCTGCAAAGTGTTCAGCCAAGATCAAAGGGATCTGGGGCATTTGGCCGGTCGGTGGTGGCCAGTGCCATCGCCGCCGTCGGGGCTGCGCAAACGCGCAGAAAAGCAAATTTGTGTGCAGTGTAAGCCAACTGGTGTAATTATCTCTACTTCCTTAATATGATCATGCCAAAAACTTGAGACTTAAGGGGGGAAGATGGTAGGCCTTCACCTAAGACCTCGCAACCTGCTGTCGGGTAGGCAGCGCGCCGTGCCCACGCAGATTGTGGCTCACCCGATGGCGTAAAATGAGCAGTGTGGTCGCGAGATTTCATCGGTTGGCGGATGGAAAATTGGCGCAATTTATATGTATGCAGTTATCGAAAATACAGAAGCCAGCCAACGACGTGAGCTTAGGGTATTAATATGTTACATAACCTTGAATAGAGTACGGGAGTTCCGCCATCAACGTGTGTTCTGCTTTGTAATTGATGGCTCTGTGTGCATCTGCATGCGTGTTAAGGACGCTCTTGCTTGGACGTGCTTTGAGATTGAAGAGTTTCCTGCCCATTTAGGTCTCACAGTCTTGCTTTGTTTGATGTGATTTGATTTGAGGGGTAGTGCTGATTCGCCGTTTGATTGATCGATCTAAGAGTGGCGCTATACCTCGTATCCTCTGAGCTTGGTAGTCTCCCTAATTACCCTTTTCCATATTTCAAAACAACCTCTTTGGGCTTTCATTATCTTTAATCAGGCTGAAACCGGTATTATTCACGTCCATCACATTGTGGAAGAATTCCGCTGCCACGACAGCCGCCGTAGGCCATATCTTACAAGTGTTTCCCCTTCGAGCAGAATTCGGATTTCCGGTCTAGGCATAGTGAATTAAGTATCTTTAGTACTTCTTCCAGACCGGTTTGGTACTGTTTGGTAGTTTTTGCGCTGTACCAAGTCGCAAGGATATTGCTGCCATGCGTTCCTGGCTCGCCACTGTATTGGCCACCCAGGTTGACGGGCATGAATAACGGCGTGCTAAGTGTTGCCTCTAGGGTCCGGCGCTAAATTACGGGCTATGAATAGATGGCTATAGCTCCTGTGTAGGGGCTAGGATATCCAGACTGGACATTATATAATAAGCTTTCTGGGTATTTTTTGCTTAACTAATATCTCGAAGTAGCCGAGGAAAGTCTCTTTTTTTCTTTCTGGGAAATTAACCTCTACCTGCAGTGCTCCACGTGCAATCCTCCGCGTGCAAGCATAGCCTGAAAGGCTGAGCGTACGTTAGTGTCTCAAGGGTTACTTCCGTTGACGGGAGCTAATTTAGCGTTGTGGTGACGGTCCTAAGTAGGAAGAAGATTAGAAATATTTAAATTGAAAGAAGAAAAAATTATTGTAGTTATAATAAGACGGACGTTGAAAAAATATATACAGATAATAAAGCTGTACCCCTAAAACTTGTCTCTTTTGCTTCACTATAATCTGCACCCAGCTCCATGAGTGTTATATTTAGCCCATTTCCAGTTAGCCGACAAAGATATTGGCGAGCAAACATTTCAACCGTATTCGGTCATGATAAAGGCACCGGGTGGTGATATTGACGGCAGGGTATGGCTAGCCTGCAAAAGTTTTATTTGGATTATTTCTAGTACGCGTAGTGCTAGAAAGTGACTTCGATGCACCATCTCGTTACCTCCAGGTCGTGGTTTTCGACGAGCGCCGTCGCCCGTAAGAATGTAAAACAGCCACTTGCGAGATCAAAAAAGCAAAAGTGGCTTGACCAAGGCTCATCCAGCCTAAACTAGTCTGCCGTTTACATCAATATAAATAAAAGGCCTCTTTTCGGCAAACACGTTCGCGAGCTTGGCTGCATGAAGAATATTTGCGAACTATTTGACACCACGTCAGCTCGCGTCGCCGCGCGCACAGCCCGTATGCCAAGCACGTTTCTCGAAACGAGGCTGCCGATGCAGATTCGGCCAGGACGGGCCCCAGATACGGATCCACGCGGGTTCTGGACTGCCATTGTTCGCCGCATGGTTCGGCGGCGCGACGCCGCCGCGGGCGCTCGGGCTGAAATATTGAAAAGGCAAGCGGCCGTGTGGCTTCAGAGCTGAAGAGCTGAGGCCGAAACTAGGTACGCTGCCAGCTGTCGCTCAGCCAAATATTGCTAGTCTAGGCAGTGCTGGGCGACACGGCAGTTAAGCTTAGAAAATAGGTAAATAAAAGGAAGAAAGCTTAAATAGTCGGTCAATTGCCTGTTGTGGGCACATTGGCAGATTACACGGCAACTTTCTTCCCGTTGCAGAGCGTTATCCACCACTAGTCATGCGTTTCCATGCTGCTTTTGTGCCGCTGGCACTTCTTTCGAATGCACTCGGCGCCAATGCTGCTGTCAAGGGCTGCAACTCGGACAATTGCGCTCGTGCCGTGACGGGCACTCGCCGCGGCGGTGCTTTTGAGGCGACTGCAAAGGCGGATTGTAGCAAGTTCATGACCAAGACTGTTAGCGGCAGCGCCGTGTAAGTGCCACACACCGACGATCCGGCCCCGCAACCGGAAGAGACACACACCCAGCCGTACAAACAATTAACTCGAATAGGACTGTGACAAACACAGTTACCATTACAGTTGCGCCTGATGCTCCCGCGCCCACTGTTGTGAAGCGTGATGAGACTGTCCCGTCCTATGCCTCCGCGTGCTCGGGTGCCGTCCGTTACGCTAGCGCCTGCTCCTGCTGGGGCATCACCGCCGCCACAATTACCGTCACTCCAGTGCGTAGTGCCGCTTCAACCCTCTCAACAGAAAGCTGTATACAATTATGTGCTAACTCGTTTGCGTTCAGACTGTGGTAGTTACAGCCACGGTCACTTCGACCCAGGCCCCGACCTCGACCTCCACGACGCCAATTCCCACCTCGTACGAAGGCTGCGTGTACAACCCCGCCGACGCTGGCGAGTTTGATCTGCTCGATCCCAACTCTGCCCTTCCGATCATCAACAATGGCGGCCTTGCAATGGTTGTCGAGGAGGTCACGGATCCTTGGGTTCCTGTTCGCTACAAGACTGTGAAGCCAGCCGGCGCACCCAATGGGTATTTCCCCCCAATTATCTCTTCCCTGTATGTATACTAACTGTTGTAGTGTTTACGATCTGCAGCTGGTTGCCAACGGCGCGCCTCAGTATGTAGCAATTTATAAATCGGGTAAGGTCGGTTTCGTTGCCACCAGGTAAGCTTCTTCCATGTGCTTTCTGGCATGCTTGGACAATCAGCCTGACTGAAGTAGCTCAAACGGTCAAAACTACATCGGCGATGGAGAGGACAAGTACGTCACGTCCGTCTTCTCATTTACCTGCAAGGGACGCCTCTTTGCCAGCATCGTCGGCGGCGACGAATTCCACTTCTCCATCACTACCGACCAGCACGTCGTCGCCACCTACGGCAGCGGCAGCAAGAACAAGCGCGACATTCCCGTCCCCGATGGCTTCTATGTAATCCCCGCCAACATCCCCGGCGCACCGCCCGACCAGCGCTGTCCCAACGGACAGACAGCTGTTTCTAACGGGCTTTCGCCCAGCGCCAACGGCTGTGGCGCGAAGGATGGCATCAAGGTGCCCAACTTGTCGTTTGGTCAGTGCTGCGACAACCACGATATCTGCTACGGCACCTGCACGGAGCAGTTTGGCCCGTGCAACACGCAGTTCCTAGGCTGCATGGCGCAGTCGTGCCTGAAGTTTGCACCGATCCCGAAGCTGTTCCTTGCTTGCAACGGCGCGGCGGCAACATACTATCTTGCCGTTGAGTTCTTCGGTAAGAAGGCGTTTGCTGAGGCGACCAAGGAGCTGTGCGACTGCAAATGTGAGGATAAGACCAAGACGGCCTGCGGCGACAAGTGTGTCGATACCAGCAACGACCCCCAGAACTGCGGAAGCTGCTACTTCCATGTAAGTTTATCCGTCACATCCTTTTTCAAATTACAGGCTAATGTAATTTTTTCTAGTGCCCTTCTGGATCTTGCACCAACGGCGCTTGTTCGTTCAACTCCTGCACAGGCAGTGTCTGCGGCGCGTTCGGCCCTTGTGGTCCTGGTGGAAGCTGCGTCTGCGCCTCCATCACAGGTGGAAAGGGCTTCTGCGTCAATGGCCAAACTCCTTGCGCCGGACTCGCAGACTGTGGCACCAGCGCCGACTGTCCCCTTGGCAGTGTCTGTGCTGTTGGTAGCTGCTGTCAGCGTAATGTTTGTATCACGACAGATGCTTGTGGTGGATTCCAGACAAAACAGAAGCGCGGCTGGGTCAATGCCACAATTGCTGAGCCAGTGAGATGGGTTGATAGCTTTTAAACTACGAACGCTGTCATGTGCAGTAGAATCGTACGTAGCCCTTGAAAATATGTTTCTGCTTAGCTGCTCTAGTCAATCTATTTGATCTGGTCTCAATTCCTCATTTTTCGTGTGCCTAATATTGCGCTGGCCAAATCGCCAGCGACTTCAATCCTGCTGAATCGGCTGCCCATCCTCAGTCATGTAACCCTTTGCAATAAAGATTTTTCGCAAAAGCTCTCTGATCCACCCTTCCTTCCGCAAATTGTAGTCCATCACCGACTCCCCCACCGCTTTCGTCGCCGCCGCCGCCTCACGCTTGATCCGCGCGTAACCGTCGCGGTCCTCTTCATGCTCACGCAGCCAATCCCGGAACATGAGATGGCGCTCCGTCTCGGCGCAGCCGGGGCCCCAGACGTGCAAGTTGCACCAGTTCTCGCTGTAGCAGATGAAGTAGTGGTGGTTGTGCCACGTGGGCTCGCGGTTCCGGAAGTGGAAGCCTTGCTCGGCCAGGGCGGGCACGTATGAGTCCTCGTCGAGGATGTTCGGCACGGTGAGGTCAATGTCGATGACGTTCTTGGCAGGCAGACCTGGAACGCTGGTGGAGCCGACGTGCGAGATGACGAGCGCCTTGTCGCCGAGCGCAGCTTTGATCTTGGCTTCGAGCGTCGCGAAGCGGGTGGCCCATTCAGCTTTGGGTTCCTCGATCGCGAGTGGCAGGCTTTCCTTGCGCGGGTTGACGCGCTCGACGAGCTCAGGCTTGTACTCATAGTGCTTGAGGATTTCCTCGACGGTGGGCTTGGGTGTAATAGACGACATGTTTCTTTTTCTTGTTTCTCTTTTACTTTCTATAGATATGGATTTCGCGGGTCTCTTGGGCGCTTTTTGGATTCTGATAGAGCTTTTGCGAGATTGACTTGTTCAAATGATGAAAGAGGACGGCCCGATGTTCGAAAGTCGCCGCGAAAGGGAGATATATATGTATATGAGGCTCACGCACCCCGCCAAACGAAAACCAGCGCTATTTCCAAAATAGAAAACGAAAGAAAAGCCGTGCAACGACCCCGTCCTGTGAGCTGACGCGCCGTCCCTGGCGCCATTCCCTAACGAGCACGCCGGCGACGATCCACGCAGCCAGTGACTCACAAGCCACCACCACGACCAAAAAGCATAAATAGGCGGGACCCCCCATCCTGGGCTTTTTCTTCTTGCATACATCCAATCCACCAGCTAGTTGTGCTGTAAGCCCGCCTGGCAAGGAGGAGACGCCGCGCACTGCTACTACCATGCCGCACTAAGACGAAACCATTGCCTGTTTAGGCTCGCCGAAAGCTCAGCTGCTGCCCGTTCTGCACCGTCGTTTCGCAAAGGATGCTGTTTTCCACACTGTCTTGTTTCTGCGGTTGGGGACGAGAAAATTTATGAGTCACGAACGTGTGTCCGGGTCGCTCGCGTTCCTCTTGTCGTATTCTCCGGTATGATTTGCCGAAATCGGTTCATGTTCACCGCCGCCAAGAGGCAGGCACTTTTTTCTTTTCCGACATTGGGCGAGCCAGCACTCAGCTCTATTGCGTGCAAAAAGGACTTTGGCGTTTCTCGAATTTCCGGAGACCAGATTACAATGTTTTTGAAACATCAGTATATTCTGTTTTTGGATATGGACTAGGCGTGAATGCCGCTATGAGTCTTCTCGCCGCCGCTCTTACAGCTCGCCAATGGCTACACCTATTCCTCCAGTTCCAACCCTGGCTCTTCTCACACGAGTCAGTCATTGTCTCCTTTCTAAGGACAAATCATCAAGGCGATAACCCTCCGCTATCTAGGGTTATCGTTGTGATTTCACTGCACATCTAACGTGCACTGCCGACAACAAGTACACGGCAACTACCATACTTACTACAAAGGTGGGTAGCCACGGTTCCGCCGAGTTCATCACAGCCAAGGGTTATTACGGGGCAGGCAGGACTTATTACGCTAGATGGTGGTGGCGGACTGCAAAGCTCTCGTTTTCCGAAATAGAAGCACTTATGTATAATGTGAAATACGATAAAGGCGTGTACGTAGATGGGAGGAGATGAAGAACATGGCGCAAGAACGCAGCGGCCAGGGGCAATGGTTAGCATGACACGTAATTTAGGAGGACGCTCAAGGCACAACGCAGCAAAGTGCACTACATGTTGGTGTGGATTCCGCCGCTTGATATTGAGGCTAGACTTTGGCTTTGTTTGATAGGATCCATGAAGGTCATTTCACCGCCGCTAGTGAGCCAGGCCAAGATACTTTTCTTGAGCCTTTAGCTAGTGCTTCTGGTCCAAACAGAGACCACAAACGCCCAAAAGGGAGCACCAATGGCAAAGGCGACGTCCTATTAGCTGCATGGCACTCGTTACTGCCTGCAATCCTGCAGCCCAGGATCTCTCTACTATTATTGACGTTTTGTCGTCCTTTGTGGGCCGCCATTGCTATGTGGCCGCGCTTGTCAGGGGTGAGCATCAGCCTCTTCTCACGAACAAGCTCTGCATCCGAATCGTTCCTCGACTAAATAAATCAGCATCTGCTGGGCTCTGCGCGTGGCCGGCAGGGTATCCGTCTCCGTTGCATCATCAGCGAAACCAGCAACACCCCCAACAGTGGCTGAAACGGAATGCACGCGCAAATGCCTCAACACCACAGCCACATTTTTTTATCCCCAGGATAGATGAACTCAGTAAGCACTAACACTGCAGCAAAGAAACCTGTAATATCACGCCCGAGAGAACCTTGCACTTCCAGCAAAAGGCTTCTACACGAACATGACCCAAATAGAGAACATTACATTAGCGAATTTTTTCGCGTGGCCCTCCAGCGTACGTGCGCAGGTGCCAACACAGACCCTGCGGCAAACCGCCATTGACACCGCCGATATTGATTCCGCCTTTGTTGATCCCGGCTCAGGACCCTCCTAGCTAGCCCAAACGGCGGGCGACAGGGTTATCACCGCCCCTTGCCCGAAATCTGCATGTGGTAAGCCACCATGAGTTTATACACGTCAAAAGGGCGGCCCCTTCCTGTAGCCTCGCCGTAGAACACGTAGCCTTATTTCTAAACCCCGATACTTCTCACACTCCTGCACCCACGCGTTTTTATCAGTTCCGCTATCTACTTTCGCATGCTCTGATCTTTTCGCGCAATGAGCCGGTTAGACCCAAGCGCATACAGGATCGTATGGATCGCTCCGCTCGAAATAGAGGCTCGGGCTGCCTTGCTATTACTGGACAGGCGCCACGACGGCAGGTTCCCCGTCGACGATAACGACTACTATACCTACGAAGCGGGGGAGCTATGTGGCCATAATGTTGTCATTGCTACTCTCCCCAGCGGCGACGTGTACGGCACAGGCTCAGCGGCTGCCATCGCCAGTCATGTCAGAAAATTCTTCAAAAACCTGTGGCTAGGTCTGCTGGTTGGTGTCGCAGCGGGACTCCCCAATCTGCAACGAGACCCTCCGCTCGATATCCGTCTTGGCGATATTCTCGTCGGCCTGCCTGAGGGTGATAATGCAGGGCTCATTCCGTATGATCTGGGCAAGGAGACCGACAAAGATGGGTTCCAGCCTCTTCGATTCGGCCATGCATTAGCCCAGACACACCCTCTGATTCGATCAGCCATTGGCAGTATTAAACTTAACGCGCCTGATGATACCGCCTTATTTTTGCCTTATTATAAGGATGCTCAAAAAAAAAAGGACCCACGGGGCTTATTTGCTGATCCTGGGCAAGAGCACGATAAGCTTTACCAGGTCGACAATGAGACGAGAGTACCACGAGAGCCAAGGCCAACGGAGGGGAGGACTCGTGTATGGTATGGGCCGATCGGCTCTGGCGACAAGCTCATAAAAAATGCACGTAAGCGTACTGAGCTGAGAGACAGGTATAATATCATTGGTCTTGAGATGGAGGCGGCTGGGACTATGAATTGTATTCCTGTTGGTGTTATTCGCGGGGTTTGCGACTACGGGGACGTACACAAGAATAAACGGTGGCAACCGTACGCAGCTGCAATGGCTGCTGCCTATGCTAAGGCTGTGTTGGCGCAAATCCCGCCTAGAGTCGCTGTCCGGCCTGAGGAACAGGTCATACGAACTGGTCAGTAGAGACAACAACCTCGTTATAAGAGAGATGCCTTAGAACTGACTTGTTGGGGAAAGATGTAGCGGACGAGATGACTAGCAGGCTAAAGCGACCCCTTGATAGCACCTCTGCCTCGATCATCAACAGGAAACCACCCAAGTCTCCCCGCAATAGTAGCTCTGATGAAGCCTTTTCACAGCCCCTCCCCGATCCTGTCTCTCATACACAACAAGCGGATCTCGATGACGCCCAAAGAGAGGCGCTTCTACGCTCTTTGAAATTTGATCAAATTGATAGTCGATACCAAGGCATCGAGACCGCGTATGGAAAGACCTGCAAATGGCTGTTGAGAACACCAGAGTATCTTGACTGGTTTAAAGTAAATAAACTTCAAGACCACCACGGTTTCCTGTGGATCAAAGGACACCCCGGGGCTGGAAAGTCGACATTAATGAAGTCTGCTCTAGACTTTACTCAGAAAACAAAAGGGGGCAGTTTCATATCTTTCTTCTTTACTGCTCGAGGACATGAGCTTGAGAATTCAACAATCGGCATGTATCGATCGCTATTATATCAGCTACTTACAAAAGTGCCACGCCTTCAAACTGTCTTCAGCCTCGGACTAGCAGCACAGGATGGGAATATCCCGCAGTGGTCTTTGCAGTCGCTTAAGTCACTTTTTAAACACGCTGTTCAGGATCTTGGGCAATCACCATTGACTTGTTTTATTGACGGCTTGGACGAGTGTGGCGATACCCACATTCGGGACATGATATCATTTTTGGAGACTGTAGCTGAAAATGCAGTGTCTAGCGGCATATTATTCCGAGTCTGTCTGTCCAGCAGGCACTATCCTCACATTACAATCTCAAAATGCATCGACTTGGATGTTGGAAAGCAAACAGGACATGATCAGGATATTATCAGCTATGTCAATGGGAAGCTTAAGATCGGAAGTGGTAAGCGTGCACAACAAATCCGCGCAGAACTTATAAGAAAGGCTTCAGGGATCTTTATATGGGTTCTTCTTGTGGTAGGAATTCTACAGCGAGAACACGACGACGGCCACACGCACGCGCTTATGCAAAGATTAAGAGACATCCCAAGAGACCTAGACGAGCTTTTTCGTGATATCCTATCACGCGATGGTCGCAACAAAGCTGAACTTCTCTTATCTATCCAGTGGGTGTTATTCTCCAGACAGCCACTGCGACACGACCAGCTATATCTGGCTACTCTTGTTGGTGTTGACCCAGATGCCGTATCAAACTGGGATTTAGACCAAGCTGGGGATGAAGACATAAAAAGATTTATCCTAAGCTCTTCCAAAGGGCTTATCGAGGTTAACAGGTCTAAAAAGGACCCAAAGGTTCAATTTATTCATGAGTCTGTTAGGGAATTCTTTCTTAAGGACGGCTTAAGGAGAATCTGGCCTGAACTTCATGGAGACTTCCGGGGCGAGAGTCACGAGCGACTAAAGAACTGCTGTGTCAAATACATCAGTGTTGCTAGCACCAGTCGTGGCTCTGAATATGAGAGACCCGCTTCCTCGAGGCAGGAACTCGGCACATCGACCGAGACGAAATTTCCGTTTTTGTACTACGCTTTTCGGAGTACTCTATACCATGCCAACGAAGCAGCTGGATTTGGCGTTGATCAAACAAGTTTCCTGCGGAGTTTTGACTTTGTTAGCTGGCTAAAGCTCGAAAGTATACTCGAGCAACACGGAAATCGCCTTCATGATCCCACCACAAGCCTTTTATACATTCTAGCAGAGTGTAATGCGGCGAATCTCATTAACTGTCACCCAGAAAAGCTATCTGGCTTTCAAGTTGAAACGGGAGACCAACGTTATGGCATGCCGATTCTGGCAGCAGTGGCTACCAACAGCCGCCAGGCGGTCGGCGCACTATTAAAAGCCCAGGCAGATGCAGAGCCGCCAGCATCTCAGCTTCACAGCTTATACGAGCAATACGATCGAAATGAAGCTAGCGAAAGTGGCTCAGCACGCTCTTTTAAATTTTCGAAAAAAAAAAAACTATACTAGTCAATTTGGTGGCAGCGGGGGACGAACAAGTCGTCGCCTTTGCTATTGCTTCGGACAAGATACATCTCAATGTTGACTGGAAAGGGATGGAAGGCGCGAGTGCGGCCAGTCACGCTGCCAGAAGCGGACATGACACCATGCTGCGACTGCTCCTCGACAAAGGTGTCAGTCTCGAGGAGGCTGATGAAAGTACCAAGACGCCGCTGCATTATTCCGCCAGGAACGGACATACAAGTACGGTCTTGCTGCTCCTTCATCGTGGCGCCCTTATTTACAATTTCACTGCCGCCTTCCGAGAGCCGTTACATTTTGCTGCCGAAGGAGGACATACAGCCGCGGTGCAGGTACTTCTTGATAAAGGTGCTAATAAAGAAGCGGCTTGCAAGTTTGGCAATAGGCCATTACATTTGGCTGCCCAAAAGGGACATGAGGCTGTGGTGCGGCGACTGCTTGACCAAGGCGCCGAACTCTTGAAGCCAAATTACAGTGGCCTTACGCCACTGCATTTTGCTGCCGGAGAAGGACAAACGGATGTGGTAGGGCTCCTCCTTGAAAGAGGTGCCAATAAAGAGGCGATTGATATGCATGGTACTAGGCCACTACATTTGGCTGCCAAAGGAGGGCATGAAGCCGTGGTGCGGCTTCTCCTTGATCAACGTGCTTACGTTCTAGCTGCCGACGACAATGGCAACACGCCACTACATGTTGCCGTCAAAGAAGGACGTGAGGCTGTGGCGAAGCTGCTCCTTGGTCGCGGCGCAAACATTTACGCTCGTGGCCGCTGGGGCAGTACGCCGTATTCTGTGGCCATGCATCGCCCCGATGAGGATGGTACGAGGAAATTTATTTTGGAACAGCACGACAAACTGGAACCCGCAGGTAAGCGTTGGCAGACAGAATGAGCAATTCGATCAGGAGACGCAGTGGGTTTACATGGAGGGTTTGGCTGTTACTTCAGCCACAACAATATTATTTAAGTGTAATAGAATATGAAAAACCTACTACTACACAAAGGCATCTCACAAAATGATAGAATACACACCTTGTGTCCGTGCACGCCCACCACACCACAACACAAATCAACACGCGCGCGACACTGGGCTTCGTTATAGTGTAGTGGCTGCCGCTTGGCGCATTTGTAGAGTTCCTCTCTCGGCGTGGTGGGCGGTACCTTGGCAAAATATGAACAGATGAATCGCAAAGGCACGACGGCCGATACAGTCTTGCTGGATGGTATGTTGGATATCACGCTAGATGTCGTGGTGGATGGCGAACTGCATGCGACACTAGAAGGTCGACTATATGCTGTATCGGATGTATTACTGCATGAGGAACTGGGTGTTGGCTTGCATTTCAGATGAGATGCCGTGGGTGAAGCCGTTGGCTCATCATCTTGCGTGGCCTTTGTGGCCATGTTCATCGCGCCCAGCAAATCACCCTCTGCTATCGTGAGAGGCGTGCCAGACTTCCCACGTAATAAAACCATTTCTTGATATACGTTCTTGATGCTTTTCGCCCCTTCCTTTACGAGGCACTTAGCGGAACGGGTCACAAAATTGCCACCATTGCTGTAGAGGCACATGTTGAGGTCCACAACCGTGTGTCCTTGACAATGCGACGCCTCAGCTGCATTGACGAGACAGTCTTGGGTGTCTTTTGGGTAGCTTTCAAAGTTGGGCGTAAAACCGGAAGGAACGGTGAGAAGCATAGTGGGCGTCATAGAGTCGGTAGAGGCTGCCAGCCAGCGAACTGCGCCTGAGTTGACCGCGGCCGGCCGCGGGGTGACATACGGAGTCGTGTACGGCTTGTCACTGCACTGCCATCACAGTACGCGTAGGTGCTGGTGTTACCAATTGAGGCTCGTTGCGCCGAGTTGTGCTGAGCTGTGCTCACTATACCGAGTTATGTTATTTTACCAAGCTGTTCAAGTTGTGCAAGTTGTGCAATAAAGGTATATATATATAAGAATATTATTATAAGTAATTTACTTTTATAAAAAGTCTAATAGATTAAGGTTAATAAAGATATTATATTATAAAGTAGTATTAACTATTACGGTATTAAGTAGTATTAGTACTTTAGGTAGTATACTAGTATAAGCTTAATATTGTTTTTTTTATATTTTTTTATTATATCTTTCTATCTAAAATTATAAGGTAGGGTCTACCTAATAATGTAGAAGGAAGATGTGGAGGAGGCGTGCAATTCATTAATTCATTTCAGTGTAGGGTATCACCTCGAAGCCTCGTATTCCAGCTCGCGGTATGTGGCCGCTGCGGTCGTCCACAACTCGCTCCTGGCTTTAACACCATCCTCCCAGTCAAGAACTAGCTTGACTTCGCCAAAGTAATTTACATCGCCTATCTGCTTGAACTCTAACTTCTCGAACAGAGCGCGGCTTCCCTTGTTGCTCTCCTGGATCTTGACCATCAGTGCGCGCAGCGAGGGCGTCGTACCGCCTTGGGCATATTCTTCCAGAATAGCACTTAGATGAGTCTGTAGATACAACAGTAAACTGCGCACTGAGGCCTCGCCATAGCCCTGGCCTCGATGCTCCTTGTCCGCAATCATGACATCCACCTCGCCGATGAGGGTATTCTTGCCGCCGTCCGCATCACCCTCGTCGTCATCAAGATGAAGAAAAAAGTTGACATCTCCGACCATGTGGGAGTTGGCGTCTTGCTTCTGCGCCGAGATGACCGTCGTCCCCGCGGCGGCGGGCTCGCAGATGATAAAGGTGAGCTTGTCCGCAGACGTCCTCCACGACTGCTGGTTCTCGTACTCTTCCTCGAGCGTCATGGGCTCCGACGCGGTAGCTGCTTGGATATCCTGACGAAAAAAAGCGTGAGAAGACTTAATCGCAGAGAGAGCAAAGGAGGGGAGCGACATACAGGATCCTGCATCCAGCGGTGATACTTGACTACATGATGTGCTTCGTACGGGACGAGGAGCGCCTTGGCCCCAGATATCGCTGTTGACTCGTTGTTAGCTGATTTGAGTCACGAGTATACTGCAGCATGCCAATTCACCTATGCGCTCGTTGATTCTCATCTTAGTATAGGTGTGCGCGAGTTAAAGTTGACGCTGGACGAGTCGGCGAACGGCAAAAGTGGATATCTTAGAAAAAGGCAGAAATGCAACTAACGAAGCTCTTCGGCGGCAGATAACAGGATAATTTGGCCCGATCTGAGCTACAATTTATTTCTATATACAAAACCGGCAAATCTCGGTTAATCCTGTTTACTATAGTATTTATACCCTTTATTCAGTAGCCAGCATGACAACATTTCCGTATCGACTAATGGGAAGCGGCTTTCAATGCGGTCCGCTAAACCACGCCATGCTTGTTGTCGGGCTATGTTCTGCGAGCGTGAATAGGTCCTTCGTAAAGCCGCGACGAGGCTCAATGAGGGTCCACTGTGTTAACACTGTCGCATTTTATTTTCCTGTCTCAATCACCGGCTTTGTGGCGGATTTGATGATCCTGACTTCTCCGATCCCGTTGATATGGAAACTTCAGCTTCCTTGGGGTAAGCGCATTAGCGTTTTTAGCGCCTTTCAGCTGGGTACGGCGAGACATTCGAAAGGGTTCAGGGCTGCGTAGCCACTACAAACACTATTTCCAGGGGTAAGAGTGCTTAATCCCCCCCAATCTTAACGCCATTTGCCTCCAATTTTAGCGGATCTCAGCTAAGATCAGATCTAATGCTTACAATTAACGCAAAAAAGTAAAACAATAAAATTGTTACATTGGGCTTTTTATTCGTGTTCTATAGACTTACGAGAAATTGGCCAATACCGGGACCGCAACGATTTTACTTGGTGAGCAAGGCGAATAAGAGAGTGACAGCTACTCGAAGACACCATAATATATAGTTGTCAGCAAAAAGCCAAACTATAGGTTTCGTCATCCAGAGAGTCTCTTACGAGTCCTTAGTTGTGTGATGTAATAAATACGCGAATCTCATGCATATGTTCTAATGCGCTGCGACTTGTAGGAGTCATGGCTCTGCTCAATTCAGTCCAAACGCGTAACTCATTTGCACATTTTCTATTCTATATAAGAAATTACCAGAAATCAAAGCTCTCGTACTTCTTGCTCTTAAAGCTGCTTTCGCGCCATTTCATAAACCCCCGGCAGCTTATCTTCTAATGGGTCGATGACCTGCTCCCTATACCTGTCGCGCTGCTCAATAAAATTTTCCAGATCAAACACGTCTTGCTCCTTAGTGTCGATATTCCAGCCGTTCTCTAAATACAATTCTCTGAATCTCAGTCTTGCAATACGAAGCTCCTCTTCTGCCTTGATGACAAGTGGTGCGTTATGACGTGAGGTCACAGAGTCGGGGCTCCAGCACGTCATTATGTCGCTGTATTTGAAGATTTCCAATTTCCGGTAGCGGTCAATCCACGGACCAAAAACCTCAATAGGAGCCTGGGCAGGAAGAAGATCGAAATTTTGGTTATCACCATCAATTTCGTCATCCAGAGGCTTCCAGTCTCTTACGAGTCCTATATATACGTACATTAGCAGGCTAGCCTCCTATTTTATATATTAACCCCATATAGATTAAACTAACCTGTTTCCGTATCATATAGAAATACGTGCCCATAAAGATTTTGATGTGTAATCTTAATATAGCTGGGTGGAAGGTATATATCTTCCTCGGGGTTTGTATCGAGTTCGCGACTAGCCTGATATGCATAAATATCAGCTGGCTCAGCGTAGCGCTCCACGTAAGTGCTCGGAAAAAGCTCGAAATTGCTCGTCTCAAACCCCCCTAAATATGGCATGTAGCCCATGACTTCTACAGCCTCGGCAGAATACCCAGCTTCGAGAGCTAGATCTCGGTTGAACACGGCATTTTCTGGAATTTTGACCGTGGTGGCAGGGATATTGCCTAGCTGCGCTTGGAGAGTGTAGAGCTCTATGAGCGTTGTGAACAGCTCTTGGTGTCGAGGATGCATTGCGTTGCAGTCAGTTACCAGGGCAGCATTTTTTTTCTGGTAGTCAGGCAAGCTAAGTGGCCTGGTGTGTGGAGGGAGGCACCGCCCTAATTTATACCTACTCCGTGTTTATAGAGGGCCGACCACGCTAAAAGTTCTAGACACGAATTGCCAAGTTGGCAGCTTGGATACACATGGGCTGGGAGACTGTCCAGATGGGCAAATACGTATTAGCTACTGGGGTGGCGCTGGGTGCGCTGGCGGTTGGTATGGCTATGGATACGCGGATAGAAACATATGCAGAAGGTTATGGTCTGATGGTAATAAGTTTAAATCACTATACTTGTCTTGCGCAAAGCAGAGCGAGGACTGTATAAGTAAAGGGACATGTACTGCAGACCCGGAGCCAGGAAACTTTCTATGTTAAATATCTTAATTATAATAAGCTACTATATATATTTAGATAAGACTAGAGCTGCCTAGTATAATAGTAGCTTATTTTTAAATTATAGATTAAACTAAGAATTAGTATAAAATAGTAAACTGTAATATTATAAAAGTTTATTAAAGCTAATAAATTATAGGTTAAACTAAGAATTAGTCATTGTGCCATGTTACGCAAAATATCTGCTGATTCGCTAAGAAATGCGGTGGCTCTCATCAAGCTCATCAACTATATTCAAGCCACGACACAGTAGAGTCGGGCAGCTATTCTTACACGCTACTTGAAACGCTCAAAAATATAACCTTACTATACATAATTACTGCCGGGCTTAGCTCGCGGCTACAGACGGGCCTGGTTCGGCGGAGGTGTCATTTTCCAGCATCTTGGCAACTTGCGCCTCGCCTATCCTCGCCTCCATGGCCAGCAGTTCCACCATCTGGCTCATCTTGGACTTGGGCAGCTTTTTCCCCATGTACTTTTTAAACTGGTCCAGTACTTCTGCATCAGACACGTCGCCGCTGACGGTGGGCGGGAAGAGCGTCAGGTGCTTGCTGGCGCGGTCCGCGTTGGACCTCTTGTCGTTGCTGGTGCCGTAGGCGTCGTCGGCGTCGGGCCTTGCGTAGGCAACGGTGCGGCGCTCCGGGTGCACGCCCATCTCATCCAGCAGTCGCTTCATCTTGCTCGGCATGACGGGCTGCAGAAGGATGGCGGCGATACGGAGAGCTTCGGCGCTGCGGTGGATGGTCCAGTTCAGGAGCTGCGGCGACAACGTCCCGTTTTGCTTTGCCAGAATCCACGGCTGTGTGTCGGTGATGAATCGATTTGTCTATGACTTTTGTTAGAAACAGCGTTTGTCTAGGCGAGAAGAGCAACCCACCTCTCGAAGCAGCTCGAATATTTCGCGGATGGCACCGCTCGTGTTATAGTCAACCATCTCCTTGGAAACGGCACCGGAAGCTCGCGCAAGGAAAGGTTCCAGTGAGAAGAAGTGTTTATACTCGTCTTGTTCTTTGATCGTGTCAAGCATTTTGAAATCCCCATTGTTGCTCGCCTTGACAGCGGCTTTGGTGGACCAGCCTGTAATAGCCTTGGGCTTGGCGATTCTGTAAAAGAGATTGCCAATGTTGGCCTGCAGCTCTTTGCTATAGACGGCAGAAATAATGTCGTTGGAGTAGCTCATGTCTTTGCTAAAGTTGCCGTTGCGCATGAGGAAATAGCGCAGCGGATCAACATCCCAGCGCTGGAGAGCGAAGACGGGATTCACCACGTTGCCGAGCGACTTGGACATTTTGCGATTCGACATGGTCCAGTGGTTGTGGCATAGGATTCCCTTGGCGGGAGGGAGACCGAGCGCAATAAGCAGCGCCGGCCAGTAGATGGCGTGGAAGCGAAGAATGTCCTTGCCAATAATCTGGAGGTCGGCGGGCCAGATGCCCATGTTGTCTGTCGAGGATCGCCACGTGCTACCGTAGCCAGCCTTTGTGATGTAGTTGATGAGAGCATCGACCCAGACGTAGATGGTCTGTGATGGGTCTTCGGGATCAGAAACACCCCAGTTGAGTCGCGAAACTGGCCTGGTGACGGAGAGGTCTTCCAGGTGATTTTCGACCCAGTCGCGCACCTCTTGCATGCGGTTCGCCGGCTTGACCCATTCGGGGTTTTCGTCGTAGAACTTAAGCAGCGCCTCTTTGTATTTCGTCAGAGGAAAGAACCACGTCTCTTCCTTGACCCATTCCACCTCGTTTTCGGATTCCACGCTGACCATGATCTTTTTGCCCGTCTGCGGCACGATGCTCGGTTGCACCAGGTCTTCGGGGTAGAAGCACTCATCGCTGACGCAGTACCAGCCCTCATGCGAACCCTTGTACAGGCCCAGCTGGCTCGGCAGCGCGTGCTTGAGCTGCAGCCAAAACTGCGCGACGGCGTCCTTGTGGTCGGGGTCGGTCGTGCGGATGAAGAAGTCGTTGGAGATGTCGGCGTCGTAGGTCAGGCTGCGGAACTTGTCGGAGTTGAGGTCGCAGAAGGATTTTGGGTCCATGCCTTCTTTCGCAGCCGCGCGCTGAATCTTCATGCCGTGCTCGTCGGTGCCGGTACAGAGGTAGGCTTCCCGGCCGTTGATCTGCTGCCATCGCTTGGCCACGTCGGCGAGGACGGTGCAGTAGAGGTGTCCGATGTGAGGGGCTAATTAAGGATTAGAAAAATCGCACGCGACAAGCTGCGCGTCTTTCATACCGGCATTGACGTAGAAAATGGGCGTCGTGACGTAGAACGGCTTCTCCTGGGTTTGCGCGGAGCTGTTCCAACGGCGCGACACTGGGCCATTGTGCTGGCAGCTGGGGCAGATCCACGTCGCTTGTGATAGCTGTGACAACGCCTTCGATCGCACCGCCGTGAGAGGCTGCAAACGCGCCAGCCGCATCATATTTGCTGTTGCTGTCGCGAGACGAAACCTTTGTCGGATAGTTATGTGGCAAGCTAAGCTTGCGGGTGGATCTGCGCTGCCTGCGCTGCCTGGCTGTGGTGCCTGGTGGATCGCGATAGTTAAAAGCTGCGACCACTTCTTCATCCGGCATCTCACACCTAAAACCACGTCTGCGCAATACATCCTTGCTGAAATTGTCAACTTATAACGAAATTCTGCCACATACAACACAAACACACAAAATGAACAAGTCCAACCTGCCGGACGCGCACACGGAGGTGCAAGTCTCTGGTGAAGGTACAGTCTGAAAACATCCTCATCCTCAGCAGCCACATACTGACCACTCCAGCCGCCGACAATTTTGTCAACACATACTACCAGGCCGTCAACAGCAAGTCCAATCTCCAGAGCTTCTACGTCAACTCGTCGCCGCGCTACACGATAGCCGCCGACATCTCCATCAACGGGCAGCTCGTGGCCACGCCCGCCGACTACCTCAAGCTCATCGAAGCGCAAGGCAATGGCGTGCACTACGACGTCGAGTCGCTCGACTCGCACGTCATGAACCCGTCCTTCAAGTTTGGCATGCCCGACAACGTGCACGACGCGGCCAAGGCCGAGCGCAACGGCAGCCGCATGAGCATCGTCGTCACGGCCGTCGGCCGCGTGCAGTTTGGCAAGGGCAAGGACGCGCCGCAAAAGATGTTCAACGAGACCTTTGTGCTCGTGCCCAACTGGGACGCCATGGCCAGGAATCCGCCGCGCGGGGCCAAGAAGTGGCTGGTCATGTCGCAAAACTTTCGCGCCCTGTAGGGCAGATTATGGACGGAACAGGGCTTGACAGGGATGCAGACACCGGGAGCACAGGGAAAGGAGACAATATAGGACTGGTTCTAGGATGGATTTTTATGATTTAGGCGCAACGGAGTACAGATGGCTCAACGCAGCTGGGTTACAATACACAACATGATGGGGCTGCCCGGACTGGGCGGCCAAAGGATTACATTCTACTACATTCGTGCAATTATCGTGAATTCTTTTGATTAAAATGAAAGAGGGGCCGACCAAAGAGAGGCAAAACAGACAGCTACGACAACGAAGCACTGTGGGCGTAGTAGCTCGCGTGAGCAACGACTCAAGTGCCCGCCGTCCGCAATCCCTCCCGAGGCCACAGATCGGCATTGAGAATCCAGGCAAATATGTGAATATTACTAAATTGGAAGACCCATCGGTATCTTTTGGTTCTACTACTCAAGATGCATAAATTCATAGGCCATTCCCAATATCTATAACCACAGTACTGAACAGCTGCTTTGCCAAGACCCACAAATACAGCGGCCCCTAGCTGTCTCGACCAATCAACGTCCATCAAAATTTACAGACTCCAAAGCCAGCATCGCCAAACCGTCATCAGCCAAACCTCCTTCATCACCGATCAATCCTCAATTACCGCCACAATGCAAGCCCTCACCCGTGTGGCACGCCCCTTGCTGCTGCGAAAAGCGCTCCCTATTCGGTACGCCATCCCCTACAGCCTCCAACTCCGCCAGAGCCTCGTCACAGCCCATCGCTAACCCCTCTAGCACCTTCACAACCCTCTCGCCTCTCCGTCCGAGCCTCTACGCCAACACGATCCGCAGACCAAGTGCCATCACCAGCTTCACCCCTATCCTGTCGACTTCCTCCACCGGTGTCACCGCCGACGTCGTCGCCCCCTCCGCCATCTCGGCGCACCCTGCGCTCGCCGGCGGCGCGGGCCAGATCCGCTGCGGTCCACGCAACACCATGAACGGCGCGACGCGGCTCGTGCAGAAGCGTCGTCACGGCTACCTGAACCGCACGCGCTCGCGCACCGGCCGCGCCATCATCAAACGACGCAGGCAGAGGAAGATTGCCAAGCTGGGCTGCCACTAAGCGAAATGATACGGGTGTGTTGAGGAAGTGATTGTAAAATAGGGCGGCAGGGCAACGGTCGCAGCGGTGGACAGGGCAAGAGAGAATCTCAAAGCTCTTTAGACTCGAACATGTACAATTTTGGTTGTTGGAAAAACACACTAGATAAGGTCCTTTGTCAAGATCTACCCGAAGCTGGCGCGGCCAGACTGGAAGTCATTGTACATTACATATTATTGGCGAATTTATGCATTTTTCAACATCTCATATACATTAAATCGTCGTGCTCGTATAATCTCTCTCATATCTACATTACCACTCATTCCTTACTGAACTGGGCCTGTGACGCCGGTCTCGCACTTCATCGAGCCAGCGTAGCACACCGTGCCCAGGTTGTCGCTCGCCTCGCCAATCCACACCTTGTAATTGCCATCCACCTTGGGAACCACCCAGTCCTGCACTGTCGTGTCCCAGACGCTCAAGTCCTTGCGCGTCAGTTGCAGCGTGACCGTCTCGCTGCCGCCCGTCGCAATCGTCTTGGTCTTTTCGAAATCGCGCAGCTGAATCACGGGCGTCTCGTAACCTGCATCGTCAGGGAACTGCAGGTACGCCTGCACGGACGCCTTGCCGCCGTACTTGGGGCCGACATTGGTGACTTTGACAGAGAGTGTGTAGGCCACGTCCCAGAGCGCGGGGTTGCCGCCCTGGCCGCCGCCGGCGCGCGGACCGGGCTTTTGCTCCGTAGAGTAGCCGTCTGGGTACGGGTACTTCTTGGTCGCGGCATTCGTGACGGCCTCGGCGGCTTCGGCGGGCTGTACCCAGGAGTAGATGTAGCGGAAGATTTTCTTGAAGCCGTCAGGCGCGACGCCTTCGCTCGCGTCGGGAATCTTTTGGGAGTAGTCGAGGATACCGGTCTTGGCAGAGCGAGCCGGAGGGGTCTTGGTAAGAGAGGTAACCTTCTTGATGGTGGCGTCGCTAAAGTTGAACTTGGTATAGCTGAGGCCATGGCCGAAAGCGTAACGAGGCTTGACCTTTTGCTTGTTAAGCCATCTGTAATCAATGTACAGACCCTCCGTGTACTCGTCATCGGCTTGGTTACCGAGCTCAAAGTTGATCAGATCGGTGACACTCTTGGGCATGTCCTCTTCAGCATGTGTGATGCTGTACGGGAGATGGCCATTGGGCGAGACATCGCCGTAGAGGACCTCAACCAGAGAGCGGCCGGCTTCTTGGCCCGGCAAGTGGGCAACCAGCACTGACTTGACGGTCGGGAGCTCAATCCACTTCTCCAGCACCAGAGGGCCAACGGTATGAGCGACAACAATAACATTTCTGTACTTTTTGGCAATGTCTTGCACGAGCTGGTCTCCGTTGTGCCAGGCGTAAAGCTTGGAAGCGTCACGGTCACCGTGGTTTCCCTCAACAGTGTAGGTATTCTCGCCTGAATCCGAGCTGATGAAGACAATCGCGATGTCGTCGTCAGCCGGCTTGGGCAGGAAGAGAGGCACCGAGTCCGTGTTGTACAGAGTCACATTCTTCACTCGAGCCTGCAAAGCACCAATAGGATCATCGAGGTATGTGTAGTCCACTGTGCCGCTGCCCCAGCCCTGGCCAAGTGTGCCTGTGTTGCAGTTTCGATCGGCGCATGCGTTGGGTCCGTTAGGGTTCTTGGCCGCATCGGTACCAAATACTTTAATGGAGCGCTCCTCCGAGAGCGGCAGCAGTCCGCCGTCGTTCTTGAGCAGGGTGATGGCATCCTGCGCCACCTGCCGAGCAATCACGTCGTGGTCGGCACGGACGTCAATGTTCTCGTTGATGACAGCGACGGGAGACTCGGGCCAGGCTGCAGGATACAGGGGACCCGTTTCGTCTCTGGTGTTGTAGTGGAAGTTGGTCGCTGGGAATCCCTGGTCCTGGCCCATGTGGTACCAGGTGGCCACGATACGGGTCGCCATGTCGTTCAGGCGGGTCATGGGCACCGAGCCATTGAGGGCGGATCGGGTCAGCTCGAACATCCAGTAACTGTAGCCAAATAGCGGCACTTGCGTGTCGCCGGGCATGTCCATGTCCAGTCCGGCCAAGGCGGACTCGACGCCAGACATGTGACCGAGCCAGTCGCTCATCACGAAGCCTTGGAATCCAAGCTCATCCTTGAGAATACCGTTGATTAGGTTGGGATGCTGGCTGCATGCGGATCCATTGACCTGAAAAAGTGATTAATCAACAAACGTTACGGTGAGATGGATACTAGGTATAATGACTTACAGCGTTATAGGCCGTCATGGCAGCACCAACCCCGGCATGAACTCCTTCGGCAAAGGGCCACAAGTAAACCTCATGCAGGGTGCGGTCATCTGCAAGGCACGTATTGTTAGTTTCGGGAAAGACAACACCGAGATGGCACAGTCACATACCGATATTGGAGCTGTAAGCGGCTTGGAACGGGTTGTACATGCGGTACATTTCCTGCTCGTTACCCACCAGGTGCTTAATCGTGGCAATAACACCCTGTTCCTGGATACCCTTGATGGTCTGGCGAGCCCCGACGGCCTGCAGCGTGGGATCGACGCCGAAACCCTCCCAGTTGCGGCCGCCTTTGGGCTTTCTTCCTATGGGACCAACCGTGGGGCCCAGCAGGATGTTGACGCCCTTGCCCCGTGCCTCTTTCCCCATGGCCACGGCGCGCTGGTACATCAGTTCCTTGTCAAAGGTGGCGCCCGCCGTGATGCCGTCTGGGAAGGCCGTGACGTGGTCTGCCTGCCGAATGCCGCTCGCACCGTCCTCCAGGCAGAGCATGGGGAAGCCCACGCGAGGGGCCGAGCCGGTGTTTCCATTGCAGCGTCTAGAGAGTCAATATTTGCTTGTGATAATGCATGATATTAGATCAAGCCCGCAGAACATACCCTATCCCAAAGTCAGCCTTGTTTTCTTATTGCGCTAAAATGGGGCCATTGTTACAGGAGAGCTGCATTGCATCGCTCCTTTTAGACCGGCCGGTTTGAGAAAGTCGAGAACTTACCCATGAAAATGCCAGTGCCGGCCGTAATATTGGTCTTTTCGGCCAGTGTCATCGAATCAACCAGCTTCTTAGCCTTGCTGTAGCTCTCCCTCCACTCGTCGACCCATCCCCCGTACGGCGCAGGATAGTAAGCGGGCGAATCGTAGCCGGACGCCGTGGCGGCGCTCGCGTGCCCTTGTGCGGAGAATAAGGCCAGCGCGCCCGCCACCGATGTGATGGTGGTTTTTTGCAGCATTTTACGCTTGTTTGAGTGCAAAAGAATAAAGATGATGCAGGAAGCGAGATTGGAACAACGAGATCTAAAAAAGAATAAAAAGAGGGAATGGTCAAGACACGGGTCGCTAGGGAGCGAATGGCGTCCAGAATGTCTCACCGACCACCACAATATTTCTTAGGTTCAGCTTTTCAGCCAGGGTCAGCCGAAAAAAAAACGGCTGGTGCCGTAGCAATGGGTCTTGCATCTCATGACGGCGCGCAGGCCTGGCAAGGTCCGCATGCTGCTAGGCCGGACCCGATGCGCAGTACTCGACGGAGCAAGTGACACCCCCGTAGTTGCACCGATATTGGTGTACCAGAGGTAACATGACGGCCTAGTGTACGATGGTGGCATAGCAGCACAGCGATAGCAAGCAGACTTCAGCGAATGGGGAATCGCAAACTACCTGACGGCCTCTCCACGCCAGGCTGCGGGACGTAGCATCCCGCACATCAGGCGCTAGCCGTGACCATTGACTGAGAGCAAGGGCCACATCGCGTGGCCTCCAGGGCCTGGAAGCAATGCGTTCCGAGTTGTCTATACTATGGCTGCGATATTTTCTTATTCTACAAGTGATAGTATTGAATTGCATAGTAATTAGGGTGGTCGGGTGGTTGCAAGTTTACTTAGTCCTGGTACTGTTACTGGAGTCTTGAAACTGAGAATATGTCCAATAGGAGTTGCGAAGTACCAGGGAACTTTCCGCCTGTAGCAGCGACCGCCCACTACCAACCACCTATCAGTACTCTCTAGCGTTGCGACCAGCAGCCCAGTGCAGCTCGCGGGTTATAGTATTCCCGCCTTATTGCATCTCAAAATGACTTCATTTCGCAAACATGGAGACAACCGTACTATTGCAGGCCTATTTTTGCTTATAGTTTGCCCGGTTTATGTGGCGCCCGGCAGTCACCAGCCCACCCGTTTTTGTTTCATCTCAAGAAAAAAATGACCGAAGTTTCCCGAATGGAAGGCTCCGGTCGCCATTTCAGCCCAATGCAGCAGCTTTCCCACGACCATCGCTGTGAATCCGAGTGTGACTACCACTTTCACAAGGAAATTTCCATGTCCCGGCCGAAAGGCACGCTCCTCGGCAGCTTGCCCTTACATGCATGCAACCACACAAATGACCTCTTAGCTAGCTTCGCAGGACGGTGAGGCTGCGACGCCACGTTCAGTGACGTGGAATCTCATCTATCGTCATATTTTTGTTTTGGCCATATGCGTCTCGGTGTTGTTGCTGCGCGAAAAGAAAAAAAAATGACCTGCATCGGCATCTGTATAAGCGAGAGTGCGCCGGATCGACCACGCTATTACGCTGCAGCACGGCGATTTGTCCGTGTTAGGAAGGTTTGTACAAGCCACCGCCGCCGTCCCACGCTACCCCAGGTTGCCAACACCAGGTCATGTCTATGTCCACTCAGGCGGCGTGGGGTAATAAGAAAAGAAGGCGCAGTGGAAGCATACGAGAAGCGTAATAAGGAAAGGCTGAGAGGAGCCGCATATTCCATATTCATCCTTGCATTCCTCATCGTATAGCCTGCGCGTCAGGTGGTCTTATCATGTCTGATATAGGGCGCCTCGGTGTCATCCCGCACCTTGAACTCGAGCAGCCAACTCCACTGTGTAGTTGCAGCTTGGCAAGCGACAGTAACTAACTGCAAACACTGCAACCAAAGCAACCAAAAAGACTGAAATACTGTGACGGAAAAAAGAATTACCATCTTTCCTAATTCCCATATCTGATTACCAAATTAATTCCTGCCCATGCCTTTGCGGCATAATGATCGACCGGCTCGGGTGCCCGCAGAAGGGACGCCATCACCCAACCCACCCCGCAAAGGCTGGGATTCAACCCACACAGCGCCGGGCGCTGCAGACCCCAAGCTATGGCGGTGTGGTAGGGCCTAGATGGCACAGAATATGCAGATTCGTTTTCGGGTCGCCTGCATGTCATTCTACCCAACACCATGTGGATGGTTTGGGTGAGTTGCTCCGGCGCTATTGTTGCAGGCCGGAAAGGCTGGACTTAGCGAGCAGGCAGCCAGCTTGCGACCGCAAAGGGTAAGAAGACGGCAGTAGCTCGTTGAGCGAAACCCGCGTCATGATCATTGTGCATTCATGCAAGTTCCTGCGTAGAGCTCCATGCATTGCCCAATAACATGGCTTTAATCGTTGCTTTCTGAGATGTGACTGTCGGCCACTTTTGATTCTTGGCCTAGACTTCAGGTACGTGTACCTCGCAGCTTGGCGATGCAACACTCCTGAATTGTGGCTCAGATGCCTCACTTTTCTTGTTATCCTCGGCATGAGGCGCTATCGATCCGTAGCCGTTCCACTGTTCCCGCCTCCGTTGTCAACTGCGGGGGAACGGAACGCTCAGCTGCTGAGACAGAGGCAGTGACAGGTGGCGGATTACCAGGCTGGCTGATGGGATTACGCCGTGATAATAATTGTCCCATTGTTTGTCTCATACTTGCCTCGTGCTTATTCCAGGATCATTGTAAGGCTGATGAGCCACGCCCGCCTAGGCCGGCCTCGCACTGACTTCCGAGTACCAATTTGGTATCGAAAAAAAGAGCATCTCGGAAAGATTAGAGAACCGGGATCTAATGACAGGCAACAACGTGCCGCCGTCAATACCGCAGACGTGGTCCATGCTGGCGTTGGTTTCTTGGGGGCTGGAGAACCGCCGAATTGCCAGATTGGGCGTCCGCCCCCCTGCAGGCGCGAAAGCTTACTCGTCAGAAGCTATGCCAGTCCAGGAAACTTGCCCGGCACCACCATGCAGCTCCACGGCGACTTTGACTAGTTTTCTGACACATAGCACTATTGCGCCAAGATTGCCCATGGGTTGCGTAGGCCGGCGGTAGATGGAGCCTTTTTTTTTTCTTTCTGCGGTGTCCTCTTTGCCCTACGACTGCCATGGCGGCGGTGGCCATCGCATGACCTTGCGCTCCGGCCATTCCTCTTCCCCTCCACGCAGATTTGACCAAGAGATGCTCCGCAGACTGCGGGGATGTCGTCGTGGTAATGAGTGCCGGTGTGCGTGAACTAGTATTTACCCCGTTTTGGTTGAGACTGTGCATTGTTCAGAGGAGCTGACAGGTTCGTGGTCGCAGTCCAATCCACTCAAGTATATATATAAGACACTGGCCGCGCTTGAGATGGAATTGGAATCTCCAGGCAGCTTCACACAAGTTTCTCGCTTCACTATCAAGGCGGCTTTCTTCAGACTTCTCTTCACATTCTTCAGTTGTCGGACTTAGACCGTCAACATGCGTGTCTCTCTTCTTACCATGGCGACTGCGGTGGCAGCCAGCCCTATGACCAACTACATGTCTTCTCTGGAGTCGAGAGGAGGTACGTCAGCCTTTCACAACTACGAAATACCATATAAGCATATACTAACACCAAATAGCTTCTGTTGACAACAACTTGATGAACAACTTCAAGTTCTACGCTCAGCATGCCGCTGCTGCTTACTGCAACGCCGAGGGACCTTCTCCTGGCGACTCTGTTGCTTGCGGCGGCGAGTGCGACGATGTCATGCGCAATGGTGCCACCATAATCGACACGTTCATGGGAAGCAAGACTGGCATTGCTGGTTACGTCTCCGTCGATGACGCCCGCCGGGAAGTCGTCTTTTCCACCCGCGGCAGCCACAACGTCCGCAACTTCATCGCGGACGTGCTCTTCCTCAAGCGTGACTGTGACTTCACGTCCGGCTGCAAGATGCACAGCGGCTTCTCCGACTCGTGGAACGAGATCGCGGCCTCCGCCACCGCGGCCATCAAGGAGGGCCTCCAGGCCAACCCGGGCTACAAGCTCGTCATCACCGGCCACTCGCTCGGCGGCGCGGTGGCCGCGCTCGGCGGCGCCTACCTCCGCCGTGCCGGCTACAAGAGCGACATCTACACCTTTGGCGCGCCCCGCGTCGGCAACGACGTCTTTGCCAACTTTGCCAACAGCCAGGCCGGCGGCTTCTTCCGCATGACGCACATTGACGACCCCGTCCCCCGCCTGCCGCCCATGATCTTCAGCTACCGCCACAGCGGCCCCGAGTACTGGCTGTCCAACGGCGGCGCCATGCAGGACAAGTACCAGCCCTCGGACATCAAGATCTGCCCCGGCATCGCCCCCGTCTCCTGCAACGCCGGCACCCTCGGCTTCGACATCCTCGCCCACCTCCACTACCTCACCGACACCTCCGACT
Source organism: Paracorniculantispora psalliotae (assembly GCA_002796755.1). Lineage (NCBI taxonomy): Eukaryota > Fungi > Ascomycota > Sordariomycetes > Hypocreales > Cordycipitaceae > Paracorniculantispora > Paracorniculantispora psalliotae. The sequence continues at coordinate 218,210 of PHFE01000022.1, read as the reverse complement.
GCGCGCCTTTCATCATCAAGTGGAAGCGCGACGACCCCTCCGACGACGATCTCAAGAAGCGCCTCACCAACTGGAGCCAGCAGGATCAGGCCATGGTCGCTGGTGGCCACGCTTAAACGACACATATTTTATAACGACATATTTCACGGCCGATGAGGAGCATTTATGCAGGCCTGTAAGGGCCGAATGATGATTTTGACGACGAATAGGTGCATTTGAAAGGGAAACATTGTACATGAATGGACGCTGCATATATTTTTGGCATTTTCTTGTTTATACTCATTTTGGGGGGTCTTTTGCTTATTTTGTACATACTGCATCGTTCTCACTGTCAGTTTCTGTATATATCCTGACAACAAATACATGAATCACATACATATTATTACAATTACGCAATAATTTAAATCATGCCCACCGCTCCTATTTTCATCCCCGCTTCAAATTTTACCACCTGAGATCAACTCCCCTCCGCAATCTCATGCGACGTGGGCTCTTAGGGTTCCATGCCACCTTAGAGTTGGCCCTTGCGGCGGCCCGCGACACTAACTTGCCCAATGCGCCCACCACTTATTTTTTGGCGCTCCGTAGAAGCTTTAAAAAATGCACCAATCAAACTATGTGTTTGACGTCAAGTATATTCGTCGAGAAAGATGATAGTCCAGCAGCGCCCGGGGAGAGGATAAGCAGCGCTCTTCTATGATTTCTACTAGTAAGGGCGACTAGAACTTCTTATAGACCTCACCTACGTTTAGGAAAAGTTCTACTTTTAAGAAGCAGTTTTGATATTTTATTGAATGGATATTAAGCGATGTAAAGCGTGATCTTATAAATAGGATAACAAGGTGTAGTCTGCGATTTCAGATAAAATAATAGGCAATTGTACCAAGAATCTCCAAAGCCAAACAGCCACCCCCGACGAGCGAGAACGTTGGCAGGCTGAAAGCCCCAGCGAAGTAACCCACAGTGCAAGATACCACGTCCACGGCGTCTGCGGCAATGTTGACGGCGACGGCCTTTTTCAAAACAGTATTTGAAATCTCCTTTCTCGCGCGGAACTGGGCAAGGGCGAAGAGCAAGTAACCCAGCGCAACGCAGGCGCCTCCATAGAGGCGAGTGACGACTCCAGCCTGCGGCTGGATGGGATCCAACAAGAGAACAGCGCTGGTAAGCTTGGGGGCGAACAGACAACCAAGGCCAAAAACTACTTTGAGTCCAGCAAGGGCATAAACAGTCTTGTGGGGCGACGGCACTAGACCAGTGACAGAGTCCGAGTGGTCCTGCATCTTGGGTGAGCGGTCACCTGGTAGAAGTGGTTGGTTGGAAGGGTGCGAGGACATAATATCGATTGAATAATGATAAAAAAGAGTCTTGGGCTTGAGAATCTTTACTTTGTCTTGTGGGATCAAGAAACTGAAGAGTTGAGTTGAGAATACTAGCTAAGTAATCGTTGCTGCGACAGCTTTGTGTTTTTATGTTTGTAGCATAACGGTTAAGCCTTACCTGTGGCGCGACTAGGCAGTGGCTTTTTGTTACAAACGACAAGAAGTGACACAAGACAACCTCGGGCGGCCCCGACCTGGGGGCCAGGCAGGCGCACGCTGTTATGCAGAACAGTTATTAGTTATGGAACGATAGTGTTGATTGAGGAAAAATCTATTCTGTGGTGTGCCCGACTCCTGGGGACACCCCTAAGGGGTGCCTCCCACAAAAGGAGGAAAATGCCGTATTAAGATCATTAACCCTTAATTGCTGGCCTCTGACCGCACACCTGTCTTTTGGCGTCGCAACCCGCCTGACATCCGCCGATCTGGTTACTCTTTCCGACTCCACTATATTATCAAGTCAGCATTATCATTTTCTGGTCACTGTTATCAGTCTTGGGCTCTCTCGGTTACCGGAGATACCAATCAGGGACTATCAACGGTGTTCGAGATAGCATTGTTCTACTTAAAGGGTAGTCGTTCCTAGGTACAACATCTATTGGACACTTTCTGGGTGGGCTGCCTCAGATCCATTGGTTTTATATTGCAACAAATGTTTACCGACTTCTTCGCCGGAACTGCTTTTACTGTGGTTGCTGTGGAAAGTGAAGTACAATCTCAAGGATTTGAAACAGGCTAAATTGGGGTGCTTCGGCCAGCACTGGGTCAGGTCTCGACGGCCCGACAGGCATGGCAACGCGCGCTGCCGTGCATGGCCCGCTGAAGATCGGCGAGATAGACAGCTAACTAGTGCGCAGAGCCGCATTACTCATGGCATTGGTGCTGATGGAGCGGCAGATCGAGCGCTGTGCCGGATTGTCGTGTGACAGATCGGATGGGCATGAAGTTGCGGCTTGGGCCGGGTACGATGCGCGTACGTGCGTTTAGTATCTGCAGTCCTCGTTTCCTCCAAGGTTTTGTCAGGTTCCGAAAGGTGCTTTGTCGTTGCGAAGACGTGCAAATTTAGGCTGCATGTAGTCATCGGCCCTGTCTGCTCTGCTCGCGGCTGGTAAATTGAATATTGAGCTTTATTCCCCGTGACTCGATCTGGCGCAATGCTCCCTCACATCATCTGGCCGACATTGTCCGTGTGCCAGCTCATTTCAACCTTTTGCTTCATTTTTGTACAGTCTGAGAGGTGCCGGTTGATTTGTCGCGGGATCAATTAGCATCCGCGACCAGGCTCGTTCCTCAGCTGTCGCCATCTTCAAGTGGCTTGCCACAGTGCCAGGAGTACGACTACTGTTACGTACAATTTTTTTTACCCGAGCGGATAGACCCTAATAATGGAAGAGATGGAATCTGCTCAATCTTTCTTTTTATTCTTTTGTTTTTCGGTTCACCTTCCTCGAGGTTTCAAACACAGCGGTTCCGCTAAATTTTGGACTACCGTCGTTGACCTTCTGCAGCGGCAGCCCACACGAGAAGGCAGAAGAGCCGCTGGTTAACTCGCAAGGAAATGATGATACGCCACTTTGATTTCGGTCATTACTACAATCGATTTAGCGCCGGCAGATGGCGCAAGTAGAAACAGCAATTCATTCCCAATCCGTAACGTTCGTTATGTCGCAGATATGGACACGCCGAAATGTACGTGATCGGCTCGTTTAAGCCGACGGTGCTCGTCCACTAGGAAGTCAAGAACCCGAACATCAAGCCTTATTCAGCGCCCAAGGTCCTGTAGATTCCAGGACTTAGGGTTGTCGATGGCTTTACGGCGCTTGTTTAAACGAGTTCGTTTACAAAAGGTCCTTTCTTCGCGTACAGCCCTGCGCCCCAGGTCTCTAGGTACAAAAGATGCAGGCGTCCCCTCACAAGCTTAGTGTAAACGTTCATTCATTATATCTCACTAGTATAACACGCATCAAAATGAAGTTCTCCATCCTTGCTCTCATTGCCACTGCCGCCCTGGTTGCAGCCAGCCCTCTTCCCGACGACGTAAGTGTCCGAAGTTTCACTTCTCAACAACGACAATACATATGAGACATGATGGATGCTAACACAAGCGTCCGGCAATAGTGCACTTGCGTAGACCACCCCAGACAGTGCGCCTGCTCTGGACCTCCCGGCGGCAACGGCGCATAGATGTATAAAAGACACATTCCTCTGTTGAACAATAATACAACTGAACACACATATTCATCATACATCAGGGGCATGCGTGCCTTGGCCAAATTGCCTTAGTGAATGCCCTCTGTGACCATGCCTTGCGCGTTGGGCACACCAACCAGAATCACGCCTCGCGGAACCAAAGCCTCCCTGACCTTCATGCATCCAAACACATTGACGTCCTTGATCTTGGGGCACGCACGGAAAATACTGCCAAGAATGAAATCCGTCACCTCCTCACAAAAGCTGATTTCCAACGAGCGCAGCTCCGGGTACAGGGCAGTCTCGTTAAACACTTCTTCAAAAGCCTCGCGCGAAATGTGGCGACAGGCATGCAGATTAAGATGCCTGATTTTCGGTCCTGAATGCGCCATGAGCGCCTTGAAGCCGTCGCTGCAAAGGCCGAGCTTGTCGGGGTTTTCGCGCGGGTGAGCGGCATCCATCTGTCGACATTTTTGGAAGTCGATGAATGGCACAGCGGGGTTTTCCCAGTCTGTAAATAGCTTGACAAATCCGGCATCCGTCATGACTTCGCTGTCGGTTATGCGAAGTTTGGTAAGCTCACGGCAGTGATTGTGAATCGCCTCCAAAACTTCATCTGAGGCATCTGGGAAGATCTTCAAGGACAGCGTCTGCAAGTTCGCGCCGATACCAGCAATGCATTCGGTGAGTGCGGCTGGTGTGATTTTGTGATGTAATTGCAGTCCTAAATGCTCAAGGGATGTGAGGGCACCGATCGCTTTGACGCCGTCGCTCGTGAGCTTCTGATTGTTCTCGACCTTGAGCCGCTGCAACTGCGGACAGTGCTTTTGCAGTTCGACAATTGTGGCATCGCCGAAATGTAAATCCGTATAATATGCTTGCAGCCTCCGCAGGTTCGCACCCTTTGCGGCAAGAAATTCGTGCCATTTTGTTTCGCTGAGGAGGTTAGCGCCATGAAGGTAGAAGGTCTCCAAACAGGTGTCGCGTGAGAGCAGGTAATCCATGACTTCGTCTTTGAACTGGATGGCGCATCGCACTTTGAAATGGCGCAGCTTCGTCGCTACTTGAAAGATGCTGATGAAATCATTCTCTCCAAGCTTGGCGCCGTCGTACACGTGCAGCATTTCGGTGTTTGGCTGGATGAAAAGCGGCAGAGTCTCAGACTTGAGGAGTCTGCGCTTGGAAAGGATACGGCCAATCTTGTCGACAAGACGCTCTGGCAAATCGCCCAAACTCTCAGCCATGTCGACGTTCTTGGCCAGTGTCTGGACGCAAAGTGTGGCAAGACTTTTTGTTCCCACGTCACCATCGAGGATTCGGCTTTGAGTGGTTCGACGAGCGCCGATGCCACCGGTCTGCTTACGCGGCTTCTTCGTCGGCTTTTGTCCCTGTCGCTCCTTGGCTATCTCGCGGCCACAGGGTGCGCAGAGTAGACCGCCATTGGGGCCAGCGACAGAGTACGGCGTGACAGTGAAACGTTTCTCACAGATTTCGCAGTTGTCCATCTGACCTGGCATGGGCGCATGGTATTGCTCAAAAATGGCGCGTGCAATATCATCGTCGTCTTCTGAATCATCACCTGCCTGCTTCTTTCGCTTCTTGAATGATTTGCTGGCCTTGATCTTTTCGATTGCTTTTTGCTCTTCTTTCTGCTTGGCGGTACTCTTCTTGCGGCCGCCAGGCGCACGCAGACTGGCTGCCGCGCTGGACTCTGCAACTTCCGATGAATCGCCATTTGCGTGACCTTGGTCAGCCGCGGCTTGACGCCGAGCGTCAGCGTCATCACGGATTTGTCTTGCCGATATGTTATGTGACTGCGATCTGTTAGTAACACAAGGATGGGGTAGATCTGCGGGGGCGGTTTGCTTACAGCTAAGAAGTCCGTCAAGGCCGATTGGCTGTTTTCGTTAGTAAAACTCGGAGAATCGTTGATGAACAGTCAATAACATACGGTCCGGTGATATTCCTGGTAGGTCTGGGGGAATTATTTGCGCCGGCATTATTGCCGGCGTTGGCATTGGCGGCCGATCGCCTCCGAGCCCTGTCTTGTCAGTAATCCCTTCCACCCGAGAAAGCGATTCGAACTCACATTTTTGCAAAATTAACGTCCGGCTATACTTGTGAAAAAGATTTGGCCCCTTTTGTGGCGAAAAGATGCGCTGCAAAACGAACTGAGAAAAGGGAGCTGCAGGTTCAGCTAGCTGCACAGTGGCGTTAACGAATACCCAGTGCAAACCCGCCAGCGTGTCAGACATGAATCGCGGTTCTAACACGGTGTCACGTGATTGGAGTAATTTTCTTCCCAATCCGCACTGTATGTCTTCACTTGCAGCAGTGACAAATTGCGGGGTGGCGTGCATGGAGCACAGTGCGGTGTACCTGGCGCACTGGCTCTTTAGCTTTTTTGCAACCCACACCCACTGCCGTGTAAAGAGGTTTCGCGGGTCAGCGTGCGCTGTCGTCATTATTGGCACTGTGCTCGGGAGAACGTCAGTCACGGTGGCAGCAAAAAGAAACGAGCCACCATTCACGCCGCTTCATTACGCCCAGGGGCTTTAGACAGGCAATCTGTTCATCACCATTCTCATCTCTGTTTTCTCGCCATGATTCATTGAAACAGGGATCGAACTGTTCAACCTGCTCCGGTGCAATTCCAAGTGAACTAGACGCTCTTCGCCACTGGCCCCTACGCCAATCTCCCCTCGTTCGCTTAGCCCAACGCAACTTTCCTGCCAATTGCACCAGCCATTCGATTTGCCTGATTTCAGCTTTGCTGCATTCATCTGCATGCTCTCTTTCATTCTGTAATTTTTTTCAAGTTGCAGAATGCCGCGCGGTCGCCCATCCGGTGGTGCGTCCACCCCCACGCCTGGTAAGTGAATGCATGCACCTTGACCTGGCTCTGCTAACTGTCTTGCTTTCCAATACAGCCGCTGCAGCCGCCATTGGTACGAGACGAAGTACGAGATCATCTCTCTTGGCGAGCGGCAACTCTTCACCGGCTCCATCCTTACCAGGTTCATCCGTCGGCACAAGGTCTACTCGTAGCCGCAGTGCTGTCAAACAACCCATCAGCGAGACAGTCTCTTCCGTTGCCACACCTGCGGAGCTTTCTTCAGATGACGCCGCTGATTCTACTCCGGCTACCAGCATGATGCCGACACCGCTGTCGAATGATGTGGGAAATTCCTCTGCGAAAAGGACGTCCATCGTCATCGAAGTCCCGTCTGCGCGAACTCGTGCAGAGAGAGAACGTGCCCTTCGCACAAGCAGCCTGTCTCTCAATGCCAAAGGGAAACGCCGTGCTGATCTCGTCGAAGACTCTGAAGACGACGGTACCTTCTCGGACGATTCTCCAGACGCCAAAGTGGCTCGAAGGCTGCAAGACGAAGAGTACGGGAAGCTCTCTTTGGAAGAAAGAATACCAAAGCACCTGCATTATAATGACAGGACCGGGGGTATAATTGTGAAGCCTCTCCCAAGGCGACCAGCAAAGAGAGAGAGAGCGAATACGATTTCCAGCTCGAGCCGCACTAAGAAAAGAAGCAAAATCATATCCGATTCTGAAGACATGTCAACTTCGGATATTGACATGGATTCTGAGCTTGCTGCCGCGGCTGCTTTTGATTATGAAGATGTTGTTGACACAACGAAGAAGCAGGATGTTTCGATTGAAATTTCCGATTCAGATTCGCTGAAGCATCACGTTCCGAATCGGTCAGCTGCGCGCAAGAAACTCAATCTTTCGGCTGATTTCTATGAATCCGATGATTCCGTGTTTGAAGTTTCAAGCGATGACGAGCCCTTGTACAACAAGTCAAAGGGTAAGCAGCCGATGGTTGCTCCTCGCCGCCGTGGTAATGGCGGTGCTAATGAAATACCTCCCATTCCTCGCCGCGATGGTCCCCCCATCACCGTCCTTAGCGACTCGGCTTTTAGCGACTCCGATGCAGGCTTATCGACGCAAGATGATTCTTCTGTTGCGGAGGTTTTACCCGAATCCTCCAATCTCAGGTCGATTGCCGCGTCACGCAAGGCTTACAGACGTGGAAACAAACGCCGCGGTGAAACCGAAAGAAGTCGCTTGGAGACTCATCATCCTGAACTGAAAACCATGTGGACAGACCTGGAGAAACTGCCAGTAATCAATGCCGGTATGGCAGAGCAGCCGTCCACGATCTCTCGTCGCCTTAAACCGTTCCAGCTCGAAGGTCTCGCCTGGATGAAGGAGATGGAAAAGCAAGAATGGCAAGGTGGTCTTCTTGGTGATGAAATGGGTCTCGGCAAGACAATCCAGGCGGTGTCGCTCATCATGTCTGACTACCCGGCAAAACAACCCAGTTTGGTACTCGTCCCGCCAGTCGCGTTGATGCAGTGGCAGTCTGAGATCAAATCCTACACCGATGGAACGCTCAAGACGTTCGTCTTTCACGGCACAAATGCAAAGACCAAGGGTATGACAGTCAAGGACCTGAAAAAGTACGACGTGATCATGATGTCGTACAACAGCCTGGAATCTATCTATCGCAAACAAGAGCGTGGCTTCAAGCGCAAGGATGGCCTCTACAAGGAAGAAAGCATCATCCATGCTATTAACTTTCATCGCATCATTCTTGACGAGGCACACAGCATCAAGACCCGAACAACCATGACAGCCAAGGCATGCTTCGCCCTCAAAACTAATTATCGTTGGTGTTTGACCGGTACTCCCCTTCAAAACAGAATTGGTGAATTCTTTTCCCTCATCAGATTTCTCAACATCAAGCCATTTGCATCCTACCTGTGCAAGCAATGTCCTTGCTCTACTTTGGAGTGGACTATGGATGAAGACCATCGGTGTAAGAACTGTGGTCACGGTGGCATGCAGCACGTGTCGGTGTTTAATCAGGAGCTCCTGAACCCGATTCAGAAGTTTGGCAACTTTGGGCCCGGAAAGGAAGCATTCAAGAAGCTTCGTCTAATGACGACGCGCATCATGCTTCGTCGACTCAAAAAGGATCATACCAACGCCATGGAACTGCCGGTCAAGGAGGTCTTTGTCGATCGCCAGTTCTTTGGCGAGGAGGAGAATGACTTTGCAGGCAGCATCATGACCAGCGGCCAGCGCAAGTTTGACACGTATGTTCATCAAGGTGTCTTGCTCAACAACTATGCCAATATTTTCGGTCTTATCATGCAGATGCGTCAGGTCGCAGACCATCCTGATTTGATCCTGAAGAAGAATGCCGAAGGTGGCCAAAACGTGCTCATCTGCTGCATCTGCGACGAGCCCGCCGAAGACACGGTGCGCAGTCGCTGCAAGCACGATTTCTGCCGCGCCTGTGTGGGCAGCTACGTCCACTCAACCGACGAGCCCGACTGCCCGCGCTGCCATATTCCGCTCTCCATTGACCTGGAGCAGCCCGAGATTGAGCAGGACCAGTTCATGGTGAAGAAGTCTTCGATTATCAATCGTATCAAGATGGAGAATTGGACGTCATCTTCCAAGATTGAGCTCCTCGTGCACGAGCTGCACAAGCTGCGCTCGGATAATGCGTCGCACAAGTCGATTATTTTCTCGCAGTTTACGACGATGCTGCAGCTCGTCGAGTGGCGCCTGCGCCGCGCGGGCATCACTACGGTCATGCTGGACGGCAGTATGACGCCGGCGCAGCGGCAGGCGTCGATTGAGCATTTTATGAACAATGTGGACGTGGAGTGCTTCCTCGTGTCACTCAAGGCGGGCGGCGTGGCGCTCAACCTGACGGAAGCGTCGCGGGTGTTTATCGTTGATCCGTATGTTCCATGTCGCCGATCCATATGTAACCTTTGGCTAACTTGTGTACTGTAGATGGTGGAACCCGGCCGCGGAGTGGCAATCGGCCGATCGATGCCATCGTATCGGGCAGACGCGCCCTTGCACGATTACACGCCTGTGTATCGAGGATTCGGTCGAGAGCCGCATGGTGCTGATCCAGGAGAAGAAGACGAGCATGATTCATTCGACGGTGAATGGCGACGACAAGGCAATGGAGTCGCTGAGCCCAGAGGACATGCAGTTCTTGTTCCGCGGTAGTTAGGGTGGTGCGTGTAAGTGAGTGGGAGAAGTGGTAGGTGGGAAAGATGGATACCCTACAGTGTATGGTTTATGACGTTGCTTTTGGCGTTGGAAGGGACAAGGGATTTTCTTTTAGCTTTTTTGATGAGGTTAGCTTTTAGGTGGCATTTTAATGTAAAGAGATGAAATGCTATGTATGTCTTGCTGCGGTGGTGCCACCCAATTGTTGATGTAAATGCACAAGTTGTGGATGATGATGCT